>CM035124.1:41983859-42423699 GCA_020205555.1 Panax stipuleanatus | reverse complement strand
CAACATCAAGTCTCGTATATTTCATTGCATACATGATAGTAACTCATGCGATCTCTCTTTTACTGAGGACAATATTAGAGAGATACACTCCATGGCTCATCATCATGAGGCACTTTTGGAGTTTGCCATGCTAAACGCCTTTAGCATCTAATGAATATACATTCCTTGGGTTAAGCAGAACATCCTTTTTAAATATTTCAATACAGATTTATATCCCCAATGTGGGATTTTTTACCCAAATTATTCATGGATGAATGTTTAGACAACTTCATTTTGATCGATTGTAGCATAGGAATTTCATTCCCTATCAATAATATATCATCAACATATAATACATGGAATGAGACAACGCTCCCACTAACCTTCTTGTACACACATGGTTCAACCTCGTTTTTGATAAAATCAAACTCTTTGATTGTCTCATCAAAATGAATGTTCCATCTACGAGAAGCTTGCTTCAATCCATAAATGGATTGTTGTAGCTCATATACATGATTTGCTTCAACTATTGATATAAATCCATCTGGCTGTATCATACATACATTCTCCTCTAATATTGTATATTTGAGGAAGGGCGTCTCCACGTCCATTTTGCCAAATTTAGTAATAATAAGCTGCAACCGCAAGTAAAATCCAAATGAACTTAAGCATTGATCCTAAGACCCATTTTGATTTTATGGTCATCTACCATTTCCCTGAGTCTTTATTATTCATAGCTTGTTCGTAATTCAATGGATCATCATCATTCATGACGTGTACCTCATCGTCATCCTCTATGACGAATCCATACCTCTCAAGTATCTTCGGTACCTTTCCATATTTATGAATAGGGTGTTGTACAGTAGGTGTCTCTACTTGGACTGGTTCATCCACTTGATTTGTAGTGGTTTGTGGTTCTTGAATTTTTTCAAGATCTAATTTCCTCCCACTAGCCCCTTCAAGGATAAACTCATTTTCCGAGAAGGCATCGTGTTTCACAACAAACACCTTTTGCTCAGTAGGATTGTAGAAATAGTATCCCAAACTTTTTTAGGATATTCCACAAAACGTGCACTTATTTGATCTTGTCCCAAGCTTATCATATTGAAACTTTTTCACATAAGCTGGACATCTCCAAATCTTAGCTTGCTTAAGACCAGGTTCTTCCCTGTCCACATCTCATATGGAGTCTTGGGGATGGATTTCGAGGGAACCTTATTTAGTAGATATGAAGCCGTTTCTAGGGCATGACCCTAGAATGAAATTGGAAGATCGGTAAAACTCATCATGGATCGAACCATATCCAACAATGTTTGATTTCTCCTTTCAGATACTCCATTTAACTATGATGTACCTGGTGGAGTCCATTATGAGATTATACCATTTTTTTGAGACAATCAAGAAACTCACCGCTTAAGTATTCACCACCTCGATCAGATCGAAGAATCTTAATACTCTTGCCCTTTTGTTTCTCTACTTCACTTCTGAACTCTTTGAACTTTTCAAATGATTCTGATTTGTATTTCATTAAATACACATATCCAAATCTTGAGTGATCATTAGTGAAAGTAATAAAATAAGAATACCCACCCTGTGCATTCGTTGTCATATGTCCACAAACGTCTGTGTGAACCAACGCTAACAACTTTGTAACTTTTTCTCCTTTTTCACTAAAAGGAGATTTAGTCACTTTACCCATGAGACAAGATTCACAAGTTGGATATGATTCATAATCAGATAGCTCTAAGAGCCCATCCTTATGCAACTTGGATAATCTCGTTTGATTGATATGATCGAGTCTACAGTGCCACATATAGGTATAATTAATATCATCTCTTTTCCTTTTCTTAGTTTGTTCTATTTGAAGTATATTTTCATGCAAGTCAAGTATATAAAGTCCATTTTGCAGATTTCCAATACCATATAAAACATTATTTTTATAAATTGAACAACTGTTGTTCTTTATTATAATTTCAAATCCATCCATATCTAATACAGAATTTGAAATAATGTTTCTAATGATATTCGGAACAAAATAACAATTATTTAAATAAATGGACTTGCACGTAGGCTGTGCTAAACAATAAGTGCCTACAGCTAATGCTGCAACCTTTGCTTCATTTTCCACTCATAGGACAACCTCATCCTTGTTTAGCTTTCTACTTCTGACCAGTTCCTTCACAGTATTACATATGTGAGAACCACAACCGGTATCCTATACCCAAGTAGAATTTTGACTTTCTAAAAAATTAATTTCAATAATCAACCCCATTTATTATGATACACATCAACATATGCATCAATAAATATCCATTCATCTCATGAATAACAATGATATTCCATATATGGATCGACGTTATTTAATGGACAAAAGTTTTGCTAAATTTTATTTTTGAAACAAAATAAACTCTTTTATTTTAATCAAAAATAAATCCAAATTAAACTCCTTTAATTTTAGCATTCTGAAATCATATTTCAGATAAAATAAACTTCTTTATTTTAAAACTTTATCAATTAAATAAACAGTTTACTTAATTAATTAAAATCAATTTTCAGGGTCTGTCCAGGTACCGGCGCAGCTGCGCCAGTAATGAACTGGGTAGCTGCGCAGCTGCGCAGGTAGACAGAAGCAGCAGTTTTTGCAGACCGGCGCAGCTGCGCCAGTAATGAACTGGGCAGCTGCGCAGCTGCGCCGTTCGCCGCAACAACTTGCAGAAAACGATTTTTGTCCAGAAAAACGATCCAATTCTCACATCAATTCATACATGGAATTATAAAATTGATAATTAGCACAAAGTTAGGCTCTGATACCACTGTTGGGTTTGTATGTAACGCAATCATGCAATCAAATCACATAAATAGGGCGGAAGCGTAAAAACTAGGTTTTCAAAATTTATACAAACCCATAACCATGATCATGTTTTGTGCTTGTTATCAATAACAGAAAAGAGAGAACATGGAATTATACCTTTGAAGATCTAAGCTTCCTCAGGTACAAGTTCTACTCCTTTGATTCCTTTGATTCCTCTGATAGTGGCTCCTTCCCTTGAATAATGTCAGCCACCCAAATGTTTGGCCTCTAACGGTGATCCACCAAGGAAGATGAAGAACTCAAGAAGATGGGTTATTGGCTTAACCCTTATTTCTATCTCTATAGAATATGTGTACTCCCAACTCTTGGAAAATTTCACATTTCTACCTTATTTCTGATATAAGACTCTCTTATATAGATATTAGGTTAACCCTCCTAATCCAATTAGAATAGGGTTTTATTTAATTAATTAATTAAATACTTTTAATTAATTTATATCCTAATCTTTATTAGGATTGAGAGAGAGTACTGATATTATATTAATTCCTAAACTCCTTTAGAATTAAAATAATAATAATAATAATAATATTAATAAGACTCCTCTTATTAATTTATATTTAATATTTCTAAAATATTAAATAATAAACATTAAGCTATTTAATTTATTCTATCACCATAGATTAAATTAATTATACTTAATGCATTATTACTATCATGCCATTTTCTTCTTAAATAATTCTTCTTCCTTTTATGGTGTGACCCTTTAGGTTCTCCATATTAAACCGATTGTGAATAAATCAATTAGAACAATTCTAATCTTATTTAAATAAATAAATTAAACTAATAATCTATTTAAATAAATAACATTTATTCTACAATAGGGATAAGCCTCCCTAGCGATCAACGACTTTCCAGATAATATAGATTTCAACATTAATCATAAAAGAACCTGTGAGTTAATAGTTACCGTACAATTCAATCCTTCCACCATACAATGTCCCAATTAAATATAAGACATGGATTACTGTCAAGTCTTAATTTATTTAATCATATGTATTTCGATTAGAAAATGCACAACTCCAAATAATGCAAATTAGAAACCTCTTTCTAATTTCATTCTACCTTGGCCAAGGATTCCTGGGTTGTCATTTAACGAATCACATAGGACATATCTCCTCTTTTACTAGAGGTGGTAGATTCTTTATTGATCATTCATTATCTCCATATGTAACTCATTACACCCAAGCATACCCTATATATGCCTTAAAAGGCCTTAAGGAATTAGTCAAAGTATAATTTGTTACATACAAGATACTATGATGATCTCAAGTCCAAGGATCACATGTACTACTATCACATTAGGAATTCCTATTGACAGGCGAGTAAAACTCCATTAGGTATTCCATAGCGAGTCACGTTCAGTGAACTTATTCTCCAATAAGCACCTACATACTTGCTTTAGTGTCTCCACACAAATGACCATGAGATCAGTCATCCTCATCCAATGAGCAAGCAACATATGTACCAATCTATCCGGATTTACTAATCCTCTTTTTAGTAATCCCACGATTGGGAACTATTTTAGTTTTAAAGCTTTCTAAGAATTTAGATCTCATTAGCATGATCAACATCATGATTCTAAAAGCATTGCTTAAAACTATGGGTTATTTACATATTATAAAAACAGCACCATGTAGATAATTAAATGCCTTTAATAAATAAATATTTTATTAATAAATAAATAAGATTGTTTACAAAGTATGTGCTTTATCATCATACATGATTGGCTTGTATGCACACTACTATCAAACTTCAAATCATGTGTGGGGTAATTCACCTCATAAGGTTTAAGTTGCCTTGAAGCGTAAGCAATCACCTTACCGTGTTATATCAAAACACACCCCAAACCCTTCTTAGAAGCATCACTATAAATCTGATAACCTTCTATTCTCGAAGGCAATGTAAGTATAGGAGCTGTCACAAGTCGTTTCTTCAACTCCTCAAAACTCTTCTCGCGCTCCTCATTCCACACAAACTTCGTGCCCTTTTTCATCAACTCAGTTAATGGCAAAGCAAGCAAAAAGAATCTTTCCACAAATCTCCTATAATACCCTGCTAAACCCAAAAAAACTCATAATCTCTGTCATAGTAGTAGGTCTTGGCCACTTAGTGATAGCCTCAACCTTCGCAGGATCCACCTTAATGCCTTCAGCAGAAACAACGTGGCCCAAAAATGCAATCTGTTCCAACCAAAACTCGCATTTAGAGAATTTAGCATATAATTTCTCTTTCTGCAAAATTCCCAACACCGTTCGAAGATGCTTCTCCCTAGACATGGAGTAAACCAAAATGTCATCAATAAAGACAATAACATATTGGTCCAAGTACTCCTTGAACACCCAGTTCATCAAATCCATAAACACTGCCGGAGCGTTAGTCAACCCAAATGGCATCACCAGAAACTCATAATGCCCATAGCGAGTACGAAAAGCTGTCTTAGAGACATCCTCATCTCTCACCCTCAACTGATGGTAACCCGACCTCAACTCTATCTTTGAAAAATACTTCGCCCCCTGAAGTTGGTCTAACAAGTCTTCAATCCTCGGCAATGGATACCGATTCTTGATAGTAATCTTGTTTAACTCCCTGTAGTTTATGCACAACCTCATAGACCCATTTTTCTTTTTCACAAATAAAACCGGAGCACTCCATGGCGAAACACTCGGCCAAATCACACCACGATCTAACAGCTCTTGCAATAGCTCCTTCAACACCTGCAACTCCAATGGTGCCATCTGATACGGCGCTTTAGAAATAGGTCCCGCACCAGGAACGAGCTCAATAGTAAACTCAACTTTTTGTTGCGGTTGTAATACTGACAACTCCTCAGGAAACACATCGGGAAAGTCACGAACCACTGAAATATCCTCAATACGAGACTCACTTTTGGAGGTATCCTTCACAAATGCCAAATACCCCTCACAACCCTTTGTTATTTTCATCGCTTTCCACCATCTCTGTGCATCCCCCTCTAACTTGTAAGCTGCAAGCAATACTCTCTGATTATCCGAGCACCCCAACACATCAAAGATCTTCTCTAGGTGTGCAATCCAATTCTCCGCATCAATTGAAGTCGGAGCTGAACTGAATGAATGTGGCTTCTGCTTCTGAAACCTCTCCAACCAAACGTACATTGGAACCACCTGTTGATCAAGACCATCCACATTCCCTTCCTCTTCGTTTTCCTGTGGGCCATTATTTCCCGAGTGTCCCTGCTCAGGAATTTCTGGCGGCTGCTTCATTGCTTGTACAACCTGTGCCACCAACTGCGGTAAAGCCTGATTAACCGCCTGATTCACCAAGTTAGCCAATTGAGCATTAATCTGGTCATTAGGTTGCTCATCGGGCTGACCATCACCTCTTCCCATATTGTTACCTCGCCTCCCAGCAACTCTAGCGGATCAATAAGCCATCTAAGAAAGAGATCAACGAATATTAGCAAAATAGATTAGAGACAGATTTGAATATAGCTAAACAGAAAATCAAACTGAACAAAACCTAACCCAGAATTCTACCCATAACTCACTGGTCAAACCTAAATAGGTTTTCTACAAGAAAGAACCTAAGCTCTGATACCAACTCTGTAACACCCCCTTTCTGAAATAGAAAGGGAGGTTACTCAAAACACAACATAGCTGAACAAATAATAATAAGGCTCTAAACCCCAAAGGAATATTCTCTAACACCAATAAATATTAAAAGTCAAACCAAAATAAATGTCAAGCAAGCCCGAAGCAAAATCTAAAATAATTATTACAACTCCAAAGAAATTAATATGTTCATCCTAAACAGAATATTCCTAGACCATTGGATCGAATGAAGCTCTCATCACACTTGCCCTTGATCCCCCTGATTACCTAGCGGAAGAAAAAACACAGCATGAGCCAAATGACCAGTACGGATATAGAATACAAAATAGAGAACTGAAATAACTAACTCAATTAATGAACTGAACAGAGCCGAAACGAACAAAACTAACACAATGAAATAATAGGCTGAATCAAATGGCTGGGGTTATTTTATACCGAGCTCAAAATAAAACAGAAATATACCTTGCCACACAGGCAAGGTCAAATAATGCCACACAGGCAAGTCACACACATTGGACCGCGAATCCAAATGTATGCAAAATCGAAAAGGCGTGTTTGGCACAAACATCGCCAATCCGCAGAACAGAACAGAACAAAAAACTAGGGTCGACCCATATGTCTCCCACAACAAAATACCAAATGGCCAACTCCCATCGGAGCACAAAACGGAGACGCCGTGGACTGATCACACCGCCATGGAAAGTGTCATGCCTCTCATGCCAAGACGACATGCCTGTGGTACCCCCATAGGTGGTTATAGCTCAGGTATACCCTACGGTATATTCTAACAAAAATACTATGTCACAATACATACGACACAATATCAACACAAAGGGTTCGAAAGTGTACATGTTAAATCAAACGAATCATCAACACAAAGTCTCCAAAAATATTAACATGTACTCTCTACAAATATCGAAATAAATATTAAACATGATACACTAGATCAAGAGTACAAACACGAGTTGTAAGTATCAATACCAAGACGAAACTATCACAAGAATTTGAGAACGAACGATCATGAGAAACAATAACCAATTTTTGAAACGAGAAATAAAACGAACAAATTAAATTTAATGAGAGAATCGCTGAAGGAGTACGAAATCCGTACCTGAATTAAGCAATATAATACCCAAAATTATATTCTAAAAACTCGGTTAGACTCCTTCCGTTCGAACTAAACAAAAGAATAAATAATTATAAGCATGTTTGCAAAATATTCCTTCCATATTTAAACCTTTAATTTTTTTATTTTTTTATTTTTATTATTATTATTATTATTATTATTATTATTATTATTATTATTATTATTATTATTATTTTTATTAAAATCAATTAAAATCTTAGAAATTCGTACCAACCAAAATCAGTTGCAGGCATCATATGATAACTTCTTCATTTCATATAAAAAAAATCCATCCATTCCACATAAGGTAATTTGACAAAAACTATACTTAACCTGTAATAGTTAAATTATCAATTAATTAATATATTTTATTAACTCTCCTAATTTTAATAGGATTTAAAATTATCCAAATACAAATTAGGCCCAATTAGTGTAGTCCACATATTTAAATACAATTTGACCCAAACACAATAAAAGTCCAATTAAAATATTTAAAAAAAAGTTTTAAAAAGTCATTTATTTATTTATTCAAATTTTCGGGTATTACACCACGTCTATTCTCTTACATCTTCTATATATTGTCTACTTTTAAAGTTTTAAAGGTAACTATGAGAATAAGAAATTGAAGTAATTAAATTGGAAGTTCTGAAAATATTTATCGACTCAATGAGAGAAATGGGAAATAAGTACAGTTTTACAAGGAGTTTTAAAACAACACAATTTATAATGAGGAAATTTTTTTAAAAACTATTTTACAATACTTATAATTGTTTTTAATTAAACTTAGATGAATTCATATTAATTTTAAATTTTAGAATTCGACAAAAAATAGTTTTTAAAAATCTAAATGCTTTGCCTCAAAATAAAAATCACATGTTAGTTATCGCGAATATTTAACGTGTTAACTATAACATTGCACGAATCAAATACACATAGCACTGATATGATCATATTTCCAAAAAAAAAAACCAGGGGAATATAACCTACTTACGTGGGAAGGGCAACCTCCATTTGAAATTGAGAACCAAACTTCAATTAATAATGAAATTTAATTTTCCAAAAATATTATTCCATACTTTCATTTCAACCTAATACATGTTTAGTCCTACAATTATACCTACCCACTAATACACATTTAATCCTCTAACCACCATAATTCCTACATCACAACTACTAGTAATTAGAGCTGCAAACGAACTGAATCGAATCGAACTTTGTCTAATTCGAACCGAACTCGAACAATTTTAGTCGAACTCGAACATGTTCGAGTAATTTTATCGAACTAACAACTATGTACGACTTCACATCGTTTGGTGTTCGCGAACATGATCGAGTTCGCGAACAGTTCGCGGACAATTCGTGAATAAGTCGAACATAAGCTTATTCGCGAACACAAACTATGTTCACGAACATCAAACTTGTTCACGAACACGAACTTGTTCACGAACATAAACTTCCTCACGAACACAAACTTGCTCACGAACACAAACTTGTTCACGAACACAAATTTGTTCAAGAACACAAACTTAGAACTCTGAAACAAAAAACAATTAAATAAATACAAAAAATATATTCTCTAAGAGTCTAAGTATTCAATTAAAAATTAGACCAAATATTGTAATCATTATTCATCCAAAAAGACCAAAATAAAAAATGATTACTTAAAACTTAGAAGCTATAATTAATGTAAAAGTTAAAAGTTAAAAGTTAACAAGTACTTAGAAATTCTTGTTTCAGAAATATGTATGACAATGTTATTCCTTTATATATAAGATTTGATGATGAAGTTAATGAATGAATATGCAAATATGGGTGCATTGATAAAAGCTGTAAAGTCCTTAATAGATGATAGACAATATGGACAAAGACTTAGATTAAAAAGATCAAATGTGTTAGGTTGATCTGATATGAATGAATAGCTTTGTAAAGTCCTTCAAAAGACCATAATGTACAAGGACTATGAATAGAAAGATCAAACTTATTAGTTTGATCTTATAAAATGTAATAGATAGGCTTGTCGGATTGAAAAGCACTGCACTAGCCATCATAGTCTGCCAAGCGAGTTAAGACAGAATCGTAGTCTATCGAGGCAGAATCATAGACTACACTTGAAATCGTAGAAGCTGTCTGCCGAGCATCTGCCGAACTAAAACAAGAATTGTAGGCCTCCCTCGAAATCGTGGAGTTTACAAGTCGTCACCAATTAGAATCATAGTCCGACAAGCTATTCAAGAGATTGCAAAAGTCAAGGCAGAAAACGTAGTCTGTCAAGGAGAGCCACTCTCAGAATCGTAGACTACAGAATCGTCGTCTGCAGAACCAGAGCCAAATCATAGTCCGTCAAGTGCTCACAATGCTAATGTAGAATCGTAGAACACTCTACGATTCTCAACAGATGAGCAATCCTGAAGTGTATACATAGATCTCATCCTTTTATAAGAGTAATCAAGTTTCAGAATGCAGTCTACATGAAGAGTATCAAAAAGCATTCTCTAATGGCCTCCAAGCAAACAAAAGATTAAACCACCAACTCTATCAGGAAGGCTGATTAAGAAGTGAAGAGCTATTCATAAGGAGTCTTCTACAAGCGCACATCAGAAGATAATGATGGTAGTGTCTGTCAAACAAACATAAAACTTCTCAAATATCGTAATGTTGGCTACAACGATCGTAGCGTTTGCCAACTAGCAGCAAAGTTTGATAAAGCACCTACAGAGATAATGGCAAACCTACAGAGGATAGACGAAAAGGATTGTATATGCTCAGCCTCACTATAAAGAATGACCAAGAGATCACAGGGCAGAAAATTGAGGAAGCTGAGTATGACTAATCAAAAGAGTAATATAAACCAAAGGGCTAAAGCAGTCAGCCAATTTATCAGTTCCTAAAGCAAGAATGTCCTATATGTGCCCTCCCACTTGGACTAAAAGTTGGGCCACTCTTTTAATTCGTTGGGCTAGCAATTTTAATCATTTGGGCCATGTAATCCACATGTTTTCATACTTTTAATTTTATACTTATTCAATGACTTATATACCCTTTCTCAAGTGGCTAAACTTGGGCTTTTATTTAATTTCTTTTGGGCTTGCACTTTACTTAGTTTGATTACTAATTCAAATGTACTTGGGCTTCCACCACTAATTAATTTGTGCCATCACTATACTTGCCCTATACATGTTATATTGGGCTAGTTTAACAATTTAATTTCTATTAAATCAATTTATCTGCAAGTCCAATGCTTAAATAAATAATTGGGCTTATTTAAATTAGTTACCCTCCTTAATAAATTAAATCTATTATCACTAGAACTAATACTCAACATTATTGATATTTACATACTCTTAATTATCTTTATATACAAAATAAATGTATACACATTATATAATGTATATTTATTTAATCGTATACACATAATTCACATAAATCATAACAAACTCCACTAAGTGTTTTAACTTAATAGGCCTAATTGACTTCATAAGTTATAAACACTCACATAATCATACAAGATAATCTAATAGGTTGAGACATATTTCATAAATCTATTAGATTAGGTCACTAGTATATAGTTAAAATACTAGGACAATTAAATAAAGATAACACTTGAGGTTATTTAATTCAAATACGTAGTTTATATATTAGGTCACCAAACTTTATAGGTATCGTAGTACCTTATCCTTAATATTCCTTCAAGTACATATAGATTCATTTCTAGGGTTTTGAATTTTTGTAACCCATATTTTCTCTATTCTCATTCGAATAGTAAACCATATATGTTCTTCTTTAAAAATTTTAAATTATTCCTCAAATTCTCATCTAGGTTTTATCCTTTAACCTCTATTTTAATCATTTAAGATCTTATAAATTTTGAATTATCACATTCACCCCTTCTTCTAAGAATTTCGTCATTAAAATTATAGCCTACTATTCCCTACTCCTTTTATTCATCAAAACTAAGTTTTCAACTAAACCTTAATCTGATTTCATTCTCATTTAATGAGTACATACGACTTCCTTCTATGAGAAACTATTCTATCATCACATTCTACCCAGACTTCTCTCTAAGGAGTTAAAAAAAAAACTTTTCATATAATGATGAGTGGCCATATAGACCATGAACTTTCATTTTTTTGATTTCGAAAAGGTTTGAACATAGATTCATTTGTAAACCGTCATACTTACGGGCACGGTGGGTGATCAGCCCGTTATACCCTGCATTGATCATATGCTACATGCTAGAACGACATTCGTGTTCATCATAACCGTCTTTGGCGCAAAAATATTTCCCAATTTAGGGATGTTCATACTTAGCCTGGAGTCCGAACCAAAACAATATGATTTGGGATAAATTCTCAAAGAGAAACTTGAATTTTCATAATCTTTTGTCGAGCTGGATCAAATAACTTAGACATATACCAATAATTCGAATATTAATCGAAACATGTATCTAGCCTAATTCAATTTGCACTTGACTTTTCTTTAAAATTTTGAAAATTAATTTATGACGTCATGATGCTGCACTGTATTTACAGTCCGTTTGAAGATTCTGTCATTTTTGTGACTTTGTCATAAAATAATATACCATAGCGGGCTGACGATTCTTAGATCACATCCGAGACTAGGCAATACTGTATTGATGACTCCATCATTTTTATCATCTTTGCATCAAGTTCCATGATGCATTGATGATATATAAAATACATTTTGATATTTAAAATAATTTTTGTCTAGCCGAAACAATTAGCGTACACTCTTCTTTAAACCGTTCAAAACTATTAAAAAAATATTTTTGGTGTTATCATGCCACAACAGGTAACGATGTGTTAGTGGTTCGAAGTCCACTTCTACACAATTGTAACCATGTGTTACTGATAACAAAAGTTCATTTATATTTTTAAAGGCACATCAGTGCGAATTTAGCATGATTTCAAAAATTTTGAAGTCTAGCACAGCTAGAAGATTTGGAATACCTATGCTTCCACCATCAACTTCAATTCCTCAAATGATCAATTGCTTAATAATTCTATCTATTCTATCACTATTAAAACTTACTACAATAAAAATCCTCAATTCTTCATCTACAATTTTTCTATACCCCAGTATAGTTCATCAAACATACCACACGTTATGAGTTAATGAACGTTCCACAATAATATGAGTTTAAGAACTTATTCAAGCAATACGTAGTTCAAGAACCAATCAGGAACTGTCCATACGCTTAGGGGTTCAAAAATATACTATACGATTATGAGTCACAAACTTTCCATAAGAATGAGTTTTAAGAACTCGCACCTAATCTTATATTCTCTACCTATTCGTTATACACATGAGAAAAGAATCACATTCTCAACATATATATAGCGAATAGCGCGATACCAACATTTCAATGATTATCATTATGATAAACTAAGTAGTCGTTAGACCAAGCACAAAACCCCTACCCATACAAAGGTTTGTACAACTCAGCTATCACATGAGTCCTTAATTGAAATCCCATATAATCTTAGCTCCCTCTTTACTCAATACGAATTTTATTTATTCCGTATCTATAATTCTACAACTCTTTCCTGAGTTTTTATAGTACCATTTCATGGTACAACTGTCGTACAACAATTATGCTATAAAGTTTTTAATCAAACGATTGATCATCTGCCCTCCTATGACCTTATCAGATCACGTTGTGACCTTTTCTTATAATCGTGTTATATTACGATTCTTTCATATCTTATGATCATTTTATTTTACGATCTTCTTATCTTAATAATGAGTTTTCTGAATTCATCCCTTATCACTTAAACTCTATTTGAGTTTATTCTTATTCCTCATCTCTGCGGTTATAGCCTAAGGTAACCCTACCAAATGTTTATAAGCTACAGCTCTGATACCAAATGTAGCGTCCCCAAATCCGGGTCCCCAGAACCTCGGACATGGTGCGTCACGATACATCATCTTCATACATATTTTATCATCGAATGCGAAATATATAAACTATATTGTTTATTTCACATGATTCTATAACATATCCCAAGGTCTGTTAACCTTAACTGAATACATACCTTAAGTAATTAAAAATGTTTAAAACATTACTTGCATATTTTAACTAAATAGTTATGAATGCGTAATAATCTACTCTTGTAGTTTGCCTTTGCCTTTGTCTTTCTTTGAGCCTTCGTCTTAATCTGAAATTTGTTATCATGATATAGCAAGGGTGAGCAACGACTTTGCTCAGCAAGTTTAAATACAATATATCATGATTGAAAGAAAGAATAAGCTTTTGAGTTTTCAACATTATAATAATTGTCAAAGAGCATAAATCAGAGTTTCCACAAATGAATGACTGAACTAATAATGTTTAATGTTAACAAAAACCATGAACAACTTTAACTGAACCTTAGGGTAATGAAGGTGATCAGCCTTTCATACCTGATGAACATATGCAACATGCACTAAGTGCAAATCAATAATCAGTATAGATGTGAATAATCAACAATAATTATTCACTACCATTCTTGATCAATAATAACTCAAGTTTAAGTTAGGGAACTTGCATGTATCTTCAATTACTGCTACGCAATCTAATTTAATCGCTATATTGAAAAGACCTATCAGTTATAAGATTGTTCTTTCAATTAGTATAACATACTTATCTCATAATACTATTACTTTAAAAGTGAACTATCTAACACTTAACCACATAGTCAAATATTAGTTATCCTTAACACCATACTTATTTACAAGTCTAAACCTAGCACACATCGAGTTTTTAATAGTATTCAATATAATATACTGAGTGGTTTCCCACAAACAACCAACAAATTAATTTCCGTCTCGTCTACACTATTTTTATAGTGAGTTAGATCGGTTACTAATTCGTATATACCTCCGCTCCTTAAAGGAATCGTTTAGCCCAGCTACTATACATCAACCATTAAAGGGTACGATTGCACTGCCTTAGACTTAACACTTACTCGTTCATTTATAAGTTCTTATTATAACTCGGTAAACTATTTATGAATTCAGGAGACTTAATATATCATTTTAGCAAATTAAAAACTGTCTTCCTTTCCTAACCTTTTCAGTTTTTATTTTAGCAAGCTGAAACAAAACTGACTTCTCTTTTTGACATTTCAGTTTCCATTTCAGCACCCTGAATTGTTTATTTAAGGAAGCTGAAATACCCTTTTTCACGAAAATACCAAATCAACTTATTATTTTTCTATCCTTTTGGCCACACATATATACATATATTCCATACACAAAAAGATTTTTTTTGGAATTTTTCAACTCCTTTAAGTATTTTTCAAAAATCCGTTTCTAGTTCAAACCTTAAGAAATTAGCTACCTCACGCTTAACTCCAGAAATTCTTAACTCTTGGAGGGATCTTACACGTATTAACGTGAGTTTTCAGTTTAAATTTTGTGGCCATCGGAGTTATAGAACTCCGGTTATAGCGATTTTCGTTGGAAAATCCCAAATATTAAAATGGTCATAACTTGGTCAATTTAAGTCGGAATGAGCTCTTTTTTGTACACAAGATACTTTATCTCATATATTTTCGTGTCCCAAAATATTGAAATTGTTTTTCAATAATTAAGTTACCGAAACTGCCCTTGGCAATTTGTGGTAGCAAGCTTTTTGTCGTTTTTCAGTTTTTGCGCCCTTTGCTAAATTCAGTCCACACGGAAATCTATAGCTAATTTTCAGTGATTCTACTTGAAAAAGTTAGCAAACTTATAGATCTAACTCCAAAAATTGACCGCACTCAAAAATTCGAAATAGAATGAGAGATATGGTCGTTTCCATTTAATACTTTGTTTTTACAAAAATCTGATTTTCAATACTTGGTGATTTCTAAGAAAACTTTCATATCCTCACATAATACCAACATAGCTTATCATAATACCTACTAATACCTCATATACTCATGGATCTATCATGATCCATGATCTATTTCATCAAATAATCACCAAACACAAGATAAACACAATCAAGACTAAAAAAAATTAGGTTTTCTCACTTTTAAAAAACTTATTTCCTATTTCATACCCTAGATCTAACTTTTGATCATCAAAAGGTTTAGATCTAAACACGAAACATAATTAAACACATAGATATAAGGTTTTAACCTTAAGATCATAACTTTACCAAAAATCAAAACCCAAATCAAACCAAAAAGGAAATTAAACTATAATAAGTAAGAATTCCTTTATACCTTAGCTTGATTCTTTCTCTTCTTCTTCCTAAACCTTGATTTGGAACTATGGAACTTTGAAAAACTCTCCCTCTCTCTCCTCTCTTTGAGGTGGCCGAACTCCACCCCCCTTCTCTCTCTTGTTTCTTTTGTTTTCTCTTTCTTTCTTTTTAGCTTAGGAAATGAAATGAAAAAAACAAAATGAGATATTAAGTTTGCTAGTAAAACAAATGAATAGATATATCATATCTATCATTATATTGGCAAATCTTTATCCTTCCTCTCTCTCATTATTACAAGAGTTTGCTTGCAAGAAAAAACAAATGAGGTGTCCAAATAAGAAAGTAACACCAATAAAGTGAGTTAATAACTAAAGTAAAAGCAATCATCGCAAACATCTCCCCTTTCTCCTCTCCTCCAAATTTTCGGCCCTAAGGCCTTCTTGGGCTCAAGTTTATTTTTTTTAAGGCCCCAATAGCTTACTTAATGTCCCATATGTCTCTTCCCACTTGGGCTAAAAGTTGGGCCACTCTTTTAATTCTTTGGGCTAGCAATTTTAATCATTTGGGCCATGTAAACCACATGTTTCCATACTTTTAATTTTATACTTATTCAATGACTTATATAGTCTTCCTCAAGTGGCTAAACTTGGGCTTTTATTTAATTTCTTTTGGGCTTACACTTTACTTAGTTTGATTACTAATTAAAATGGACTTGGGCTTCCACCACTAATTAATTTGTGTCATCACTATACTTGCCCTATACATGTTATATTGGGCTAGTTTAACAATTTAATTGCTATTAAATTAATTTATCTACAAGTCCAATGCTTAAATAAATAATTGAGCTTATTTAAATTACTTACCATCCTTAGTCCATTAAATCTATTATCACTAGAACTAATGCTCAACATTATTGATATTTACATACTCTTAATTATCTTTATATACAAAAATAAATATTTACACATTATATAATGTATACATATAATTCACATAAGTCATAACATACTCCACTAAGTGTATTAACTTAGTAGCCCTAATTGACTTAATAAGTTATAAACACTCACATAATCATACAAGATAATCTAATAGGTTAAGATATATTTCATAAATCTATTAGATTAGGTCACTAGTATATAGTTAAAACACTAGGACAATTAAATAAAGATAACACTTGAGGTTATTTAATTCAAATAACTAATTTATATATTAGGTCACCAAATTTTATAGGTATCGTAGTACCTTATCCTTAATATTTCTTCAAGTACATATAGATTCATTTCTAGGGTTTTGAATTTTTGTAACCCGTATTTTCTCTATTCTCATTCGAATAGTAAACCATAAAGGTTCTTCTTTAAAAAATTTAAATTATTCCTCAAATTCTCATCTAGGTTTTATCCTTTAACCTTTTATTTAATCATTCAAGATCTTAAAAATTTTTGAGTTATCACATACTTAACCTGCAGGTACTTGGTCTATCTGACCTTAACTAAGAAAAGCTGAAGCACATGACTTCAGTCACCAAGCTACTACTAACTGCAAGTTCAAGATCCCTCAGTAATGCTCTTATTTAAGACCATCCAAGGCCAGAGCTTGCTCCTGAAGATATGTTGTATCTCTGAGGATAAAGAAATCTCATGAGCTTATTATGGGATCCTAAAACCCATAGTATGATCATCACAATCCTTCAATTATGGAGGCATGCAATTCATGACAAGAAGTAGGAGACCGTCCAAGATTATCCGTGCAAAGCATCTCAGCTCAATAGAACCAAGAAAGAAGATTATATCCATGACCAACTGTCTATGGTGATGAAGAATAAACCATATAATGGGAACGTTATGATTGCAGAAGATGCTGAAGTCTTAATACCGAACCTTACGTTCGTAGTATCTAAACAACAAATCGTAGGGTAACTAATTTTTGAAGAAAATACTCTATGGTTCAACGGAGCTGATTCAACCACGAAGATATCAGACCAGCTCAGAAAATTTCAGCTAGAAAGAGAAGTGAAAGGAAATCTTACTAAGATGTATATACAGAAGTTAGCCCATCTACCTCTAAGATGAAAGTATCAACTGTGGGGAAGCAATAGTCTGCTAAGCCTAGCAATGCTCAAATTGAGGAAGGAACACATTGAAGTTAATCCTTCAGATCTCTCAAACAATAGAAGGAGTTAAACTTGATGCTGAGGTAAAAGTATCTGAAGGTATGAAGACTATGTAGTTTCATAATGAAGAAGATGAAAAAGATAAAGGAGAAGAAGAAGTGGAATTCATTGCTAAGATCAGAGATAAGTTTAGGAGACAGTATATCCTCCCTTACATCTGTAATGATCATTCCACAAAGCACCAGTTAACATCCAATAAGTTCTTATGAATCAGTAACGAACATTCAAATGTGCTAACTTAAGAACTCTACAATATGCTCAGAAGTTGACCATTAGCTATTCATCTTGTAGACACTCGAAATTTCTTTCCCTGTTACTAACACTGTAGAAGGGCAAGACTGTCTTTTTGACTCAACCCTGATCTCAATATCGGGCCATCAGATCAATCCCGATCTCAAATCGGGCCATTAAATCAACCTCGATCTCAAATCAGGCCATTAAATCAACATCAATCTTAATATCGGGCTGCTAGTTCAACCCCGATCTCAATATCAGGCCGTCAAATCAACTCCGATCTCAAATAGGGCCATCAAATCAACCCCGATCTCAAATCGGGCCATCAAATCAACCCCGATCTCAAATCAGGCCGTCAGATCAACCCCGATCTTAAATCGGGTCATCAAATCAACCCCGATCTTAAATCGGGCCATCAAATCAACCCTGGTCTCAATATTGGGCTGTCAAATCAACCCTGATCTTAAATCAGGCCATTAAATTAACCTCGATCTCAAATTGGGCCATCAAATCAACCTCGATCTTAATATCGGGTCGTTAGATCAACCCCGATCTCAAATCGGGCTGTCAGGTCAACCCCGGTCTCAATACCGGGCAATCAGTTCAATCCTGGCCTCAATACTTGGTAATCAGTTCAACCCCGATCTTGATACCGGGTAATCAGTTCAACCCCGGTCTCGATAGTAGGCAATCAGTTCAACCTCGGTCTTAATACCTGGTAATTAGGTCAACCCCGGTCTCAACCTGGGAGGTCCAGGCCAGCCCATGTCTCAACCTGAGAGGTCCAGGTCAGCCCCGGTCTCAACCTGGTAAGTATAGGTCAGCCCTGGTCTCAACCTGGGAAGTACAGATCAGTCCCGGTCTCAACCCGGGAGGTACAGATCAGCCTTGGTCTCAACCCGCGAGGTACAGGTAAGCCCCGGTCTCAACCCGGGAGGTACAGGTCAGCCCTGGTTTCAACCCGGGAGGTACAGGTCAACCTCGGTGTGACACCCCCAATTTCGGATTCCCTTACCTCGAGTTTAGTGCTCACGATCCATCATATATATCACATCTAACTACCCATTCACTAATGAAAAACATCATTCATAATATTACTTAATGCAACTTATAACAATATCCCCGGTTAACTAACCTTGACATAACTTACATACCCTTATATAACCAAAAGGTTTACATAATAAAACATAACCATTAAAAGTTGTCACTAACTACTCTTGAGCCTTGCCTTTGCCTTTATCCCTGTTAGAACCTTCTGCTACCCCGGCATTAGCTGAAATGTTTTATTTAAGCAAAGGTGAGCAACGAGTTTGCTCAGCAAGTTAAAGTATACGATAAATGATGTATATATCATGAATAGAAGAGTCTAGCTTCTATAGAACTTCAACAATAATCAAAGGATTTTGAAGGAGCTGAATAATAATTCAATCTCAATAATAAAACTTTCTCAAATTTTATACTGAATAACATATCAGGGATGAAAGAGTAAAATTCTTTCAAAGATTCAATAATATTCAATTAAATAAGAAGAATTAACAATACTGCAACAATATTCAATAAAGTGGGATATACCTAGATTTTATGCTGAGTGATCACAAAAGGATCATGAACTAATAGAGGATTCATCAGTTATTAAAACTAAATTACCACAAGAATATAAGTTAGTTATAAAAACTAAACTATACTCCTCTGCAAGTACCTGGAGCGGCCAACTCCTTTGTACCCTATATTATGCATAATACTCAATAATAGCGTATAGGTCGATTTACGACAATAAAGTTTGTTCATCTCAGTCTTACATCACGAGTCCATACCACAACAATATGGTTTGAATTGCTTTTAAAGAAATACTATGATTTCAATAAATAAAATCAATATTGATCTAGCCGAAATCAATGGCATAAATATTCCAATAATAAATCAGTTCATAAGATATAGAACGTTTCATGCTTTAACAAATATTAGTCTCGCCAAAATAATTAGCTGAGACATGATTTATAAACAGTTCAAATACTAGAACAAGAATCAATTGCACTATGTGCTAACAACAATAATCATTATAGATGTGAATAACTAACAATAATTATTCACTACCATGCTTAAAAAATAATAACTCAAGTTGAGTTAGGAAACTTGCCTGATTCTTTGACTACTGCTACGCAATTTAAGTTAAATTCTTTTGTAAGACCTATCATTAATAAGATCGATTTCTTAATTAGCATCATATATCTTATTCATAATAATTTATCTAACATGTAAACACATAATCATCATTAAAGAGTACAACTATACTACCTTAGACTTAACACTACTATATCATACAACTTGTGAATTAACACTTAGTCTTTCATTTAATAAGTCCTTTATAATTAAGTAAGCCGAATACCTAATCCAGCAATCTAGATTCAAATAACTTGTTGTTTCAAAACTTACTTAACTAATCCAGTAACCTGGATTCAGATTGAATTTAAATTTAGTAAATTATTTTCCAATCCAGCAGACTGGATTCAACTGACCTCTAATTCAGCAAGCCTGGATTCAACTGTCATCCAATCCAGCAAGCCTAGATTCAACTAACATCTAATCCAGTAACCTGGATTATCTAACAGACCAATCCAACATCCTGGATTATCCAAACATCTCATCCAGCAAGCCTGAATTCATTAATCCTTCAATTTCCATACACAAAAATAATGAATTCAGGCTTTGATACATTTATTCCATACACAAAAATAATTTTTCAAGAATTTTTTAATTTTCTTTAGTATTTTTCGAAAATCCATTTCTAGTTAATTCCTTAAGAAATTAGCTACCTCACGCTTAACTCCAGAAATTCCCAAGTCTTGGTGGGATCTTACACATGTTAACGTGAGCCTCCAGTTTAAATTTCATGGCCATCGGAGTTATACAACTCCGGTTATAGCAATTTTAGTCAGAAAAATACAAATATTAGAATAGTCATAACTTACTCATTTTAAGTTGGAATGAGCTCATTTTTGGAAAAAAGCTACTTTATTTCATATATTTTCATATCTCAAAAGATTGGATTTTATTACATTAATTAATTTGCCAAAATTGCCCTTACAATTTTCGGACAGCCTACTTTTTTTGACTTTTTCAGATTTTGCTTCCTTTACTAAAATCAGTCCATACGAAAATCTACAACATATTTTTCAGTGATTTCACTTGGATCTATTAGAAAACTCATATATCTAACTCTAAAAATTGACTACACTCAAAAATTCAAAGTAGAACGAGAGATATGGTCATTTTCATTTCATACTTCGTTTTCCCAAAAATTAATTTTTCAATCTTTGGTGATTTTTAATAAAATTTCTATATTTTCACATAAAACCAATATAGCTCATCATAATACTTAAAATAACTCATATACTCATGGATATACCATGGTCCATAATCTATATGATCAAATAATCATCAAACACAAGATCAAACATAATCAAGGCTAAGAAAATTAGATTTTCTATTTTTTGAAAAATCTAACTTCTATTTCTTAGTTTAGATTCAACTTTTGATCTATAAAAGAGTTGGATCTAAACATAAAATACTTTTAAACATATGGATCTAAGGTTTTTAACCTCAACATCATAAGTTTACAAAAATCAAAACTCAAATAAAACTAAAAAGAAATTATACTATATAAGTAGGGATTTTGTTATACCTTAGCTTGTTTTCCTTCCCTCTTCTCCTTAAGATTTATTAGAGAACTATGAAACTAACACAAGCTCTCCCTCTTTATATTTTATCTTGACCGAAAATATCACTCACACTCTCTCTATATCTTGGTTGCTTTGTTTGCTATAGAGGAAAGAGAAAAGAAATAAGATGAAATTTGATTTTCTGGGTTAGTAGATTAGATAGATATATTTTGTATATATCTTATACATTCCCCATCAACTCTCTCTTTCTCATAATTAAAATCTTACCTGCACACTATAGATTACTTGCAAACTTGGTTAAAGTGGTTGGGTAAGTGATAAGGTGACACATAAGAAGAGTAGGTGAGAGTGGTTAAGGATAATGATGAAGTCACATGCCCAAATTCTTCTCCCCTTATTCCCTCCTTGCTATTTTCGGCCAAGAGGCCTTCTTGGGCTCCTTTTGCTTTCCTTTTCAAGGCCCAAATAGTTTATTTAATGTCCAATGAGTCCTCTCCCAATTGGGCTAAGAGTTGGGCCACTCAATTAATTCTTTAGGCTAGCAAATTTTAATTCTTGGGCTTGCAATTCAACATAGTTCCATACTTTTAATTTTTATCTTACCCTAATCATTTAGTTAGGGTTTTCATTACACACCTAAGCAAGTTAATTCCTTAGTCATATATCTTTAATTTCATAACCCAATTAGACTTGCTTTACTTAGGTTATAAAATTAACTAATAGAGATGTATAAAATAAATCTCTTAGGTTTAGTATATATTTTACAATACTATCATTCTCTCATATTATAACTCATTAGATTTTTAATTACCATACCTAATATATGTATTAGGTTACATAACTTTATTTTTAATTCTCTTAACCAAATAAATGTATACACATTATATAATATATATTTATTCAATCACGTACATAATCCACATAAGTCATAACATAGTTATCATTATTGATAAATCCTTGTTATATTTAAATACTCACATAATCATATAATCACTTCACATAATCCATATCGATAATTAATTAGTTAAAGATTATAAATCTTTTTAATATAATAATCAAGGCTAACATTCAAGCTATATTAATTTCTAACATAACTTATATTACTCTTCCTTGAAAATGATTAAGTATACTTCTTAGTTAATAAATTAACTATCTAGCTTAATTCACATATACACTTATACGGTTCAAATACTTTCTAAAAAAAATTATTCGTAAAAATTACACATATAATCATGTGAAATTCTCGGTCCTTACACCCGGTCTCAATCCGGGAGGTACAGGTCAGCCCCAATTTCAACCCGGGAGGTACAGGTCAGCCCCGGTCTCAACCCGGGAGGTACAGGTCAACCCCGATCTCAACCCGAGAGGTACAGGTCAGCTCCGATCTTAACCCGGGAGGTCAAGTCAACTTCAGAACCAATCCTGAAGCATCACAACATCTCTAGAGGAAAACCTGTAATGACCAAGTCAACCTCAAATACAACACTGAGGACAAACAGACTCGAATGAGATCCAAATCTTGGAAACAACCCCAGGAAGTCAATCGAAGGCCATGCCGACACTAAAGGCAACCCCGAGAAAGGCAAAACTATCATTTTACTAACTCTTAGCTGATTCGGTCAAATTCAAGCCGAATTGAAGCCACCAAGGTCAGAACAAAGCATAACGATGATCCCGAGTGCAAACAGCGCAAGACAGCTCAACGGACAAACTGCGGGGAATTTAAGACCTGGTTATGAACCCATCTTCTTGGACTTGGAAAATGTTTTATCCCATGTAATTACGACACTCTCGACGAGGACTTTCTGGAAAGGTATAGCACGCCTCAAACCGACGCTCCGATCAAAAGTAAGAAAGTTTTAACTTCGACCTCGCGTTGCTTAGAGTGCACGTACTTCGAGACAACTGAACCGAACACGTGGGCCCCACCAGGGGAGCCGCACCTCTACCTGCGGTAGTAACAGGTAGGGTGGAGGCTCCCTGGCCTATATATATGAGGGCACCCCCCCCACATTTGAACAAAAGAAAAATGCTTCGAACCTCTGCTCGTTTGGTTTTCTGTCCAATTTCTTGTCTTCCAAACCCAAATATTTTCACTCTAACACGTAGATATACCCACATACTACCACATATCAAAAAATAACAGGTAGATTTGGATGTTAAAGGACTACGATTTGGCAAAAAGCCCGTATAGCAGTCCATTGTGAGTATTTTTACGATCAGTTAGTCAATACTACTACTTTGCACTGTTATACACTTGCACATTAAGTTTTGTTTTCTAAAATGCCCGGAACTCAGTTCCGTGGCCGTTTTTGTCAACTTTTGGTACATTTTTGTACATAAATGCATTTTTTGGCATTTTTACAACTCGGATTGACGATCCGTCGCTTCTAGTAGCTTGCACATACTTGCATCTTCATACTGAGCAACTTCGCCGGACTGAGTTATCTTTCCAGTCCGAGTTTGGCTTTTTTTATATATATTTAACTGTATATATACTAACTTTTCAATTCTGTCAAGCCCGGATGTCAAATCCGCAGTAGTTTACTGCTTTTATATATAAATATGCATATATAAGCAGCTTTCACCACCACTGGGTTATCTTCCCAGTCTTGGTTGACTACTTTCCTGTCTCTCTATATATATTTACAATCCAATTTGGCCTGGATTATTCTGTGACCTTTTTACTGCTTTTATATATATTTATGCATATATAATCAGCCTTCACCACACTGGGTTATTTTCCCAGTCTTGGTTGACTACATTTCTGTACATTTACATTCCAGTTCGGCCTGGATCATTCTGTGGCCTTTTTACTGCTTTTATATATATTTATGCATATATAAGCAGCCTTCACCACACTGGGTTCTCTTCCCAGTCTTGGTTGACTACATTTTTGTACATTTACATTTTAGTCTGGGCACCGGTGTGAAAACCCATCGCCCTTTACAGCTTTTATATATAATTATATATATATATTGCTTTACTCGCTTTTATTAAACTGTTACTTTAAATATTCATTTTATATGAATCGACATTAACATATATGGGGGCGAACTAGATTTATTTAAATCTCGCCAAATCTAGCTTCCAAACGGTTCAAAATCGGTACAGACGGAACCGGGAAGCTAGAATGGCTGAGATTTATTTAAATCTAGCATTTTTCTAGTTTCAGTTATAAAAGCAACCTCGCGGCCCTTAGATCGCTATCTAGTGGGAACGAGACGCTTCGGCCATGTGCGAACCAGGATTTACTGAATGAATCCTCAGTTTTGGCGATATTTGAGATATATATCTATTTCTGTACAAATTTGAACTGTGCAGGTTTATTGGCTACTCATATGTGAGCCTAGGAATCGTGGGATTCATGATCAAACTGATCAGAATTTGATTCCCACGATGGACAAACTCCACTTTACGAATGTACCCTGCCAGTTTTTCTATAAAAATGTACATTCAAAAGATATTAAAATGGTTATCCGGATTTAAGGTCCCAACATAGTGAAAATATGGTTTTTCGTGTTAGAGTCCCTCCGATGGCTATCATGCCCATGAGGAGACCGACACTTATATATATGTTGTGGTCAAGGATGCTTCGCAGCCCGACAATCACCAATTCAATTGAGCCTTTAGGCTAAAAAGATAAAACTGAAGTATCGATATGCTTCAATTCCTATGCCAGCGTAAGGGTTTGAAAACCTTCTTTTTGAAAACATCATTCAATAATCTTTTCGAAAAGATAAGCTTTTGCAAACCAAATCAAACACTTTTACAAATCAAATCAAAGATTTTTTGCAAATCAAACCCTTCGTAGATAGGTTCAACGATGCATAAGACTGCTTCCCATCAAACATAGGCCCAATTTTCAAATAACATTCACACACACATTTCAGTTTTTAAGGGAAATATTGAAAAGATGCGGTCCCGTGTTTACACGGGAGTTGTGGTGTGCCTAACACCTTCCCCACACACTTAACCAAGCTCCCGAGATCAAAACTTCGGTTTTAAAGATCAAGTTTCGACAATGTCGAGCAATTGGGCCTCTTTCAAACAAAATTTGGTTGAGTTGGTACAACCATTTCAAAACTACCAACTGGCGACTCTGTAAAACGTTCAAATCGTCGACATGATACCTGTTGGCCTCTTCCTAAAAAACTCTTCAAAACCTTTTTTTTCACAAATAAAAAGAGTAAGGGTAAAGATAACTTAGGAAGAAAGAAAGATCCGGGTTGTGACCCGACCCACAGATTTTTTCCCGACGTCGACAGGTGGCGACTTTGCTGGGGACAGTAGAGGGCTTAGGCTGCATTCTAATCTTTTCAAACATTTCCCTTTCAAAACTACGTAGGTGTGAATGCTGCATATTTTCATAGAATGAATGTAAATGAATGCTTTCCTGCTTTTTAGTGCTTCGCACCCATATTTAGTGCTTCGCATCCATGTCATCATACGCATAACGGTGAGGCACGATGTATGTGAATGTATGTTGTGTGATTCATCTCTCAAGGAGAAAAAACCCGTCGGTGATAAGTAATGTCTATGGGGACAGATTAGTCTCTGGAGCTCATAAAAATGCACCACCCAAATTCGCTCTAGTTGAAAGATCGGATTAATTTCCCCTCTAGTAGATTGCGATGATCTGGGGACCTTCATGCCAAAAAATCGCGAGAGTAGGCTAAGATAGGTCAGCCTCTGATTAACCAAATTCGAAGGGAAGCTTCTTCATGCCTTCCTCTTTCAATTTAATGTCAAGTTTTCAATTCCAAATGTAAAGGAACACAATGTAAATAATAAAAGATTTACATTTCCTGTCATATACATCTTATCATCCTGTCATCAAAACAACTGACCTCTATTTTGCAGGATAAGATTTAAAAAACACATCATGGCATGCATCCTATCCCTACCTACATCAGGAAATTGACACACCTACGTTTTGTTGTAGGTGAAAAATTGGTTCTGTCACTTGATCTAAGTCTAAGAAGGCACTAAGTCCATCCACGGACATGACTTCCAGTGCTCAACCAGAATCCACCCCTGGATCTAGGGAAAAGTTCGAAGGACTGAAGAATCAGATAGCCAAATTGGCCAATTTTCTGAGAGAACAAAACAAGGCTCTTAAAGGGAAACAAGCCCAAGCTCACATAGAACCGGGAATACCTGGTGGTAGTGGTGGCAGTCAAGAGACTGAAAAAGCTGAAACTCAGATTCTTGGACCACAAAACCAGGACACAACCAATAAAACCCCTAAAATCACCATCCTTAACAAAGAACAGGAAGCTGGTTACATTGTGAAGAAAATACAGTAGATGGAAGAAACTCTCCGGTCTATCAAAGGGACTGGGGCATTCGGCAGTGTTAATTACTCTGACCTCTGTATTTACCCTGGGCTCGTTATCCCAAAAAATTTAAAACTCTTGATTTCAAGAAATAAGATGGATTAGGAGACCCCTATACCCACTTGAAAGTATTCATTGGAGAGCTCGGATCCTATGCAGAGGACGAGAAACTTCGAATGCAGTTATTTCAGAAGAGTCTGACCGAAGAGGCTAGAGCCTGGTACGCCCGTCTAGACAACTCCAAAATTCACAGTTGGGAAGAGTTGGCCCATGATTTCCTCAGTCAATACAATTTCCAGTCTCAGTTGGCTCCAGGCAGATACCAAATAACCAAAATCAAGAAATAAAGTTCTGAGTCATTCAGAGAGTATGCCCAACGATGGAGGCGGGTTGCAGCACAAGTCACCCCAGCCATGACTGAGTCTAAGATAGTCATGACCTTCATCGATATCCAAGAAGCTCCATATTATGAGAGGGTCCTAGAAGGCATAGGAAAATCATTCTCTGAAATGATCAAACACGGTAAAATGGCAGAAATGGGGCTCAAGTCCAGGAAGATAAAAGATCTAACCGCCCTCAAAGCTGTCGCTGAGCATATCCAGTCCGAAAATTACGGGAGTAATCCCCGAAGAGTATAAAAAAATAAAGATGAAGAAGTGTCCTTAGTATGGCAAGGACAAAATCAAATAGGCGAGTCAAACAGTATGCCTATTCAAAGAAGGAACTATACTCCTTTCCAAGCTCCAGCACAGCCTTCAAATCCCCCATTTCAGAAGAATATGGAGGTCAGGCATCGAAGAAATTTCACCCCGCTAGGGGATTTACTTGAGAATGTGCTAAAACTTTTAATGATACAAAAGAAGATTGTCCAACTCCTTCCACCAACCAACACTGGTGGACGGAATTTTAACCCACGAAAGAAGTGTGCTTACCATTCCGGCTCCCCGGGCCATGATACTCAAGACTGTTGGTCTCTCAAACACAAAATCCAAGACTTGATTGATAATAGAGAGTTTATGGTAACCAAACAAGAACAACCACACGTCCAAGACAATTCTCTCCCACAGCACAAAGAGGAGAATGTCAATATGATCAGCACCACAAGTGGAGAAGGATCCAAGTACCTCCGTTATATGGGAGAGTCAACTCCATCCAGCAACAACAGCCTAGACAGTTGGGAAATCTCAGAAAGGCGATTCCTAATAGAAAAAGAGATAAAGCCTATCAAGGAACAAATTGAACAATTGGTAGAGCTGGTCATCTACCAACATCAGATCACCAGACAGATGATAAAGCAAGACAATCAATCTGACGTCGATCATCCTCCCACATCGAAGATCAATCCCAGGAGGGATCATAACCAGTCTCATGAGCATGAGCCTTGGACCGACAAAATGGTTAAAAATGAGAATGTCCACGTTGGTAGGAAATTCTTATTTCAAAGGAATTTCACCAACCTGAACCAGCCAATGGAGGAAATCCTCCAGATGTTCATCAACGAGGGAATGGTTGCAGATCTATTACCTCCATTGAACCCTCGATCCAAGAAATTCAAGCCTGACCTGATATATCAGTACCACTCTAATTCACTCGGCCATGACACTGAAGATTGCTGGGCACTTCGTAACCTGATTCAGGACATGATTAAAAGCGACGAATTAATAAGGGGAGATCAAGTTCTCGACCTCCCAGATGAAGATACTCTCTAGATCCCCACTCCTTCCCCACTGCATGGAACCAGGATATAGTGGTTGTTGTATCTTGTGACAAGGAGCCATCCCTCACACCCTTAGTACTGTCAGGGAAAGGGGTCAAAGAAATATCAAATCCTGTGAAGGTGGTCGCACCCGAGCCTTTAATCTTGCCCTTCAGACCTCAATATCCAATTATTAGTCTGAAGAGGTTCCCATAGAACTATGGGAATGACGAAGGTTCCACTTCAAACAACATTGCCATAGTACCAAAGGATAATCCATTATACCTGCCTCAACGGGTGATCAAACCAGTTATCAAAGCCAAAGAAAAGGTGGCTGAAGAGAAAATTGAAGAGTTCCTCAATAAAATGGGACACAATGAAATCAAGATAGTGCAGAGTCTGAAGGATGCACCCAAGCAAATGTCCATCCTAGATTTGGTCTTATCCTCAGTGGATCATCGCAACATTCTAGTGAAAGTACTAGAAGAGGTCCATCTGCCACATACCGTGGATGCCAAAAAATTCCATCATGTGGTGGAACACATTTTCAATAGCAATGTGATTTCTTTCACTGACGATGATATCCTTGCAGAAGGAACTGGTCATCGTAAGTCCCTACATATAGCTATAATGTCTTCTGGATATGTGATCGGAGGTGTGCTTATAGATGGAGGATCATCCCTTAACATCTGTCCCTACGACACCTTGGAGAGAATGAAGATCAACCCAAGCCGGATCAAAGCCAGTCATGTGGTAATCCGGGTTTTCGATGGATCTCGCCGACAAGCTATGGGAGAGATATAGCTTCCATTAGAGATTGGTCCGCACACTTTCTATGTATCCTTTTAGGTGCTCAACATCGCCACTGGATACAACTTGTTGCTGGGCAGGCCATGGATCCACATGGCAGGGGCAGTGCCATCTACCCTCCATCAACAGCTCAAATATATTATCAACGGCAACCTCATCACGATTAACGCCGAACCAGAATACCCTGTCTGCATACATGGAGATATGCCAGTGATTAGCCTGGATGTAGGCATTGAACCTGCAAGTTTTCAAGCTTTGGGGGTGAGTGATACTCAGTATCTACCTATCGGAGCACCAGTGTTAAAGCCTAAAGTCTCTCCTGAAGTGATGACAGTGGGCCAAGAGATGATATCTTTGGGTTTCCAACCTGGAGAAGGGTTAGGAAAGAATCAGCAATGTATCAAGAGTCCAGTACAAATCCTGAGCCAGACTGGGAGAGCCGGATTGGGTTATTCATCCGGGTCAAGCCATCGGAACCGACACAAGCATCCTAAGGCTCATGCTTCCACAATTTTTCTACCAAACCTCACCAGTGCCGAATGGGTGAAACCTATGAGGAAGATCCCAGCTAGGGTATCAACCATGTTATTTCCTCCAATCATACCCGTAAGTGAGAGAAAAGCCCTCAAGCCTGAGGCAGATAGCAAAAAGGGAAAAAAAAGATCCTGTACGAAGGACGAGACCCATTTGCTAACATGCGAGTTATCATAAACTACAAGGGTATGAATGACGAGATCCCAGATAGCGACGATGAGGATCAGTTTCAAATTCCTCGCATCAAGAAGGGAAAAGGGGGCAGCTCAAAGAAAAGCCCCGACCCTATTATAAAGGATGTCTCAGTCGTTATCCGAGACAAGGCAGATAATCACAAATCCTTGATCCTCCCTGCTCATAAGGATTTAACCCTAGATAACTGGAGCAGTTTCCCTTGCCTCAGTCGAAAAGGGTAAAGAGGAAGATAGTCTGTCTGCCCTTTAAACATGCTTTCATTTACTGCTTCCTTTTGATTGCACAGCTATAGCAGTAACTTTTGTCATGCTTTGCCAAATGCTCTGTATATTTAAGCAGTTGTATATATTAAAATGAAAGTATTTTTTGTTTTCAGGACTCAAGCATTGGATATGTTTGCTTCTGCTGATGAGATGCCAACCTGTCAAAGTGACTACAACTTTGATGTAGAACTGAACTTCAACTTGATGGATATTGATCAAGAGGATGAAGATGACTATGAGGTGCCCGAGGAGATCAACGAATGGGTAGAAGACAAACCCAAACCAAACCTCGACCAAACCACCACTATCAACATAGGAACCTCCGAAAACATCAAAGAAATCCAGATAGGTATAGACCTCACCTAAGACCAAAAAGTCGACTTGATCAAACTCCTAACACGGTTCCAGGATGTGTTTGCATGGTCACATGAAGACATGATCGGCTTCTCCACTGACATTGTCATCCATCGAATGCCCATCAAAGATGGATTTAAGCCAGTTAAGCAAAAGCTCAGGCGATTGAAACCTGAATGGAGTTTGAAAGTTAGAGAAGAAGTTGTTAAACAATTCAAAGCCGGAATCATCATGGTATCAACATACCCAGAGTGGCTGTCAAACATAGTTCCCGTACCTAAACCCGGAGGGAAAGTACGAGTTTGCGTGGATTACCGGGATTTAAACAAAGCATGCCTCAAGGATAATTTCCTGGTACCTTTTATCCACATCCGGATAGACAATACGGTGCAGTACGACATGCATTCCTTCGTAGATTGCTTTGCTGGTTACCATCAAATCATGGTTGCTGAAGAGGACCGAGAGAAAATAGCTTTCATCACTCCCTGGGGAACCTTTTGCTATAGGCGACTATCTTTCGGCCTCATCAATGCCAGAGCCAAGTATCAGCGAGCCATGGTGGCCCTATTTCACGACATGATGCACAAGGAGATAGAGGTTTATTTGGACGACATCATCATCAAATCTCGGAGGGAGGATGACCACCTCGACCATCTCAGGAAGCTGTTCAACAGGTTGCTTAAGTACAACCTCAAGCTAAATCCAGCCAAATGTGCTTTTGGCGTCAAATCAGGCAAATTTTTAGGATTCTTGGTAAGTAATCGAGGCATCAAGCTAGATCCTGCCAAGATTAAAGCCATCACTGAGATGCCAGTACCTCAAACAGAGAAGGAGATATGTGGGTTTCTAGGAAGAATCAACTTCATAAACCGATTCATTTCCCAGCTCACAGCAACCTATGAACCCATATTCAAGCTATTAAGGAAGAATTCCTCCACTAAATGGAATGAGGATTGTCAACAAGACTTCCTTACCATCAAGAAACAGCTGGTCGAAGCACCTATTTTGGTACCCCCGAGGGATGGAGTTCCCCTGTTCATATACCTGTCTGTAAATGCCAATGCAATGGGCTGCATGTTAGGACAGAAGGATGATAGTAGCGAGGAAAGAGCCATCTACTAGATCACTAAAAGATTCAGCAATAGTGAACAGAAATACACCCTGATCGAGAAGACGTGCTGTGCATTAGCATGGGCCGCCAAGAGGTTGCAACACTATTTACATGGGCATACGACCTACCTCATATGTGATGCCCCCAAAATAGGTCCAGTTAACCCAACCCATTCTGAGTCGCCAAATATATGGTACAGAATCCAAATACAATCTTTTATATCACACGGTCGTGCAAAATATGACCACACAACTGTGAGTGTCAATACAAATATGTAAAAAATATTAACATTCAAACTAAGTCCTCATTACAATTATTATCACACTATTTATTAGAAATAGTGAGGACTACTACTGCTTTAACTCGGACCATCACTCTATCCCCCCGACTAGTTCCTACGACATTCTCATTTCCTGAAGAGGACAATAGATGAAAACGGTGAGCTCAACTAGCCCAGTAAAGAATATTATAACTAAGATAATAAAGAATAATTTATCGTTAGTTTTCAACAAATCAGATAAAATATTATGGACAACAAGTTTTAGATCAACAACTGCAGCAGAAATATCAATTCATTAGAAGAGTTACGTAGAGAATGAAGTCTACTATCTTCTATGATTTAAAAGTCCATCATTAATACTTTATCCTTGTAACATCAATCAATATATATCTTAAATCAAATATTCATCTTTGCACTACAGGCCAAAGATATTCATCAAATAATCATCCATTTTTGCACTTTAGGCCAAAGATATTCAGTTATATCATCATTTAGGACTGAGGATGTTGAAAAATATTTTAAAGAACGAATCCAGTGAGATAAAGGACAAAAACTAGGAATTCGGAACTTATTTTATCCAAGTTCAAAAATACTCCTTAGTAATACTTTGTGGAGCAAAATTCAAGAATAAAACTCAAAACTTGGATCCAATCAAAGATAGAACCCATAATAGCCAACTTGGACAAATAGAAGAAAATTTAATTTTTTCATGAATAGTGTCGTATACATGAATAGTTCCGTATACGTGAATAATAATCCCGAGGGAAAAAGTAAGAATTTCACAATAAAATTCATGCCAATATTTTGGTATAATGATATTGAAAAGAATAACATCATTTACGAAAGAAAATAACATCCCTTACCTCAAAAGAACAGTATTTTTGACTGGAATTTCAGGTATAATGCTGAAGGAAACTTGCACTGAATAGCAACACTCAAAATATCTAAATACTCACAAAAATATGCTTGATATTATATAGAGAGAAAACTTCTGATTCTGGTGTGATTTTCAAACTCTAATTCAGCACACTATTTATAGGAAAATGCTTAGAATGCCAAAGCAGAAAATTTAATAAAATAATATTTTTATAAAAAAAAAAATTCCACCCACCTGTTGACCAAACTCATCAGCCACCACCTGTTGGGCCCAGCAACATAAAAAAAAACATTTTTCTTTTAAAAATTATTTATAACCCCAAAAATAAATTATTTTGGAACTTCAATAATTCATAATAAATAGCCCTTTTATCAGAAAAATTCGAATCTTATGTCCTATCCATGGGAAATTTAATTTTCTACAACTTTGCAGAAGAAAGTTTTTCTAAATTCCAAACAGAAAATGTTCGAAATCCACAAATGAATGATTTTTCACACCAAAGTACTGATAAAAATATCTCAGCACTAATTCCTTCTTTTATATCCACAAAAATAAATATTTCCTTATCATATAAATTAATAATTAATTATTCACAAATAATATTACAGAACTACAATATTGACGACCAGGTCGTTCCAAGGAAAGAGGGGGCCTTCCGATAAGGATTCCTGTAGTTGGACTTTTAACTCCAAAAATTCAATAGGAGCCATTCGATATGGGGTTTTAGAAATGGGTTTTGTACCGGGCTCAAGGTCAATAAAGAATTCAACTTCACGTTCTGGGGTAGACAGGGAAGTTCTTTGGGAAATACATCAGGAAACTCATTAACAACAGAAATATTATTCAAATCTGACGTATTCTGGTTTAGATCAGTGACATGAGCTAAGAAAGCTTGACATCCGTTTTTCAATAAATGAATAGGTTTGTGACTTAAAATGACATTGACAGATTTTAGTGGTTTGGTGGTTTAAATTCGCACAACAGGTTAGTTAGGAATATAAAAACTAACAACCTTACAAAAACAATCAATTTTGGCATGGTAAGTGGTTAACCAGTCAATTCCTAAAATCATGTCAAATGCAAGTATTTTCAAATATATAAGATCAACAGGTAAGGTAAGGGTACCAATCTGAATCAAGCACAATTTATAAACTGTAGATGTAACGAAAGTTTCACCCAATGGAGTTTCAATAGATAAGTCAAAGTCTAATTTCTCAGGTGTCAAATTTAATCGTTGAGCACAAGCAGGTGAAAAAAAAAGAATGGGTAGCACTGGTATCTAACAAAGTGTAAACTTCGCAAGAGTTTATGATTATCTTACCCGTGATCACCTCGTTCGGGTTCCTCACGTTTTGGGCAGTCACGACAAACGCTCTTCCAGAAACCACCGACTTTGTCTTGTTCGGAACCGCCTTTGAAATCACCACCCCCGCTGGACTTGGTTTCGCTAATAGGACAATCTCGAGCTATATGTCCTTCCTTTCCACAGTTATAGCATGCCTTGAATTGTTGTGGACAATTTGGGCTGATATGTCCCTCTTTCCCGCATTTATAGCATACGACTGATGGTCGTTCTTCTCCCCTAAAAATAGTTGATGCTGGTGCTGATGTCGACGTCTTCACGTTCTCATTGTTGTACCTTCTCTTTTTAAAATCCCCCCCCCCCCCGACTCGCTTCTTCTACTATCATGGCCACGATTACCACCAGAGTGGTTACCGCTTCTGTTATGATACTTTCCTCCCCGCTTGTTGTCATTGCTTCTATGACTGCTGCCACCGGTATGACCCTGGTTGTGGTCCTTTAGTTGAACATATTCATTATCTCGTTCTAATAACTAAGCCCTATTTACTACATCTGAATATAAAGAAAATTTGTGAGAAATGAGGTATTGACGTATTTCGGGTTTCAAACCTCTCAGAAACATCCGCGTCATACGTTCCTCATTCTCCACCAAATGAGGTGCAAACCTGGACAACTCTGCAAACTTAGCCTCATACTGGGACACAGTCATGTTGTTCTGTTCCAGTCTGATAAACTCTACCTCCTTCATATGACGAATACTTTCAGGAAAGTACTTGTCATTGAACAGTTTCTGGAATGCTTTCCAAGACATCTTGAGTGCGACAGTCTGGGTACGCTTCACAGATTCCCACCAGTAGTTTGCCTCTCCACGAAACATAAAGGTGGAAAATGGAACCTTTTGTTCCTCTATGCATCCCAAGACATCAAATATCTTAGTAATTTGTTTAATCTACATTTCTGCCTTGATCGGATTCGGCTTTTCCAAAAATTCTGGTGGTCCCAACTCTTTGAACTGCTTGGCAGTGACAAGCCGCGAGTTGCTATTAACTCCACCTGTATTTTGCACACGAGTCTCCCTCGTCTGATTTTGCATGAACTGCAAAAAGCTTCTAAACATCTCATCGTTTATCATCTGATCAGTGTTGTTTTCAGGATGAACATTGCCTTCTTGCTGCACGTTCTCCTGGTTGGTGATTAAAGGTGTCTCCACGGTCTCATTCACTTCATTATTAACATTCTCAGCTGCCATTCTCAAATACTGCCAAAAAATAAGGGTCAATTAAACAAATTAACATATCACATGCTAACCCTATGCTCTGACTGACCAATTAAATATCAAATAAGCTTAGGTAGAACACACTAGCGAAGGATTTATTCGTCTCACCCCTCCTAGTTCTATTCCCCGATCTCCGCCAGAGACCATATCCCTAAACTCTGATACCAACTATGACGCCCCCAGAATAGGTCCAGTCAACCCAACCCATTCTGAATCGCCAAATATATGGTACAGAATCCAAATATAATCTTTTATATCACACGGTCGTGCAAAATACGACTACACAACTGTGAGTGTCAATACAAATATGTAAAAAATATTAACATTCAAACTAAGTCCTCATTACAATTATTATCACACTATTTATTAGAAATAGTGAGGACTACTATTGCTCTAACTCAGACCATCACTCTGTCCCCCAACTAGTTCTTACGATATTCTCATTTCCTGAAGAGAACAATAGATGAAAATGGTGAGCTCAACTAGCCCAATAAAGAATATTATGACTAAGATAATAAAGAATAATTTATCGTTAGTCTTCAACAAATCAGATAAAATATTATGGACAACAAGTTTTAGATCAACAACTGCAGCTGAAATATCAATTCATTAGAAGAGTTACGTAGAGAATGAGGTCTACTATCTTCTACGATTTAAAAGTCCATCATTAATATTTTATCCCTGTAACATCAATCAATATATATCTTGAATCAAATATTCATCTTTGCACTACGGGCCAAAGATATTCATCAGGCAATCATTCATCTTTGCACTACAGGCAAAAGATATTCATCAAATAATCATCCATCTTTGCACTATAGGCCAAAGATATTCAGTTATATCATCATTTAGGACTGAGGATGATGAAAAATATTTTAAAGAACGAATCCAGTGAGATAAAGGACAAAAATTAGGAATTCGGAACTTATTTTATCCAAGTTCAAAAATACTCCTTAGTAATACTTTGTGGAGCAAAATTCAAGAATAAAACTCAAAACTTGGATCCAATCAAAGATAGAACCCATAATATCCAACTTGGACAAATAGAAGAAAATTTAATTTTTTCGTGAATAGTGTCGTATATGTGAATAGTGCCGTATACGTGAATAGTAACCCCGAGGGAAAAAGTAAGAATTTCATAATAAAATTCATGCCAATATTTTGGTATAATGATATTGAAAAGAATAACATCATTTACGAAAGAAAATAACATCCCTTACCTCAAAAAAACAGTACTTCTGACTGAAATTTCAGGTATAATGCTGAAGGAAACTTGCACTGAATAGCAATACTCAAAGTATCTAAATACTCACAAAAATACGCTCGATATTATAGAGAGAGAAAACTTCTGATTCTGGTGTGATTTATAAATTATATTTCAGCACCCTATTTATAGGAAAATGCTTAGAACGCCAAAGCAGAAAATTTAATAAAATAATACTTTTTAAAAAAAAATTCCGCCCACCTGTTGACCAAACTCATTAGCCACCACCTGTGGGGCCCACCAACATAAAAAAAATGTTTTTCTTTTAAAAAATATTTATAACCCCAAAAATTAATTATTCTGGAACTTCAATAATTCATAATAAATAGCTCTTTTATCAAAAAAAATTTGAATCTTATGTTTTTTCTACAGGAAATTTAATTTTTTACAACTTTGCAGAAGAAAGTTTTTCTAAATTCCAAACAGAAAATGTCTGAAATCCACAAATGGATGATTTTTCACACCAAAATACTGATAAAAACATCTCATCACTAATTCCTTCTTTTATATCCACAAAAATAAATATTTTCTTATCATATAAATCAATAATTAATTATTCACAAATAATATTACAGAACTACAATATTGACAATTAGGTCGTTCCCAGGAAAGAGGGGGTCTTCCGATAAGGATTTCTCCTTACTGGCGCGCAATTAAATAACCCCTCCTAGACAGAACTTCCTTAGACATTGCCAATAATGTTATCTAATAATATTATTCAAATAATATGAATTATTGATCTGATAATGAAAAATACTGTGAAGTGACAATTATTGAATTAACAATAATATAAAAATACTGTGCAATACCGTGTGCTACTATGCAACAACGTGTATTACTTTACTTTACCCACCGGGTATTCCAACAGTGTTAATGGTAATAACTATGCCGTTATTTATAAAAACTTATTCTTGTCGTTTTCTTCATCCGACAGTTTTCCGTTATGGGACCCACAAATGGCTGCGCCGTCGTACGAATATTCCCCGACAGCAAGAATATTTCACGACCAAACGAATATTCCCCGACAACAATGAATATTTTATAACGACTTGCTTATTTAAAATATTTGTGCATTTTACCCATAACATTCCACATTATCAAATTAACCCCTGACTATTTCAAAATAATATATAGAGGAAATTCAATTTTTTATTCATAAAAGTTGGGGTCTTACATCATATCCCGCATGGATCCACTCAAGTACGTATTCAACAAGCCAATGTTGAATTATCGACTGTCCAAATAGCAGTTGATCCTACAACAGTTCGACATTGTCTACGTGACTCAGAAGTCAATCAAGGGTCAAGGCATTGCAGATCAATTAGCTGAAGCACCTTCATGAGGGTTCGAGCCCCTGGAGACTTATTTCCCGGATGATGGGATCATGATGATTCAACAACTCCAACAAGAGAATATAGTCCAGCCAAGGAAAATGTATTTTGATGGAGCAGTAAACATGGATGGTTCCGGAGCTGGGGCAGGATCAGATGAAATACCTCCTGACAACCAGCCTTGGTATAAAGACATCAAAGAATATCTACGAGATAGATCTACACCCGCTGGGGCAAGCCAATCCAAGAGAAAGCAGATTCACAAGATGGCCACGAAGTTCTATCTGAGCGGAGATGCACTCTACAAAAGAGATGCTGGAATAGGCTTGTTAAGATGCCTTGATAAAGAGCAAGCCCAGAGACTTAAGGATGAAATCCACGGTGAAGTCTGTGGTCCACACATGAGCGACCACCTGCTGGCCTAGAAGATTCTAAGAACAGGACATTACTGGATCTCGCTCAAAGATGACTGTGATGATCACGTCAAGAGATGTTTTCAATGTCAAGTATATGAAATGCCATACATGCTCCTCCAAATGAGCTACACAACATGAGTTCACCATGGCCTTTCTCCACGTGGGGAATGGATGTGATCGGTCCAGTAGAACCAAAAGCCAGCAATGGTCATCGATTTATCTTCACCATGATAGATTATTTCACCAAATTGAGTGAAGCAACTTCTTTTCCTAAAGTCACCAAAGAGGTAATCATTGGGTTCATCAAAAATAATGTCGTCTGTCGATATGGACAACCGGAGGTGATCGTGTCAAACAACGCCAAGAACCAGAACAATCAAATGATGAGAGAACTGTGCAATAGGTTCCACATCAAGTATCTCAACTCTGTCATCTATCGACCCAAGATGAATGGTGCTGTCGAAGCAGTCAACAAGAACATCAAAAAGATCATGCAGAAAATGTCCGCCAATCACAAAGAATGGCCTGATATGCTGTCTCTAACCCTGTTATCATACAGGACGTCAATGCGCACCTCTACTAGGCTACCCCCTATTCATTAGTCTATGGCATGGAAGCAGTCCTCCCCATAGAAGTAGAGATGGAGTCCTTGCGCGTGTTAATTAAAGCTCAGATGGACAAAGATCAGTGGTTGTAAGACCGATAACACCAACTGTCCCTGATAGATGAAAAGAGGGCTACATCCATTTTCCACGGACATTTATATCAGCAAAGGATTGCTCGATCCTACAACAAGACGGTCCGAATAAGGCAGTTCAAAGAAAATGACTTGGTGCTGAAAAAGGTCATGGTCAATCAGGATGAACCCAAAGGAAAGTTCGCCTCAAATTGAGAAGGCCCTTTCATTGTCAAGGAGGTATTGACAGGAGGAGCTATCAGATTACAAGAGATGGATGGGAGCGAATTTCCCCAACTCATCAATTCAGACACCGTGAAAAGGTACTATGTCTGAAACACATGCACACCCGCATCCGGGTCCTACGAATCAAATCAGGTTCGATTTTGCACTAAAAAGCCAAAACTACGAATGACCTGATCTCCCCCACCCGGGAGTACTTAGGCAGCCATTTCTGGTGCGGTCAAACCAAACAAAAATTTCAAAAACTCATCAAACCAAACTCAAAACCCAAGATAAATACTTTTCAAACCTCTCTCACGCAAAAAAAAATTAAACTAGGAATAACCTGATCTCCCTCATCCCGGGAGAAGACTATACATCTGTGTGAACGGTCTTCTCATATCATTGATAGCTGTCCGAGCGCATGGCAACTCTAATGATAAACCTATAAATCGCTCATACTCCTTAAGAGTCGGCGTCAGCTCATGCTGTCCAAAATGGAAGACCTGTCTCTCGGGTATCCAGAAGGGTAAAAGACCATCCACGAACCTGTACGGAACCCAAAAATCTATGAGGGACAATGAATGCCCCAACATCTGATCAATTATCCCTCTGTCTGAGAAGGACAGACTGCTATACCATGATCTCGATGACAATGCCACCTCAGATGGTGGCAAATGCTCAATCCGACTAATGGTCGAAGATGTCATTTGTATCACCGGATCACAAGACCATCCAGGGGTTAAATCTGAACTCGTCTGTCTAAATGTATACACATGACATAATATATGCATAATGACAAATATAAACATGATGCGATAGATAGGAAATATCAGGTATATCTACAATAAACTATCTACTACAAGCATCATCCCTGTCTGATAATACAAAGCAAAATGAAAAGTACAGGGAAATGGGGCACCACCACCCAACTACTAACAGTGGCCTATCAAAATGGGGCACATCAGCCCCAAAGCCAAAATAATGGCTGACCAAAAGATATAGCTACAATAACTATCTAGAAAGATCCAAGATATCTACGCTCAGGTGGTTAACCTGCTCCATGTCCTCCGTGGACACAAAACCGCTGTCATCAGGCATATCTGGGCGGTAAAGGAAGGATCTGCCCTTGCAAAGTTGCTAAAAATGGACCTAAAGAGGGGCCTGATCCTGAGCTGGATAGGTCAAAAGAAGATGCCTCAGACGGATCTTGGCCAAGATGCCTGATAAATAAGCATGCTCTCTCCAACTCCCGGGTAAGCTCTGCTATCTGATCTAAATGAGTGGATTCCCTGAGGCAAGCTATCCAGTCTATCATCATCACAGACCCTGGTACCATGTCTTCCATGAACTGGGTAGCACGAGTCTGAGCTCCAATAGTGCGAGGACTCCACCGACTACTGAATGCCTCCTGGCTATAAGGGCCCTCTGATAAGGTAAATCCATCTATGCCCTCCATAGGGATATCTGTCAATGGCAAGAGCAATGGCCAATGATGCCACGCAAGAGGAACAATGGGAATGCAGATCTGCCCCGTAATGCTCCTGATAGCATGCTCTCCCAAATAGAGCTCCCAGCCTCCCTCGGTCAAAATCAGGACTCTGCGGGTCGACAATGCAAACTCTCGACCAGTGGGGAGGCCTCCCTCAAATCCAACCATCAAAAACTCAGAGGTATACGGCATCCAAGAGATCGATCCAACCGACAAAAGCTCTAACTGTAGGCGAGCATGGGTAAATCCCTCAGCAATAGGGACCTCCGTCAGAGTAGGGTGATGCCAACGCTGTCTTCGAGGATAGGTCTACAAACCTATAGTAGTGGCGGGTCGTAGGCAAAGAAGCCTCTCAAATTCCCAGAACTGGCCATGTAAATATCAAAAGTCCTCAGTGACCCAGACTGACAAATATAAATGTAGAAATCAAAAAGGTACAAGAAAGATGTACTCACCAGCAAAAATGGGTAGAACCCTAACCAAGCCTCCATCAAACCTTCCGAAAGCATGCGCATGCCTCGGAGAAAATGGGCAAAGGCGTAGGATGTTGGGTTTGTACGAAATCGTGACGCAATCAAATTGCAAAAATTAGCGGAAGTATGGTATATCAGAGTTTAAAAAAATTTCTACAAAACCATTACCCGGATCATCCTTTATGCAAATTATTAATTTAAAACGATAAATAAGAAGTTATGGAATCATACCCTTGTAGAACGAAGCTTCCACAGGTACTAGTTCAACTCCTTGTTCTTCGTGATCTCCTTGAATTTCCGGATTAGATTCCTTCCTTTGATCAACGTTAGCCACCCAAGTGTTTGGCCTCTAGAGGTGATCCACCAAGGAAGATGAATTATCAAGAAGGAGGGTGGTTGGCTTAGTTTTCTATCCTCTATAGAAAAGGAGTACTCTCCAACAATTGGAATTGCATCAAGTAATATCTATTATAAGAATCCTCTTATATAGATATTGGTCAACCCTTCTAATCCTATTAGACATGGGATTTCTTTTAATTAATTAAACTCCTTTAATTAATTTAGGCTTCCCACCACATGGGTAATAATTAATTAAATTCATTTAATTAATTTGTCTCCTAATCTTATTAGGAATAAATGAGAGTACTAATATTAAATTAATTACTAAACTCCTTTAGAAATTAAAATAATTATAATTATAATAATATTAAAAAGACTCCTCTTATTAATTTATATTTAATATTTCCAAAATATTAAATAATAAATATTAAGCTATTTAATTTATTCTATCACCATAGATTAAATTAATTTCACTTAATGCATTATTACGATTATGCCATTACCTTCTTAAATAATTATTCTTCCTTTTATGGTGTGACCCTTTAGGTTCTCCATATTAAACCGGTTGTGAATAAATCAATTAGAACAATTCTAATCTTATTTAAATAAATAAATTAAACTAATAATCTATTTAAATAAATAATATTTATTCTACAATAGGGATAAGCCTCCCTAGCGATCAACGACTTTCCAGATAATATAGATTTCAACATTAATCATAAAAGAACCTGTGAGTAAATAGTTACCATATAATTCAATCCTTCCACCATACAATGTCCCAATTAGACATGAATTTACTGTCAAGTCTTATTTTATTTAATTATATGTATTTCGATTAGAAAATGCACAACTCCAAATAATGTAAATTAGAAACTCCTTTCTAATTTCATTTTACCTTGGCCAAGGATTCCTGAGTTGTCATTTAACGAATCACATAGGACATATCTCCTCCTTTACTAGAGGTGGTAGATTCTTTATTGATCATTCATTGTCTCCATATGTAACTCATTATACCCAAGCATACCCTTTTATATACCCTAAAGGGCTTTAAGGAATAAGTCAAAGTATAATTCATTACATACAAGATACTATGATGATCTCAAGTCCAAGGATCACTTGTACTACTATCACATTAGGAATTCCTATTGACAGGCGAGTAAAACTCCATTAGGTATTCCATAGCGAGTCACGTTCAGTTAACTTATTCTCCAATAAGCACCTACATACTTGCTTTAGTGTCACCACACAAATGATTATGAGATCAATCATCCTCATCTAATGAGCAAGCAACATATGTACTAATCTATCCGGATTTAATAATCCCCTTTTTAGTAATCCTGTGATTAGGAACTATTTTAGTTTTAGAGCTTTCTAAGAATTTAGATCTCATTGGCATGATCATCATCATGATTCTAAAAGCATTGCTTAAAACTATGGGTTATTTACATATTATAAAAATAGCACCATGTAGATAATTAAATGCCTTTAATAAATGAATATTTTTATTAATAAATAAATAAGATTTCCTCCAAAGTATATGCTTTATCATCATACATGATTGGCTTGTATGCATACTACTTTCAATCTCCCACTTGCACTAAAGCCAATCGCCATGGTATCTCATACCCAACTTCTCTAAGTGACGATCAAACTGCTGTTGTGTTAAAGCTTTAGTTAATGGATCTGCAATGTTGTCTTGAGAGTCTACACTCTCCTCTTTCAATGATTTCTTTAATCAAAGTGCCGCAACACATGTTTAGATTCAAGATGAGACTTAGGACCTATTCCTAGTTCTGTAATGAACTTTTCATCTAAAACATCAACTTGCAGCTTCACTTACAGTTATATACTTTGTCTTTGTCACTAAACCAACAACCTTTTGTTGTTTGGAACCTTTTAAATTCACTGCACCATCTTTCAAGGTAAACACATACCCTGAAACAGATTTACTGTCATCTTGGTCTGTTTGAAAACTTGAGTCTGTGAATCCCTTGAGTTTTAATTGAGACCCATCGTAGACAAGAAAAATATCTTTAGTCCTTCTCAAGTACTTTAGGATATTCTTCACTGCCTTCCAGTGCTCTTCTCCAGGGTTTGACTGGTATCTGCTCATTACACTAAGTGCATGAGCAACATCCGGTCTAGTACATATCATACCGTACATGATAGATCCTATTGCAGAAGCATAAGGGATCGTACTCATACGGTCTCTCTCCTCAGGTGTCTTTGGGGCCTGTTTCTTGGAGAGATGTATTCCATGGCTCATCGGCATGAGACCTCTTTTGGAATCTTCCATGCTAAACCTCTTTAGCATTGCATCAATGTACGTTCCTTGGGATAAACCAAGCATCCTTTTAGATCTATCTCTATAGATCTTTATCCCCAAAATATAGGATGCTTCTCCCAAGTCCTTCATGGAAAAGTGTTTAGATAACCAGATTTTAATCGATTGTAGCATAGGAATGTCATTCCCTATCAGTAATATATCATCAACATATAATACAAGGAATGAAACTGCGCTCCCACTAACCTTCTTGTTCACACATGGTTCATCGTCGTTTTTGACAAAATCAAACTCTTTGATTGTCTCATCAAAACGAATGTTCCATCTACGAGAAGCTTGCTTCAATCCATAAATGGATCGTTGCAGCTTACAGACTTGATTTGTTCCAACCTTTGAAACAAATCCCTCTGGCTGTGTCATATACACATCCTCCTCAAGTTTCCCATTGAGGAAGGCCGTTTTCACGTCCATCTGCCAGATCTCATAGTCGTTATAAGCTGCAATCGCAAGCAAAATCTGAATGGACTTGAGCATAGCTACTGGTGAGAAGGTTTCATCATAGTCAACTCCTTGTCTTTGTTTGAAACCTTTTGCAACCAGTCGGGCCTTATAGGTCTCTACCTTGCCGTCCGCTCCAGTCTTTCTTTTAAAGACCCATTTACACCCAATAGGCTTAATGCCTTCTGGTGGTGAAATCAAAGTCCATACTTTGTTTTCATACATGGAGTCCATTTCGAATTTCATATCTTCAAGCCATTTCCCTGAGTCTTTATTACTCATAGCCTGTTCGTAATTCAATGGATCATCATCATTCATGATGTGTACCTCATCGTCATCCTCTATAACGAATCTGTATCTCTCAGGTATCTTCGGTACTCTTCCAAATTTACGAACAGGGTGTGGTATAGTAGGTTCTTCTACTTTGTCAGGTACCTGACTTTGATCCGTGGTAATTTATGGGTCTTGAACTTCTTCAAGATATATCTTACTCCCACTGACCCCTTCATGGATAAAATCCTTTTCCAAGAAGGCAGTATGTTTCGCAACAAACACCTTTTGATCAGTTGGATGATAGAAATAATACCCTAAAGTTTCTTTAGGGTATCCCACAAATCTACACTTATCGGATTTAGTCTGCAGCTTATCGTTTTCAAACTTTTTGACATAAGCTGGACAACCCCAAGTCTTAACATGCTTAAGATTTGGTTTCCTCCCCTTCCATATCTCATATGGAGTCTTTGGGGAGGATTTGGTAAGTACCTTGTTAAGTAGGTATGCAGCCGTTTCTAGGGCATATCCCCATAAGGAAATTAGAAGGTCGGTAAAACTCATCATAGATCGAACCATGTCCAACAGTGTTCGATTTCTCCTTTCAGATTCTCCATTTAACTGTGGTGTACCTAGAGGAGTCCATTGTGAGATTATACCATTTTCTTTGAGATAATTGAGAAACTCACCGCTTAAGTATTCTCCACCTCAATCTGATCGAAGTATCTTTATACTCTTGCCCGTTTGTTTCTCTACTTCACTTCTGAACTCTTTGAACTTTTCAAATGATTCTGACTTGTATTTCATTAAATACACATATCCAAATCTTGAGTGATCATCAGTGAAAGTAATAAAATAAGAATACCCACCCCGTGCACTTGTTGTATAGGTCCACAAACGTCTGTGTGAATCAATGCCAACAACTCTGTAACTCTTTCTCCTTTTCCACTAAAAGGAGATTTAGTCATTTTACCCATGAGACAAGATTCACAAGTTAGATATGATTCATAATCAGATAACTCAAAGAGCCCATCTTTATGCAACTTGGATAATCTTGTTTCATTGATATGACCGAGTCTACAGTGCCACATGTAGGTATAATTAATATCATCTCTTTTCCTTTTCTTAGTTTGTTCAATTTGAAAAATATTTTCTTGTAAGTCAAGTGTATAAAGTCCATTTCGTAAATTTCCAACACCATATAAAATATCGTCTTTATAAATAGAACAACTATTGTTCTTTATAACAACGTTAAATCCTTCCATATCCAATACAGAAATTGAAATAATATTTTTAATAATATTCGGAACATAATAACAATTATTAAGATAAATGGACTTGCCTGAAGGCATTGCTAAATAATAAGTTCCTACAGCTAATGCAGCAACCTTTGCTCCATTCCCCACTCGTAGGATCACCTCATCATTGTTCAGCTTTCTACTTCTGACCAGTCCCTTCACATTATTACATATGTGAGAACCACAACCGGTATCCAATACCCAAGTAGAATTTTAACTTTCTGAAAAAATTAATTTCAATCATGAACAAACCTTGATTGGAAGTCGAAGCTTCTCCAAGCTTCTTCTTTGCCAGAAACTTCTTGCAGTTCCTCTTCCAATGACCCGGCTCGTTGCAATGGAAGCACATTCCTTTGCTAGCTGGATCAGATTTCTTTTGTTCCTTTATGTTCACTTTGCCCTTGGTCATCCGAGATCGGAAGAGCTCCTTAGATATCTCATATCTAGCAGTCCTACTTTGTTCACCATACAACTCCTTGAGGTGAATCAACATAGTAGGAGCATCCATATTTTTGTGCTGACGCTGAAGCTCGTTATTCATGGATGCGAGCATGATGCATTGAGCCACAGATGCATCATCTTGCAACTTTACAATGGTGGCAATCTCTTCCTCAGAGGCTGTTTCTGGAACAGTTCCAGGGACAGGTGAGTTTAGGACATAAGAAATCTTTTCAGCAGTGAGAACTATTCTCAGATTTCTTAGCCAGTCCGTATAATTCGGCCCGGTAAGCTTATTAGCATCAAGTATGCTTCGCAGTGAAATTAGTGATTTTGACATTTTTAAAATTTTGCATGTGAAAAACAACATTTTAGCAAACATTCATTTTATTAATTTTGCATACCAAAATTTTGCTTCAACACTATAAGTCTTCACCAATCATGCATAAAACATGTTTGCGCTATCTCCACGTACTCATATAGGCATGCTACTTATGTTCTTAAACTTGTTCTAAAGTGTTATTATAAGTTAGCATGTAACAGTCTGGATCAAAAGCAGAATCTGGAATCAGTGACCGGCGCAGCTGCGCAGTGCCCCAGTTCAAAACTGGCGCAGCTGCGCAGGGCCTAATCCACCAAAACGCAAGCCTAGCACTGGCGCAGCTGCGCAGCACCCTAGTATAACCAGGGCGCAGCTGCGCCGTTACCTGTACAGAGCTAGAAGCTCCTGGTTCGGCAGACAGCAACCCAATTCATAAAATTCATTCACGAAAACAATCACATTGTATTCCAACATGCTTATAAGTCTATTATAACAACTAAACAAGCTTTCTATAATCCATGTGGCATGTTTTGCACCCATAATCAAGAAATGAAATTTTGACAGTAAACAGAAATGGAGTTTTGACAGAAATAAAAATGAAGACAGGGAATGGAATTATACCTTCGAAGCACGAATTAAACTTGCTAATGCTGCTATAGGATTCTCTACTAACACTGATATATAAGGCTCTCTCTCAACACTCTAGCAATTTTCAGCAATTGATATGTGAAGAACAAGAGTTCCTATTTGTAGAGAAATCCTTACACAGGCAATGAGATTATACCACAAATCAAACCAACGTAAATTTGGATTGTATAGAGGTTAATGGAGAGTTGGTAATTAGTTGGTGAAACTCATTATCAATACCACTCCCTTGTTCATTATGATAGCTAGAATGTGCTGAGTTTGAGGATATAGGAGTAGGATAGCTTCATGTGTATTCACGTGAAGAGCAAATGGGACACTTAAAATGAGACAATTGATTTAACTTCTCAGCATTTGCAAATACTACACTTGTATACACACACCATATACTTATGTTATATATTATATGTACTCTTAGGTTATAATTTAAATCACAATGTACTTCACATAATGTAATAAGTGTAATTTACACACATATAATCCATGTACATTTATCTTACTGATATAATACAATCGGATACTACCACATTACATTATATCATATATTATTAAATTGTATTAATCAACAATTATTTATAATATATCCATGATACATTATTTTACTGTATACACACTCACCTTGTCACATAGGCATTATCATATATTCCTAACATATAGTTTTAACATAACATAATCACATTATGCTTCATGTAATATATGGTTTCTATGTGTAAGATATTTGCATTGTATTATATAACATAGTTTATGTATATACATGCATGGTCACACTTAAGTGTCTCTCTACACTATATAATATAGTTGTATTCCATATACTTTATATATTCAAGTATTGCACATTTTGCACATATCAATTAATATAATTTTATTATATTAATCACTCACTTATTTGTTTTATTATTCATAATGTCAAATAAATAGACTATTTATCTCGTTGATTAATTAACAATAATATTAATTAATTTATTCCTCATTGATTATTAATTACACCAAATTAATAATCATAGTATTAATTATCACATTAACAAATATAAACCTCAGCACAATTATAAACAAGTGGTTTATTATTATTATATTTCTTGCAATAATAATAATCACATATTATTAATCAACCACAGTTAATATCTCACAACAATCAATTAATATCCTCTAATAACAATTAACAATTAATATAGATTAATTGTTCACTTAAAAATTATTCGTCAATTAATATAATTATTAATATTTTCCATCACTGTGCCACACTAGGCTCTCAACGAGTTTATCACAAACTCTACATTTTCCTCAATTGTCATAAATATTCAATTTAATATAATTGAATTAATCATTCTCATAATACAAAATTCAAATAAATTCTCATTTCCATTAATATATTTATTTAATAATATATGGAAATTCTCGGGTATTACATCCTCCCCCCCTTATAAAAATTCCGTCCCGGAATTGCTACAAGGTTACACAAATAAATGGGGATAATCCCTCATTATCCTACCTTCTAATTCCCACGTTGCCTCCTCGACATCGTGGTTACGCCAAAGTACCTTTACAGACGAAATAACTTTATTTCTCAAAGTTTGTTCTTTCCTATCTAATATCTGGACAGGAATTTCTTCATACGCCAAGTTCTTCTCCACTTGAATGGGCTCGTAAGAAATTATGTGCTTGTAGTCAGCCTTGTACGGTCGCAACACGGAAATGTGAAACACGTTGTGGATGTGCTCCAGTTCGGGTGGCAACGCAATTTTGTATGCCACTTCGCCCACTCGCTTCAGTATCTCGAACGGTCCTATGAATCTTGGACTCAATTTTCCTTTCTTGCCGAAACGGATTTTTCCCTTCCATGGAGATACTTTCAAGAATACAAAACTGCCGACTTTGAAGTCTCGGTCCTGCCGATGCAAATCTGCGTATTTCTTCTGGCGATCTTGAGCTGCTAATAATCTGGCTCTTATCACTGTCACCACGTCTGCGGTTTGTTGAACTAATTCTGGTCCGAGTATTCGTCGTTCTCCGACTTCGTCCCAACATAACGGCGTTCTGCACTTTCTCCCGTAAAGAGCTTCGTACGGTGGCATGCCAATACTCGCATGGTAGCTATTATTATATGCGAATTCTACTAAGGGTAGGTGGTCGTCCCAATTTCCCTTAAAATCCATCACGCAAGTCCTAAGCATGTCTTCTAGCGTTTGTATTGTTCGCTCACTTTGTCCGTCTGTTTGAGGATGATAAGCTGTACTCAACCTCAACTGCGTTCCCATTCTTTCTTGCAAACTCTTCCAAAAATTGGACGTGAAGCGCGGATCTCGATCAGAGACAATTGACACCGGCACTCCATGTCGTGAAATAATTTCTTTTACATATAGGCTTGCTAATTGGTTCAAACTGTAGCGGATCTTGATTGGTAGAAAGTGTGCGGTCTTCGTTAGTCGATCCACGATAACCCAAATAGCATCATAACCTTTCTGTGTAACTGGAAGTCCTACCACGAAGTCCATGGTAATATGCTCCCATTTCCACTCTGGTATTTCTAATGGTTGTAGTAAACCACTTGGCCGCTGATGTTCTGCTTTAACGCGTTGGCAAGTCAAGCATCTATTGACGCACTCCGCGACTTCCCGTTTCAAATTGGGCCACCAAAAATGTTGCCTTAGATCTTGGTACATCTTTGTGCCTCCTGGATGAACGGAATATGTCGTATTATGTGCCTCAAGCAAAATCTCTTCCCTCAATTCGGTTACCGCTGGTACCCACACTCTCCCTTCAAATCTCAAAATACCGTCTTTATCCATTCGAAATTTTTCTTCCTCATTTTCTGTGATCCTCTTTCGGATTTTCTCACACTCTTCATCCTTTTCTTGAGCTTCCTTTACTCTATCCAACAACGTCGGACAAGCTTCCATTACAATTAACTTCTCACCAGACTTTTCTGGTCCTTTCACTTCTATCTCCAATTTCTCCATTTCTCTTATCAATTCCTCCTGAGTCGTCAAATTAAACAACTTCTCCCTTCCTTTCCTGCTCAGAGCGTCGGCAACCACATTTGCCTTTCCCGGGTGATAAAGAATATCGCAGTCATAGTCTTTGATTAATTCTAACCACCTTCTCTGCCGCATGTTTAACTCCTTCTGTGTGAAGATATATTTCAGACTCTTGTGGTCCGTGTATATCTCACATTTTTCTCCGTATAGATAATGTCTCCATATCTTTAACGCAAAAACTACTGCCGCTAACTCTAAGTCGTGAGTAGGGTATCGTTTTTCGTAATCCTTTAATTGTCGTGATGCATATGCAATGACTTTGCCGTGCTGCATAAGCACACAGCCAAGTCCCTTGTGCGATGCATCACTATACACCACAAAATTTCCCGCATCATCTGGTAATGATAACACAGGTGCTTCGCTCAATCTCCTTTTCAGTTCTTGAAAACTTTCTTCGCATTTGTCGGTCCATACAAATTTCACCGTCTTTCTAGTCAAATTGGTCAACGGGGTTGCTATCTTAGAAAAATCTTGGATAAATCTCCGATAGTACCCAGCTAACCCTAAGAAGCTTCTCACCTCTGTCGGTGTTTTCGGTTGTTCCCAATTACTTACTGCTTCAACCTTCGCAGGGTCTACAGAGATTCCATTCTTATCCACCACGTGGCCTAAGAATTGAACCTTCTCCATCCAAAATTCGCACTTAGAAAATTTTGCATACATCTTCTCCTTCCTTAGTGCCTCCAAAATAATCTTTAGATGTTCGGCGTGTTCTTCCTCTGTCTTTGAGTAGATCAAAATGTCGTCGATAAAAACCACTACAAATTTATCCAAGTATGGCTTGAAAACTCGGTTCATCAAGTCCATAAATGCTGCCGGAGCATTAGTCAATCCGAATGACATTACCAAAAACTCGTAGTGCCCATAACGGGTTCGAAACGCAGTCTTTGGTATGTCCTCATCCCTCACTTTCAGTTGATGATATCCTGTTCGTAGGTCGATCTTCGAGAAACACTTTGCTCCCTTCAGTTGATCAAACAAGTCGTCTATCCTCGGTAGCGGATATCGGTTCTTGATCGTTACTCTGTTCAATTCTCGATAATCGATACAGAGTCTCATCGATCCGTCCTTCTTCTTAACGAATAGCACTGGTGCTCCCCAAGGAGAAACACTCGGTCGAATGTAACCCTTATCCAACAACTCTTGCAATTGTATCATCAATTCCTTCATTTCTACTGGTGCCATACGATATGGAGCTTTTGAAATCGGTGCCGTTCCCGGTGCTAAGTCTATTACGAATTCGATTTCTCTGTCTGGCGGAAGACCAGGCAGATCGTCCGGAAACACGTCTTGAAATTCATTAACTACGTATATATCCTTAATTTCTACTCCCTTTTTCCGAGTATCAACGATGTAAGCTAAATATCCTACACATCCTTTCCTTAACAATTTCTTGGCCTGCATCATCGTAACGCAACACGATTGCTTAAGCGATGAGCTACCATAAAACACTACCTTAGACTTACTCGGAGTCTGAAGGTTCACACATTTGTTCTGACAGTCAATTATCGCAGCATGGTTATACAACCAATCCATTCCCAGTATTACGTCAAATTCTCCCAGTCTAATAGGAATCAAGTCTACGCTCAGTTCATGTTTACTAATATTTGCGCGACAATTTCGATAAACGTATTCTACAGGGATCACTTCCTTATTAGCAACTTCTATGACCAAAGGATTTTCTAATCGTTCACGGGGTGTACTAAGTCTACTAGCAAATTCTTCAGATACAAAAGAACAGGTGGCACCCGAATCAAATAATACATAAGCATTTATATCATTGATTGGGATTATACCTGACACCACGTCCTTCGCAGCCACTGCGTCTTGGACGGTCATGTTAAAGGTTCTGGCGGTTGGGCGGTTGGATTGTGCCGGTCCACCGATCATCAGCTTGTTGCCTCCTTGCTGATTACTACCCCCCCCACTTCCCTTCTTTGGGCAGTCCTTAATTCGGTGCTCCGTCGAGCCACACGCAAAGCATCCTTGTATCTTTTTCGGTTTCAAACAGTTGGGCGAGATGTGCCCTTCCTGTCCGCAGTTGTAGCAAGTGCCACGTCCCTTCCAGCACTCGCCCTGGTGATTCTTCCCACACTTCGGGCATCCTTCAGCCCTCTTCTTGAAACCTCCACGAAAATTCCCTGATTGATTATTATTGTTGTTTTTGTTGTTGTTGTTGTTCTCCCACTTTCTCTTTCCCAAGTTGCTTCCTCCGCTACTGCTTCCTCCCGTACGATTCTCTCCTCCAGTATTCTTTCCTTTCTTTTCTTTGTTATACAGACTTAAGGCCTCACTGCCGCCTTCCGCAATGATTGCCTTCTCCAGTAATGTTGCAAAGGAATCAATTTGAAGAACTGATACCTTATTGAACAGCCATGGCTTCAACCCTTGTTCAAAGCGTCTAGCCTTCCTCTCTTCATCACCAACTTGGTGCTCCGCAAATCGCGCTAGCTCGTTAAACCTAGCCGCGTACTGTGCCACCGTCATCTCACCTTGTTTTAACTCTAGGAATTTCACCTCCATCCTATTCTTCATACTCTTCGGAAAGTAATTCTCGAAGAACAGTGTCTTAAACTTATCCCAAGCTATTATCCCTTCTCCAGCTCTTTGTTGATTAGCCTCCCACCAGTAGTTCGCTTCTCCCCTCATCATGTACGTGGCAAACACCGTCTTCTGATCTTCGCCTACGCTAGCTATAATGAAAGCTTTTTCGATCTCTTTGATCCACGTTTGTGCGACGATTGGGTCGGTAGTTCCCTCGAACTCCGGGGGTCCTACACTCTTAAAGTCTTTAAAGGTTGTTACTGGCACAGTTTGAGGGTTCGGGCGAACGGGTTCATTGTTCCTTCCCCTTAAGGCTTCTCCTAACAAGTCTACCAGTTTCTGGATCGGGTCTACTTGTTCTCTCTCATTGTTAACAGATTCTTCGGGTGCTGTCAATCTACGTCTGGGCGGCATTATCTGCATCACAATTTTTCATTTTATTATTATTCAAGTATATCACTTAAGTATTTCTTTTAATACTAAAAGAATAAATTTATAACACGTTTCTAAAATCAACTCCATTTATATTCATATGCCATTTCATTTTCATTACATGATTTTCCTAGCATACTGCTATAAATGTTATCACATATATCCCCTAATATCACAAAAGACGGGGAATATACCAACCTACTACCATACTACCCCTCTAACAAAAAGCTAACTCGGGGTTTACATCATCATCCCACATCTTACACAAAAGATCGGGATTACAACATAGTATATACAATACATGAAGACACAACTAGTACCACCACTAGACTGACTAAGGAAATCTCATCCCATCATCCCGCGCTCCACTGCGCTCTTGTACTCCAACTGTGCTATATACGCAAACAGCTCTCGGCTCAAGGTATGTAGAGTCTGTCCCTGTTCTGCCGGGTAGTGGTACACACCATCAATCACCCTTTCAAAAGCTGAACGGAACACATACCCCATCTTGTTCATCTTTCTCTTCTTGCACCTGACCTCGTCCTCAAGGTCGTCAGCTCTCTCATTGGACGCTTCCCACTTCTCCTCGAAGTGTAACCTATCCATCACCTCCAACTCTAGCTGAGTACGGAGTGCCTCTTTCTCAGTCTTCTCACTCAGCTCCCTCTGCTCAACCTCTTCTAGCTTCTCTGCCAAATATGCATTCCTAGCCACTGACCTGTGAAATAGAGTCCCCATTTGGATCCCTGCCTCCCTACGGTAGGCAATCTCCACTTCTAACTCTTGCATAGCCAGCTTCCTCTGGTGGTCCTCATCCCTCAGCTTCTGGAACTCAGACTCTCTCTCGTGGGCCTCTGCCTCCAGCTCCTGGACTCTGCAGTCTAACTCTAGGATCCGCTCCTCATATTCTCCTAGCGTCTGCTCCTCTATAGTAGCCTCATCAGAGTCCTCTACTGGCTCATCCTCCATCGGCTCCTCCTCTGGATCAGTCTCTATCTCAATCTCGATCTCATCCTCGTCATCAAATTCGGATGGTGCAACTGCCTGCACTGGCACAGCCTCTAGAGGTGCCTCGTATACTACGTGTATATCCCTGGGCTCCTCCTCTGCACCTCTACTAGGTACCCCTGTGTCTGCCATCCTACACTCACAAACACAAGACAAGAAATAGCATCTCCATTAGAATGTTAAACAAAATATAAGTTCATTGTATAGAATGAAGTTACATTTCATAACAGACTAAGTCTCTCAAGGAAAACTCTACATGAGTTTTATCTCCTTCCTAACTTCTAAGTTCACCTAAGCTATAGTCTAAGGACACTCGTTCCTAAGGTTTATAACTACGGCTCTGATACCAACCTATGACGCCCCCAAATTCCAGGACCGCCACTTGGCCTCTCGAATTCGGTTCATCACGTGCTCATGGTAATACATCACAATAATAATAATTAAATATCATACGATCACAGCGGAAAATCTATTCTAGAATAATTTACAATGATTTATTATAATTATTCCCCCAAGTCTCGCAACCTACAGTACTTAATAGATTACATAATAATATCAGTTGACGACTTATTACATAATCTAACTTAAGCTTAAACACAATCAAATCCAGTCTTACTACATCATCTTCATACAATATTAATATATTTAAAACATAACAGACATAAGCTAGTTGGTAGCTTTGCCCTTGCCCTTATCAACGCCCGAAGGTTCACCATGCTCTGCCTTAACTGAAATGTTTTAGGGAAAGCAAGAATGAGCACAAATTGCCCAGCAAGTAATATACAATAAGGGTAAGTAATAAGATTCTCAATTCTCGAAAGGGTATAACAAGATTTGATAGTTCAAGAATAACAAGAATATCAACAGTTCCCAATATCAGTCGCTAAGGACAGGATAATATCAATATGATTCAATAATAAGTCAATTCAAGATTTCAGATAATTGAATACTGAGTAGTCACTACGGACTATGAACTTCCACCGGATTTGACAGTAATAAACTGAAAATCCAACAAAAACAGATACAACAGGTGATCAGCCTAAAGTACCCTCGTTATGCATAACAATCAATCATACTCAAGTGCGCGCGTCGGTTCTCCGACAGTTATAGTTTGTTCTTCTCAGTCATATATAAGATCCCGCACCAATCAATTGGTTTTGGGTCGTTTTTCAATAATATAAGTCTAGCCGAATCAAATGGCATAGACACTTTCACAATATTCATTAACAACACTAAGTTCAACATGAATAATAGCTTTAATGAAATAAGAGTTCAAGTATGCTAATTCAATTCAAACGATTAAGTAGGAAACTAGTTCGCAATATACAAAGATAGAATATTCGTATCCAAAGAGATAAGGTTTAGATACTCGCTTACGATATCCGTTAAATAAAGTAGTGCAAGGTTTTAGGATACTTGCCTTATGCGTAGTTTATTCACGTAAAGCTAGCCAACACTTTCGAATCCTATATATAGGGTATTACATGCATAAGATTTTCATTAGTTAACACATCCGTTACACAACTTATTACTCAATATACATATATGTTACTATCTTAGTCACATGTCATACTTATACTCATATGGTATAAAATCAGATCACGAATCAAGTACATAGTTATAATATAAATGATATTATACCAACTCATCATGTTCAAGTAGCTATGATTCTTTGACCCATGGGCTTCCATTATATAAGTTAAACATTATCTTGTTACTTAATCATCGCCTATGCACATATATCAGTAGGGTGTAAACCATTTCTAGCAATGTAGGCATCATATAAGCTATCTGTCCAAAATCAGATTGTCAAACTGCATGGCTTCTGATTCCAGGCCGGCGCAGCTGCGCCATGGCTAAGCCTAGGTACAGCGCAGCTGCGCAGCCCTCTGGCCAAGCCAAGGCTGAGCTGTGCCTTATGGTTTCTGTCCGGTCATGCAAGCCAACAACACCACATAGCATATAAACATATTAAAAGATACTTTTATGTTTGTACAACCTTTCCTCGTTTCAATTATATGTGATATAGATTCTAAGTCAATACTTTCAATGACTAAAAGTCATTCAAGGACACGAACTCATAAGGTCTAACATGCTCGCTTTTTAAACACTTAAAATGTTCACATAACTTGTAGTAAACATGTTCATGAGTTTTCATATCACATATATGCAACTATCATTATCATTAGTTTGAAAGCATACTTTATTTACGCAAATTTGGTTTCATTACAAGTAACATAGTAGGTAAACATGAATGATACCTTAGCAAGTCTACAAGTTCTATCAAACATGTTCATAAGTATCGAAGTTCAAATCTCAATGTAACATGCCAACGTTCACGTTTAACACTTATACTTTAATTAATAAAGTTTGCTAATACGTTCTAACACGTTCATGCTATATTATGAAATTTATATACGTAAGTTAATGTGTCCGATATGTATGTCAAGGCCATAGAAACATATTCGAAAATCAGAATATATATATGATCTTTATATGTCAAGGTTTGCCTTTAAAACTTATATTTTCGTTAGAAATGAGCACTAGTTAGGTTCACATGTCCATATTATATCATGGAACCAATATAGACAAGCTAACATGCACTTCATGTGTTTCTAAGTCATACTATTATGTTCGCAAGGTCAGAATATCAACATGGCATGTACATATATCAAAGTTCATTTATAAACTCTAAGTTTGCTTCAACACTATAAGTCTTCACCAATCATGCATAAAACATGTTTGCGCTATCTCCACGTACTCATATAGGCATGCTACTTATGTTCTTAAACTTGTTCTAAAGTGTTATTATAAGTTAGCATGTAACAGTCTGGATCAAAAGCAGAATCTGGAATCAGTGACCGGCGCAGCTGCGCAGTGCCCCAGTTCAAAACTGGCGCAGCTGCGCAGGGCCTAATCCACCAAAACGCAAGCCTAGCACTGGCGCAGCTGCGCAGCACCCTAGTATAACCAGGGCGCAGCTGCGCCGTTACCTGTACAGAGCTAGAAGCTCCTGGTTCGGCAGACAGCAACCCAATTCATAAAATTCATTCACGAAAACAATCACATTGTATTCCAACATGCTTATAAGTCTATTATAACAACTAAACAAGCTTTCTATAATCCATGTGGCATGTTTTGCACCCATAATCAAGAAATGAAATTTTGACAGTAAACAGAAATGGAGTTTTGACAGAAATAAAAATGAAGACAGGGAATGGAATTATACCTTCGAAGCACGAATTAAACTTGCTAATGCTGCTATAGGATTCTCTACTAACACTGATATATAAGGCTCTCTCTCAACACTCTAGCAATTTTCAGCAATTGATATGTGAAGAACAAGAGTTCCTATTTGTAGAGAAATCCTTACACAGGCAATGAGATTATACCACAAATCAAACCAACGTAAATTTGGATTGTATAGAGGTTAATGGAGAGTTGGTAATTAGTTGGTGAAACTCATTATCAATACCACTCCCTTGTTCATTATGATAGCTAGAATGTGCTGAGTTTGAGGATATAGGAGTAGGATAGCTTCATGTGTATTCACGTGAAGAGCAAATGGGACACTTAAAATGAGACAATTGATTTAACTTCTCAGCATTTGCAAATACTACACTTGTATACACACACCATATACTTATGTTATATATTATATGTACTCTTAGGTTATAATTTAAATCACAATGTACTTCACATAATGTAATAAGTGTAATTTACACACATATAATCCATGTACATTTATCTTACTGATATAATACAATCGGATACTACCACATTACATTATATCATATATTATTAAATTGTATTAATCAACAATTATTTATAATATATCCATGATACATTATTTTACTGTATACACACTCACCTTGTCACATAGGCATTATCATATATTCCTAACATATAGTTTTAACATAACATAATCACATTATGCTTCATGTAATATATGGTTTCTATGTGTAAGATATTTGCATTGTATTATATAACATAGTTTATGTATATACATGCATGGTCACACTTAAGTGTCTCTCTACACTATATAATATAGTTGTATTCCATATACTTTATATATTCAAGTATTGCACATTTTGCACATATCAATTAATATAATTTTATTATATTAATCACTCACTTATTTGTTTTATTATTCATAATGTCAAATAAATAGACTATTTATCTCGTTGATTAATTAACAATAATATTAATTAATTTATTCCTCATTGATTATTAATTACACCAAATTAATAATCATAGTATTAATTATCACATTAACAAATATAAACCTCAGCACAATTATAAACAAGTGGTTTATTATTATTATATTTCTTGCAATAATAATAATCACATATTATTAATCAACCACAGTTAATATCTCACAACAATCAATTAATATCCTCTAATAACAATTAACAATTAATATAGATTAATTGTTCACTTAAAAATTATTCGTCAATTAATATAATTATTAATATTTTCCATCACTGTGCCACACTAGGCTCTCAACGAGTTTATCACAAACTCTACATTTTCCTCAATTGTCATAAATATTCAATTTAATATAATTGAATTAATCATTCTCATAATACAAAATTCAAATAAATTCTCATTTCCATTAATATATTTATTTAATAATATATGGAAATTCTCGGGTATTACACATTTATCTAGGCTCCTAAGTCTAACATGGCTTTTTCAAATCTGGTGTTACCTATCGTGCACAGAATAGTAAACATACCCAGATCTTTGCACTTAGTAGGTAGTTTTCTTTGAATAACTGCGGAGACATTCTCCCCTACCCTTACCTTTTCATTTTTTTTTTCATTTCCTGTTTCCTCTTGTGTGTACACAGTTCTTTTAAAAATTTAGCATAATGGGGTACTTGTTTAATAGCATCTAACAATGAAATATTTACCTTGCATTTATGAAAAGTTTCATACAAATCTGAATTTTTCTCGTATTTTATGTTTTCTGTTAAAGCAAGAGGGAAAGGAGGTACCAGTTTATATTCAGAGAGAGGGGGAAATTTACTCTTAGGTTCATCCTTGTTATTCAGAACACTACTGTTTGCTTATTTACTTTTCTCATCCGCATTGTCTTTCTTTTGTGGTGTAGGCATTGTCTTTTCAGGAATTGCTATCTCTTTACCATTCCTCAAAGTGATTGCACTTACATTTTCTTTTGGATTCACCACTATTTGAGAAGGTAATTTTCCATAGTTTTGCGCTTCCAATCGACTGATTGCAGTTGCCATTTGTCCCATTTGCGTACCCAAATTATAAATACTTGCCCTCGTTTCCTGTTAAAAATTTAAAGTGTTAGTGGCAAGTGTTTTAACAATATCTTCTGAAGACATACTAGGGTTAGAAGATTGGCCCTGTTGTTGTCTATTGGGATACGCCGATTGGTAATGCTGCTGATTTGGAAAAGTTTGAGGTGCGAGTTGACTTGCTTGTGGATTCCCGTAGCTAAAGTTGGGATGATCCCTCCATCCAGGATTATACGTATTCGAATAGGGATCATATTTCCTTTGTGGTTGCCTAAGAAATCCTCCCGCTGCATTTGCATGTTCAACAGATTCCTATTGAAGAGTTGGGAATGCATCTGTCGGTTGTCCTACTACTGCACAAATTCTGCAAGCTTTTACCTGTTGTGTGTTACCTGCACCCAGTTGACGAACAAGAGAAGTTAAGCTCGCTATTTGTTGTTTAATAGAAGAAATTTGTACCTCACTAGCATTTCTAGGTGGAAAATCAAATCTAGTGCCAAATTGTTGAGAGTTGGCTGCCATATTTGCAATTAGATTTCTTGCAGCCTCAGGCGTCTTATCCACCAAAGCTCCTCCACTAGCAGCGTCAATCAGGCTTCTGTCTATACAACTGAGACCTTCATAAAAGTATTGGATGAGAAGCTGATCACTGATTTGATGATGAGGGCAACTAGAACACAATCTCTTGAAGCGTTCCCAATATTCATGTTGGGATTCTCTGTTGTTCTGTCTCACACCACAAATTAACTTTCTAATGTTGGCCGCCCTTGAAGCTGGAAAATATTTCTCTAAAAATAGTCTTTTAATCTCTTCCCATGTGGTGATACTTCCGGAGGGTAGATAGTAGAGCCAATCCTTACCTGAATCTTTCAAAGAAAATGGGAAGGCTCTTAGCTTGATCTGCTCTTCGGTTACTCCGGTAGGTTTCATACTCGTGCATACCACATGAAATTCCTTCAAGTGTTTGTGGGGATCCTCAACTGCCAAACCATGAAAAGAAGGCAGAAGATGTATTAATCCAGATTTTAATTCACAATGAGTGTTAGTATCAAGATTAGGGAAAGTTATGCATAAGGGTTGTCGGTTCAAATCAGGAGCCAAAAGCTCTTTCAGGGTTCGATTTGCTGCCATGGTTTTCTTTTCTTCATGATTTTCCTGAGCTTCTTTCCTTAATCTGCGACTAGTCCTCTCTATCTCTAGATCAAACTTTAAATCATCTTGATTAGTAGATCGAGTTTCAGGCATAAACAATCAAGGGAATTCAAATTACTAAAAAAAACTAAAAACTAAAATAAAATAAACTAAGGATTACAAAAATATAAAAAAAACTAAAATCAGTCCTCGGCAACGGCGCCAAAATCTGGTGTGCTGTCGCAGACAAAAAAAAAACCTTACTGCGAAAAATAATTATGTAGTAGTGCAAGTAAGAGTCGATCACACAGAGACTGATTAATCTATTTTTATATACTTTGTATTCCAGAAGAGGGGGATGTTTGAATATTTTTAATTAAAATAAACTAATGTGTAAAATACTATAACGAACAGAATCAGGAGAACAAACCTTGGGTTAAGTCAACTTCCACCTTAGAAACATACACTGATCATTGACTCAAGCATTCACAATCAATACTTTGAATATTCATCGTTAGAATTAATTCACCAATTAGAATTATTCCGTGTCTTTCTTTATTTTTAGTTAGATAGAAACAAGCAATCTAAATAACCCTAACTACTAAACAACTTCAGAAAAGCGCTAAAAGTTTAATCTAGTAGAAGCTTTAAGAATTAGAAAAATCGATGAAGCTAAACAACATAATCACAAGCGGTTGCATTTAATTTAGTTTAATATTCTGCCTAAGATATAATAATCTCGTGATCTACAGTAAATTAATAATCTTAGTTGCTTCGCAAATTAAAGTGACCAAACAATTACGGATTCGATATCTAATTTAGCAGCAGATTTCAATGAATAATAAACTAGTGTGCACCCTAGTAATTAAACAAATCAATCATGTAATTCAAGCACAGAAGAATAATCAATACTCAAAATAATAATTGAACAATTACAATCAATTAGATCTCAAAGTCCAAGGCTTCCGTCTCCTTAATCCAAGAACAAGAGTTTAGCTACACATAGCTATGAAAATCACCAAAAGAATAGAGAGAAAAATATATTATTTAATACATGAGATGAGATCCTCTATATATTTTCTTCAAGCCCCTTTTATAACATTAAGATAGCAGCCCTACTTATGCCCTAGTATTGCAGCAAAACCAATTCGCGCAAGGAGAAGAGTTGCTAATTTCCGCCTCCCCGCTGAGGCGGGATAACCCAATTGCAAAGCCCCGCTAGGGTGGGATTTCATTCTGTCCAACTTGCAAGAATTGCCTTGTGAACTGATCAAGGAAATTTATAGTTATTCTTTTACTTCCTTATTTCGTAGCCCACATATAAGTTACGTGCATGATGAAATCGTGAGCTACTAGCAATAGGCATTTATGCAAGGGTTCAATTTGGAAAAATCATTCTCCAATTTGTAATATGTCAAAGGCGTGGCCCCCACATGCTAACCAATTAATCATAAGCTCATTATCACTTTGTGAGCTGCTTATTGCTTTGCCAAGCTTGCATGCACGTGATTGCTCCGTCCTTCTTTCCTTTAATTAAAATGCATGAAACCATGAGCCACGTGAGCTACTAATTGCCAACCACGTGGGCCCATCCCTTTAATTCCTTTAGCAGCTGCTCCCATTCCCTTCATGAGATTCTATTTCGTGGCCTTCTCTTTGTGCGCTGATTTTGTGAGCTGCTCCAATTTATTTAATCCCTGGCCCACTTCTTTCACTTGGTTTAATTGTACCTAAAATAATAAATATAAGAAAAATGAATATATCTAGGTACAAAATAAATATAATAGATTAAGTATTAAGGGAATAAAATATAACATATTTCATCCTTATCACCGAGCCATCAAATCAATCCCGGTCTCAATACCGGGTCATCAAATCAACTCCGGTCTAAATATCGGGCCATCAGTTCAACCCCGATCTCAATATCGGGCCGTCAACTCAACCCTGGTATCATTATCGGGTTATCAAATCAACCCCGATCTAAATACCAGGCCATCAATTCAACCACGGTCTCAATACTAGGCGGTCAACTCAACCCCGGTCTTAATACCGGGCCATCAAATTAACCCCGATCTCAATATTGGGCTATCAAATCAACCCCGATCTCAATATCGGGTAGTCAAATCAACCCCGGTCTCAATACTGGGCAATCAACTTAACCCCGGTCTCAATACCGGGCCATCAAATCAACCCCGATCTCAATATCGGGCTATCAAATAAATTCCGATCTTAATACCGTGCAGTCAAATCAGCCTCAGTCTCATCTCAGGAGGTACAGGTCAGCCCCGGTCTAATCCTGGGAGGTACAGAACAGCCCCGGTCTCAACCCAAGAGGTACAAGTTAGCCCCGATCTCAACCCGGGAGGTACAGAACAGCCCCGATCTCACCCCGAGAGGTACAAGTTAGCCCCGATCTCAACCCAGGAGGTATAGGTCAGTCCTAGTCTCAACCCGGGAAGTACAGGTCAGCCACGGTCTCAACCCGGGAGGTATAGGTCACCCCCGGTCTCAACCCGGGAGGTATAGGTCAGCACCGGTCTCAACCTAGGAGGTACAGGTCAGCCCCGATCTCAACCCGAAAGGTACAGATCAGCTCCGATCTCAGCCCGGGAGGTACAGATCTTCCCCGTTCTCAACTCGGGAAGTACAGGTCATCCTCGGTCTCAACCCGGGAAGTCAGGTCAACTTTAGGCACTAACCTAAAGCATCATAACATATCCAGAGGAAAATCTGGAGTGACTAAGTCAACTTTAGTGATAACACTGAGGATAAACAGACTCAAATGGGATCCAAGTCATAGAAACAGCCCCAGGAAGTTAATCGAAGGCCATGCCGACACTAAAGGCAACCCCAGGAGGGGCAAAATGGTTATTTTACCAACTTCAAGATGATTCAGTCAAACTCAAGTCGAATTGATGCCATGAAGTTCAGAACGAACCATAACGATGATCCCGAGTGCAAACATCTCAAGACAGCTCAAAGACCTGGTTATGAACCCGACTTCTTGGACCCGAAAAATGTTTTATCCCCTGTCATTGTGACACTCTCGGCGAGGGCTTTCCGTAAAGGTATCGCACGCCTCAAACGGACACTCCGATCAAAAGTTAAAAAGTTTCGAGTTCGACCTCGAGTTACTCAGAGTGCACGTACTTCGAGACGACGAAGCCCGCCATATGAACCCCACCACGTGGAGCCGCACCCCTACTTGCGGCAGTAGCAGGTAGGGTGGAGGCTCGCTGGCCTATATATTTGAGGGCACCCCCCCTCATTTTAAAAAAAGAAAAAACACTTCGAACCTTTGCCCGTTTGGTTTTTTGTCCAATTTTTGTCATCCAAACCCAAATTTTTTCACTCTAATACATAGATATACCCACATACTACCACATATCAGAAAATAACCTATAGATTTGTGTTGGGTTTGCTAGAAACATAAGCATGCAATTAAATTACATAAACGCAGCGGAAGGGATGAAAAATTAGTTTTTAAAATTTTCTTACAAACCCTTAACCATGATCTTTCTTGTGCATCAATTATCAATCAATACATAGAATGAGATGATGGAATTATACCTTTGAAGATCCATGCTTCCTCAGGTACAAGTTCTACTCCTTTGATTCCTTTGATTCCTCTGTAGTGGCTCCTTCCCTTGATCAATGTCAGCCACCCAAATGTTTGGCATCTAACGGTGATCCACCAAGGAAGATGAAGAACTCAGGAAGATGGGTTATTGGATTAACCCATGTTTCTATCTCTATAGAATATGTGTACTCCCAACCTTTAGAAAAATTCATGTACCTTATTTCTGATATAAGACTCTCTTATATAGATATTAGGTTAACCCTCCTAATACAATTAGAATAGAGTTTTATTTAATTAATTAATTAAACACTTTTAATTAATTTATATCCTAATCTTATTAGGATTGAGAGAGAGTACTGATATTATATTAATTTCTAAACTCCTTTAGAATTAAAATAATAATAATAATAATAATATTAATAAGACTCCTCTTCTTAATTTATATTTAATATTTCTAAAATATTAAATAATAAACATTAAGCTATTTAATTTATTCTATCACCATAGATTAAATTAATTATACTTAATGCATTATTACTATCATGCCATTTTCTTTTTAAATAATTCTTCTTCCTTTTATAGTGTGACCCTTTAGGTTCTCCATATTAAACCGGTTGTGAATAAATCAATTAGAACAATTCTAATCTTATTTAAATAAATAAATTAAACTAATAATCTATTTAAATAAATAATATTTATTCTACAATAGGGATAAGCCTCCCTAGCGATCAACGACTTTTCAGATAATATAGATTTCAACATTAATCATAAAAGAACCTATGAGTTAATAGTTTCCGTACAATTCAATCCTTCCACCATACAATGTCCCAATTAAATATAAGACATGGATTTACTGTCAAGTCTTAATTTATTTAATCATATGTATTTCGATTATAAAATGCACAACTCCAAATAATGCAAATTAAAAACCTCTTTCTAATTTCATTCTACATTGGCCAAGGATTCCTGGGTTGTCATTTAATGAATCCCATAGGACATATCTCCTCTTTTACTAGACGTGGTAGATTCTTTATTGATCATTCATTATCTCCATATGTAACTCATTATACCCAAGCATACCCTATATATGCCTTAAAAGGCCTTAAGGAGTAAGTCAAAGTATAATTTGTTACATACAAGATACTATGATGATCTCAAGTCCAAGGATCACTTGTACTGCTATCATATTAGGAATTCCTATTGACAGGCGAGTAAAAATCCATTAGGTATTCCATAGCGAGTCATGTTCAGTGAACTTATTCTCCAATAAGCACCTACATACTTGCTTTAGTGTCTCCACACAAATGACCATTAGTCCAGTCATCCTCATCCAATGAGCAAGCAACATATGTACCAATCTATCAGGATTTACTAATCCCCATTTTAGAAATCCCACGATTGAGAAATTTTTTAGTTTTTAAGCTTTCTAAGAATTTAGATCTCATTAGCATGATCTCATCATGATTCTAAAAACATTGCTTAAAACTATGGGTTATTTACATATTATAAAAATAGCACCATGTAGATATTTAAATGCCTTAAATTAATATTTTATTAATGAATCAATAAGATTGTTTATAAAGTATATGCTTTATCATCATACATGATTGGCTTGTATCCACACTACTATCAATCTCCCACTTGCACTAAAGTCAATCGCCATGGTATCTCATACCCATCTTCTCTAAGTGACGATCAAACTGCTGTTGCGTTAGAGCTTTAGTAAATGGATCTGCAATGTTGTCTTGAGAGTCCACACGCTCCAAGGTGACGTCTCCTCTTTCAATGATCTCCCTGATCAAGTGAAATCATCGCAACACGTATTGGATTTCTGATGAGACCTGGGTTCCTTACCTTGTGCAACCGCTCCGGTGTTGTCACAGTATACGGGAACTGCTTCTCCAACGCTAGGAACCACACCAAGTTCAGTTATGAACTTCTTCATCCAAATAGCTTCCTTTACATCTTCACTTGCAGCTATATACTCTGCCTTTGTCCTTGAATCAGCAACTGTTTGCTGCTTGTAACTCTTCCAACTCACTGCGCCTCCGTTCAAGGTAAACACATACCCTGAAACAGATTTACTGTCATCTTGGTCTATTTGAAAACTTGAGTCCGTGAATCCCTCGAGTTTTAATTCAGACCCACCGTAGACAAGAAAAAAATCTTTAGTCCTTCTCAAGTACTTTAGGATATCCTTCACTTCCTTCCAGTGCTCTTCTCCTGGATTCGACTGGTATCTGCTCGTTACCTAAGTGCGTGAGCAACATCCAGTATAGTACATATCATACCGTACATGATAGATCCTATTGCAGAAGCATAAGGGATCTTACTCATACGGTCTCTCTCCTCAGGTGTCTTTGGGGCCTATTTCTTGGAGAGATGTATTCCATGGCTCATTGGCATGAGACCTCTTTTGGAATCTTCCATGCTAAACCTCTTTAGCATCGTATCCATGTACGTTCCTTGGGATAAGCCGAGCATCCTTTTGGATCTGTCTCTATAGATCTTTATCCCCAAAATATAGGATGCTTCACCCAAGTCCTTCATGGAGAAGTTTTTAGATAACCAGATTTTAATTGATTGTAACATAGGAATGTCATTCCCTATCAGTAATATGTCATCAACATATAATACAAGGAATGATACTGCGCTCCCATTAACCTTCTTGTATACACATGGTTCATCCTCATTTTTGATAAAATCAAACTCTTTGATTGTCTCATCAAAATGAATGTTCCATCTACGAGAAGCTTGCTTCAACCCATAAATGGATCGTTGTAGCTTACAGACTTGATTTGTTCCAACTTTTGAAATAAATCCCTCTGGCTGTGTCATATACACATCCTCCTCAAGTTTCCCATTGAGGAAGGCCGTTTTCACGACTATCTGCCAGATCTCATAGTCGTTGTAAGCTGCAATCGCAAGCAAAATCCGAATGGACTTGAGCATGGCTACTGGTGAGAAAGTTTCATCATAGTCAACTTCTTGTCTTTGTTTGAAACCTTTTGCAACCAGTCGGGCCTTATAGGTCTCTACCTTTCCGTCTGCTCCAGTCTTTCTCTTAAAAATTCATTTACACCCAATAGGCATAATACCTTCAGATGGTGAAACCAAAGTCCATACTTTGTTTTCATACATGGAGTTTATTTTGGATTTCATAGCTTCAAGCCATTTCTCTGAGTCTTTATTACTTATAGCCTGTTCATAATTCGATGGATCATCATCATTCATGATGTGTACCTCATCATCATTCTCTATAATGAATCCATACCTCTCAGGTATCTTCGGTACTCTTTCAAATTTATGAACATGGTGTGGTACAGTAGGTTCTTCTACTTGGTTAGGTACCTGACTTTGATCCGTGGTAATTTGTGGTTCTTAAACTTCTTCAAGATATATCTTACTCCCACTGACCCCTTCATGGATAAACACTTTCTCCAAGAAGGTAGCATATTTTGCAACAAACACCTTTTGATCAGTAGGATGATAGAAATAATACCCTACGATTTCTTTAGGGTATCCCACAAATCTACACTTATAGGATTTAGTCTGTAGCTTATTATTTTCAAACTTTTTGATATAAGTTGGACAATCCCAAGTCTTAACATGCTTAAGATTTGGTTTCCTCCCTTTCCACATCTCATATGGAGTCTTTGCGGCGGATTTGGTAGGTACCTTGTTAAGTAGGTATGCAGCCGTTTCTAGGGTATAACCCCAGAAGAAAATTGGAAGGTCGGTAAAACTCATCATGGATAGAACCATGTCCAACAGTGTTTGATTTCTCGTTTCTGATACTCCATTTAACTGTGGTGTACCTGGAGGAGTCCATTGTGAGATTATACCATTTTCTTTGAGACAATTGAGAAACTCACCGCTTAAGTATTCTCTACCTCAATCTGATCGAAGTATCTTAATACTCTTGCCCATTTGTTTCTCTACTTCACTTCTGAACTCTTTGAACTTTTCAAATGATTCTGATTTGTATTTCATTAAATACACATATCCAAATCTTGAGTGATCATCAGTGAAAGTAATAAAATAAGAATACCCATCCCGTGCACTTGTTATTATAGGTCCACAAATGTCTGTGTGAATTAATGCCAACAACTCTGTAACTCTTTCTCCTTTTTCACTAAAATGAGATTTAGTCATTTTACCCATGAGACAAGATTCACAAGTTAGATATGATTCATAATCGGATAGCTCTAGGAGCCCATCCTTATGCAACTTGTATAATCTTGTTTCATTGATATGACCGAGTCTACAGTGCCACATGTAGGTATAATTAATATCATCTCTTTTCCTTTTCTTAGTTTGTTCAATTTGAAAAATATTTTCTTGTAAGTCAAGTGTATAAAGTCCATTTCGCAAATTTCCAATATCATATAAAACATCGTCTTTATAAATAGAACAACCATTGTTCTTTATAATAACGTCAAAACCTTCCATATTCAATACAGAAATTGAAATAATATTTTTAATAATATTCGAAACATAATAACAGTTATTAAGATAAATGAACTTGCCCGAAGGCATTGCTAAACAATAAGTTCCTACAGCTAATGCATCAACCTTTGCTCCATTCCCCACTCGTAGGGTCACCTCTTCATTGTTCATCTTTCTATTTCTGACCAGTCCCTGCACAGTGTTACATATATGAGACCCACAGTCGGTATCCAATACCCAAGTAGAATTATGACTTTCAAAAAAATTAATTTCAATCATAAACAAACCTTGATTGGAAGTCGAAGCTTCTCCAAGCTTCTTCTCTGCTAGAAACTTCTTGCAGTTCCTCTTCCATTGTCCTGGCTCGTTGCAATGAAAGCACATTCCTTTAGCTGGTTCAGGTTTCTTTTGTTCATTTTCTTTCTCCTTTCCCTTAGCCTTCTTGAATTTCTTCTTTTTAGAAGACACCTTGGGCCTCTTCCTTTTATTGGAAGAATCCACCATCAAGACATAGTTCTTCTTGGATGAGAAGTGACCTTCTGCAGTTTTCAGCATGTTAAGCAGCTCAGGCAAGCTGACAACTAGCTTATTCATGTGAAAATTAACCATAAACTGCGGGAAGGTCTCAGGGAGTGACTGCAAGATCAAGTCTTGACTCAACTCCCCATCCATGACGAACCCAAGCTGTCCAAGGCGTTCAATCAAATTAATTACCTTCAGAACATGAGTCTCGACGGCAGTGCCCTCGGTCATCCGAGATCGGAAGAGTTCCTTAGATATCTCATATCTAGATGTCCTACTCTGTTCACCATACAGCTCCTTGAGGTGAACCAGTACATTCATGGATGCGAGCATGATGCATTGAGCCACAGAAGCATCATCTTGTCACTTATTGAAAGTGGCAATCTCTTCCTCAGAGGCTATTTTCGAAATAGATTCAGGGATAGTTGAATTTAGGACATAAGAAATCTTTTCAGCACTGAGAATAATTCTCAGATTTCTTAGCCAGTCCTCATAATTCGACCCGGTAAGCTTATTTGCATCAAGTATGATTCGTAGTGAGATTAGTGATTTTGACATTTTTAAAATTCTGCATGTGAAAAGACAACATTTTTAGCAAACATTTATTTTATTAACTTTGCATACCAAATTAAATTTAGGTCTTTATTTTAAATTGGTATCTCCCACTATTTTCATCAAACTATATTACCCTCACTTATATAGTTCGGCAACATCTAATTAAAGATTTACTAGTGAGATTAAGGATCCCATTTCAAATGTATATAACCTTGTGGATAGCACAACAAGCGATATACAAATGAATAGGTAGACAACTCTTGTCAATTATATCACCATGTAACTCCTTTTATTTTGCCTCTTAAATCATAATGGTCATGTGTGTGCACATCCGAACTAAAATGATTTAAGTTAAGTCCAGCCTAGCACTTCCATAAATTCAAAAAAGAAAAATATTCGTCCTTGTGGATAGCACAACAAGACTAGATCGTTCAATTTTCTTGATAAGCATCAAATGTGATTAATTAGCATCTTAAATACTCAATACTCGCCTTGCGGATAGCACAATAAACTCATATTAAATATTTAATACTCTATTAATTAATCATGTTAGAAGGCGACGTTCGATATTCCAAATATCATCTGAACGCTTCAGACTTAATATTATTTCTTTGAGGGATTTGTTATTATTTGTCTCATCTTGTTTAGCGCGCATGCATATATATATATATATATATATATATATATATATATATATATATATAAAATACGCGTCATTTTATTAAACATGCGAAGCATGTTTGTATAAAATATAATATATATATAATATTTAGCATGCAATATAGAATACTATATTCTACCCGGATTGATTATGAACTTTTATTCTAGTTTGGTTCACTAGAGCCACCAAGTGAACCAAAAGGTCAAACCTAGGAGTGCAAGAATTTAAATTTTAAATGTAACTATTACATTTAAACCCGAGCTCCATACAAACAGGTCTTCACGCGCTCCTTGCTCCTTGGTCTCCAGTTTTTTCAAGATAATTCTAACTATCTCTATTACATAAACTATTTATAATTAAAAAGAAACCTTGATCAGCAGTCAAGGGGAAGTACATAGGAGGGAGATAAAATTTTACACCGAGAATAAAACTAGAGAAGACGAGGTACGCAGACACCATTTTATAAAACCCATACATTCAAGCATTCATCCAAAATAAAATTCAATCACATTGGTCATAGTCCATAATCAATCCCTTTTATTAACATACATATCATCATACGTATCAATAAAACTTATTCATCTCATGAAAATAAATTCATTCCATATATGTATTAATATCAATTAATGGGTAAAAGTTTGCTAAATTTTGTTTTTAGAAAAATAAACTCCTTTATTTCATTCAAAAATAATTTCAAATTAAACTCTTTAATTTTAGCAATTCTGAAACCTCATTTCATATAAAATAAACATCTTTATTTTAAACCTTTATTAATTAAATAAACCAATCATTTAATTAAATAAAACCAAAAAAAATAATAATAATTCAATTCCTGTCAAGTGGCGCAGCTGTGCCAGGAATATAAAGGGAACTGGCGCAGCTGTGCAGCATGAAAACCAGGACAAGACACCGGCGCAGCTGCGCAGCAAGAAGGCCTTGCACCGGTGCAGCTGCGCAGCTTCGCAGAATCATAAAATTTTTTGTTGCCCAAGAACTCGATCCAATCGCATATCATACATGTATGGAATCACATAAACTGATAATTAGCACAAGATTGGCTCTGATATCACTTTTGGGTTTCCTAGAAACATAAGCATGCAATCAAATTACATAAACGCAGCGGAAGGGATGAAAAATTAGTTTTTAAAATTTTCTTACAAACCCTTAACCATGATCTTTCTTGTGCATCAATTACCAGTCAATACATATGAGATGATGGAATTATACCTTTGAAGATCCAAGCTTCCTCAGGTACAAGTTCTACTCCTTTGATTCCTTTGATTCCTCTGTAGTGGCTCCTTCCCTTGATCAATGTCAGCCACCCAAATGTTTGGCATCTAACGGTGATCCACCAAGGAAGATGAAGAACTCAGAAAGATGGATTATTGGCTTAACACTTGTTTCTATCTCTATAGAATATGTGTACTCCCAACCTTTGAAAAAATTCACGTACCTTATTTCTGATATAAGACTCTCTTATATAGATATTAGGTTAACCCTCCTAATCCAATTAGAATAAGGTTTTATTTAATTAATTAATTAATTTATATACTAATCTTATTAGGATTGAGAGAGAGTACTGATATTATATTAATTCCTAAATTCCTTTAGAATTAAAATAATAATAATAATAATAATAATAATAATATTATTAATAAGACTCCTCTTATTAATTTATATTTAATATTTCTAAAATATTAAATAATAAACATTAAGCTATTTAATTTATTCTATCATCATAGATTAAATTAATTACACTTAATGCATTATTACTATCATGCCATTTTCTTCTTAAATAATTCTTCTTCCTTTTATGGTGTGACCCTTTAGGTTCTCCATATTAAACCGGTTGTGAATAAATCAATTAGAACAATTCTAATCTTATTTAAATAAATAAATTAAACTAATAATCTATTTAAATAAATAACATTTATTCTACAATAGGGATAAGCTTCCCTAGCGATCAACGACTTTCCAGATAATATAGATTTTAACATTAATTATAAAAGAACCTGTGAGTTAATAGTTACCTTACAATTCAATCCTTCCACCATATAATATCCCAATTAAATATAAGACATGGATTTACTGTCAAGTCTTAATTTATTTAATCATATGTATTTCGATTAGAAAATGCACAACTCCAAATAATGCAAATTAGAAACCTCTTTCTAATTTTATTCTACCTTGGCCAAAGATTACTGGGTTGTCATTTAACGAATCACATAGGGCATATCTCCTCTTTTACTAGAGGTGGTAGATTCTTTATTGATCATTCATTATCTCCATATGTAACTTATTATACCCAAGCATACCCTATATATGCCTGAAAAGGCCTTAAGGAATAAGTCAAAGTATAATTTGTTACATACAAGATACTGTGATGATCTCAAGTCCAAGGATCACTTGTACTAATATCACATTAGGAATTCCTATTGACAGGCGAGTAAAACTCCATTAGGTATTCCATAGCGAGTCACGTTCTGTGAACTTATTCTCCAATAAGCACCTACATACTTGCTTTAGTGTCTCCACACAAATGACCATGAGACCAATCATCCTCATCCAATGAGCAAGCAACATATGTACCAATCTATCCGGATTTACTAATTCTAATTTTAGAAATCCCACGATTGAGAACTATTTTAGTTTTTAAGCTTTTTAAGAATTTAGATCTCTTTAGCATGATCTCATCATGATTCTAAAAGCATTGCTTAAAACTATGTGTTATTTACATATTATAAAAATAGCACCATGTAGATATTTAAATGCCTTAAATTAATATTTTATTAATAAATAAATAATATTATTTACAAAGTATGTGCTTTATCATCATAAATGATTGGCTTGTATGCACACTACTATCAATTTGGACGTTTAAAGCCTATGATTTGGCAAAAAGCCCGTGTAGCAGTCCATTGTGAGTATTTTAACGATCAACAAGTCAATACTACTACTTCGCACTTTTATACAATTGCACGTTAAGTTTCGTTTTCTAAATATGCTCGGAATTCAGTTCCGTGGCCGTTTTCGTCAATTTTTGGTACATTTTTGTACATAAACGCATTTTCTGGCATTTCTACAACTCGGATTAACGATCCGTCGCTTCCAATAGCTTGCACATACTTGCATCTTCATACTGAGAAACTTCACCGGACTAGGTTATCTTCCCAGTCCGGGTTTGGCTTTTTTTTGTATATATTTAACTGTATATATACTAACTTTTTAATTCTGTCAAGCCCGAATGTCAAATCCGTTGTAGTTTACTACTTTTATATATAAATATGCATATATAAGTAGCTTTCACCATCACTAGATATCTTCCTAGTCTTGGTTGACTACTTTCCTGTCTCTATATATATATTTGCATTCCAGTTTGGCCTAAATTATTCTGTGGCCTTTTTAGTGCTTTTATATATATTTATTCATATATAAGTAGCCTTCACCACACTGGGTTATCTTCCCAGTCTTGGTTGACTACATTTCTGTACATTTACATTCCAGTTTGGCCTGGATCATTCTGTGGCCTTTTTACTTCTTTTATATATATTTATGCATATATAAGTAGCCTTCACCACACTGAGTTATCTTCCCAGTCTTGGTTGACTACGTTTCTATACATTTACATTTTAGTCCGGGCACCGGTGTGAAAACCCATCGCCCTTTACAACTTTTGTATATATAATTGTATATATATATTGTTTTACACATTTTATTAAATTATTGCTTTAAATATTCATTTTATATGAATCGACACTGACATATCTGCGGGCGAACTAGATTTATATAAATCTCGACAATTCTAGCTTTCAAACGGTTCAAAATCGGTATAGACGGAACCGTGAAGCTAGAATGGCTAAGATTTATTTAAATATAGCATTTTTCTAGTTTCAGTTGTAAAAGCAACATCGAGGCCTTTAGATCGGTATCTAGTAGGAACGAGACGCTTCGACCAGGAGCGAACCAGGATTTACTGAACGAATCCTCGGTTCTGGAGACATTTGGGATATATATCTGTTTCTGTACAAATTTGAGCTGTGCAGGTTTATTGGCTACCCATATGTGAGCCTAGGAATCGTGGGATTCATGATCAAACTTATCAGAATCTGATTCCCACGATGGACAAACTCCACTTTACAAATGTACCCTGTCAGTTTTTTCTGTAAAATGTACATCCAAAAGACCTTAAAACGATTATCCGGATTTAAGGTCTCAAAATAATGAGAATAATGGTTTGTTGTGTCAGAGTCCCTCCGATGGCTATCATGCCCATGAGGAGACCGACACTTATATTTATTGTTATGGTCGAGAATGCTTCGCAGCCCAACAATAACCATTTAAATTAAGCCTTAAGGCTGAAAAGATAAAATTAAAGTATCAATATGCTTCAATTCATAAGTTAGCGTAGGGGTTTGATAATCTTCTTTCAAAACATCACTTCAATAATCTTTTTGAAAAAAGAAGCTTTTGCAAATCAAATCAAACACTTTTTCAAATCGAATTAAAGACTTTTGCAAATCAAATCAAACCCAACCCTTCGTATATAGGTTCAACGATGCATAGACATGCTTTCAATCAAACATAGGCCCAATTTTCAAACAGCATTCACACACACACACACACACTTCAATTTTTTAAGGGAAATATTATAAAGATGCGGTAACGTGTTTACACGGGAGTTATGGGGTGCCTAACACCTTCCCCACACTTAACAAGCCCCCGAACTCATACTTTGTTTTCAAAGATCAGGTTTCGACAGTGTTCAGTAATTGGGCCTCTTTCAAACAAAACTCGGTTGAGTTGGTACAACCATTTAAAATCTACCAACTGGCGACTCTGTAAAACGTTCAATCGTCGACATGATACATGTTGGCCTTTTCCTAAAAAACCCTTCAAAACCTATTTCATAATAAAAAGAGTAAGGGTATAGATAACTTAAGAAGAGAGAAAGATCCGGGTTGTGACCCGACCCGCGGATTTTTTTTCGACGTCGACTGGTGGCGACTCTGCTGGGGACATTAGAGGGCTTAGGCCGCGTTCAAATCTTTTCAAACATTTCCCTTTCAAAACTACGTATGTGTGAAATGATGCGTCTTTACATTGAATGCATGAATGCTGTGTATTTACATTCAATGAATGTGAATGAAAACTTTCCTGCGTTTTAGTGATTCGTACCCATATTAGTGCTTCACACCAATGACATCATATGCATAACGGTGAAATGCAATGTATGTGAATGTATGTTGTGTGATTCCTCCTTCGGGAGGCAAAACCCGTCAGTGATAAGTAATGTCTCTGGGGACGGCTTAGTCTCTAGGGCTCATGAAAATGCACCACCCAGATTCGCTCCAGTTGAAAGATCGGATTAATTTTCCCTCTAGTAGATTGCGATGATCTAGGGACCTTCATGCCAAAAAGCCGCGAGAGTAGCCTAAGTTAGGTCAGCCTTTGATTAACTAAATTTGAAGGGAAGCTTCTTCATGCCTTCCTCTTTCAATTCAATGTCAACTTTTCAAATTCCAAATATAAAGGAGCACAATGTAAATAATAAAAGATTTACATTTCCTATCATATACTTTTTGTCATCCTATTCTCAAAACAACTGACCTCTATTTTGCTGGATAAGATTAAAAAACCACATCATGACATGCATCCTATCCCTACCTACATCAGGAAATTGACACGCCCACGTTTTGTTTAAGTGAAAAAATGGTCCTGTCACTATATCTAAGTCTAAGAAAGCACCAAGTCCATCCACGGACATGACTTTGAGTGCTCAATCAGAATCCACTCCTGTATCTAGGGAAGAGTTTGAAGGACTAAAGAATCAGATAGCCGAATTGGCCAATTTTTTGAGAGAACAAAGCAAGGCCCTTAAAGGGAAACAAGCCCAATCCCACACAGAATCGGGAATACCTGGTGGTAGTGGTGGCAATCAAGAGACTGAAAAAGCTGAGACTTAGATTCTTGGACCACATAGGACACAACCAACAAAACTCCTGAAATCACCATCATCAACAAAGAACAGGAAGCTTGTGACATTCTGAAGAAAGTACAGCAGATGGAAGAAACTCTCTAGTCTATCAAATGGACTGGGGCATTCGAAAAAATGTTAATTACTCTGACCTCTTTATTTTCCCCGGGGCTCGTTATCCCGAAAAATTTAGAACTCCTAATTTCGAGAAATACGATGCCCTTATACATACATGAAGGTATTCATTGGAGAACTCAAATCCTATGCAGAGGACGAGAAACTCTGAATGCAGTTATTCCAAAAAAGTCTGACTGGAGAGGCTAGAGCCTGGTATGCCCGTCTGGACAACTCTAAGATTCACAGTTGGGAAGAGTTGGCCCATGCCTTCCTCAGTCTATACAGCTTCCAATCTCAGCTGGCTCCAGACAGATACCAGATAACCAAAATCAAGAAAAAGAACACTGCATTCAGAGAATATGCACAACGGTGGAGGCGGGTTGCAGCATAAGTCACCACAGCCATGACTGAGTCTGAGATAGTCATGACCTTCATCGACATCCACGAAGCTCCATATTATCAGAGGGTCCTAGCAGGCATAGGAAAGCCATTCTCTGAAATGATCAAACACTGCGAGATGGTAGAAACGGAGCTCAAGTCCAGGAAGATAAAGGATCTAACCGCCCTCGAAGATGTTGCTGAACATATTCAGTCCAGAAATTATGGGAGTAATCCCCGGAGGGTATACAAAAAGAAAGATGAAGAAGTGTCCTTAGTATTGCAAGGACAGAATCAAAGAGGCGAGTAAAACAGTATGCCCATTTAAAGGAGGAACTATACCCCTTTTCAAACTCCTGCGCAGCCTTCAAACCCTCCATTCCAAAAAAATATGGAGGTCAGGCATCGAAGAACTTTCACCCCTCTAGGGGATTCACTCGAGAATGTGCTCTAACTATTGACAGCACATAAGAAGATTATACAACTCCTTCCACCAACCAACACTGGTGGACAGAATTTTGACCCAAGCAAGAAGTGTGCTTACCATTCTGGATCCCCTGGCCATAATACTCAAGACTGTTGGTCTCTCAAGCACAAAATCCAAGACTTGATTGACAATGGAGAGATTGTGGTAACCAAACCAGAACAACCACATGTACAAGGCAATCCCCTCCCTCAGCACAAAGAGGAGAATGTCAACATAATCAGCACCGAAAATGGAGAAGGATCCAAGTACCTCCGTTATGTGGGAGAATCAACTTTATCCAGCAACAATACCCTAGACAGTTGGGAAGTCTCAAAAGACGGTTCCTGATAGAGCAGGAGATAAAATCAATTAAGGAACAAATTGAACAGTTAGCAGAACTGGTCGTCTACCAACATCAAATCACCAGACAGATGATGAAATAGGCCAACCCGTCTGACGACGATCATCCTCCCACACCAGAGATCAGTCCCATTCCTATGAGGGATCATTATCGGTCTCATGAGCATGAACCTCGGACTGACAAAATGGTTAAAGATGAGAATGTCACATTTGTAGGAAATTCTTATTTCAAAGGAACTTCACCAACCTGAACCAGTCGATGGTGGAAATACTCCAAATGCTAATCAACGAGGGAATGGTTGCAGATTTGTTACCTCCACTAAACCCTCGATCCAAAAAATTCAAGCCTGACCAAATCTGTCAGTATCACTCTAATTCACCCGGCCATGATACTGAGGATTGCTGGGCACTTCGTAACCTGATTCAGAACATGATTGAAAATGGCGACTTGGTAAGAGGGAATAGGGATTATGGCCTCCCATATGAAGACAATCTCTTTATTCTCACTGCGTGGAATCAGGATACAGTGACTATTGTGTCTTGTGACAATGAACTAACCCTCACATCCTTAGTACTGCCACGGAAAGGGGTCCAAGAAATACCAAATCCTGTGAAGGTGGCCGCACCCGAGCCTCTAATCTTTACCTTCAGGCCTTAGTATCCAATTATTAGTCTAAAAAGGAGTCCATGGAACTACGGGAATGATGGAAGTTCCACCTCAAACAATATTGTCGTTGTACCAAAGGATAATCCATTGTACCTGCCTTAGCGGGTGATCAAACCAGTCATCAAAGCTAAAGAAAAGGTGACCGATGAGAAAATCAAAGAGTTCCTTAACAAGGTAGAACATAATGAAATCAAAATCGTGCAAAGCTTGAAAGATGCACCCAAGCAGATGTCCATCCTAGACTTGGTATTATCCTCGGTGGATCATCGCAACATTCTAGTTAAAGTACTAGAAGAAGCCTATCTGCTAAAGACAGTTGATGCTAAGAAATTCCGTCATGTGGTAGAACACATTTTTAACAACAATGTGATATCCTTCACTGACGATGATATCCCTGCAGAGGGGACTGGCCATCGTAAGTCCCTACATATAGCTGTGATGTCTTCCGGGTATGTGATTACAGGTGTGCTCATAGATGGTGGATCATCCCTCAATATCTGTCCATACGACACCTTGGAGAGAATGAAGATCAATCCGAACCGGATCAAAACCAGTCATATGGTAATCCGGTCTTTCGATAGATCTCGCCGACAAGCTATGAGAGAAATAGTTCTTCCCTTAGAGATTGGCCCACACATTTTCTATGTGTCCTTTCAGGTGCTCAACATCACCACTGGATATAACTTGTTGTTGGGCAGGCCATGGATCCACATGGCAAGGGTAGTGCCATCCACCATCCATCAATAGCTCAAATACATTATCAATGGCAACCTCATCACGGTTAACACCGAACCAGAATACCCTATCTGTATACAGGGAGACATGCCAGTTGTAACGACCCCAAAATTCATATAATATATTCCTCATCCTCGATCGCTAACAATACAACTTTACTCTAACTTTACATCATTATTCGATATTAAAAATCACTAAAAAAAATGCAAAATATTTAAAACTTTTGTAAACTTCTTTCTTTATTGCCTGAATCGCAACCTTTACATTACAAAAATTTGATTCAATTCTGTTACATGAATCGCTACAACGAAAGGACTATACAAAGTCTTACATCACTAAGCAATATCCATTATACGTCGGATAGCTCAGCTTATAACTTAACAATTGAGTTACAATCAAAACATCAACTACAATTTGAAATTTAACATAATTAATATTCTTGAACATTAATTTCTATAAATCACTTAACACGTATCTTTACCTTGCATCCTTGACCTACAAAAATGGTTATTTGCAAGAGTGAGCTCGACAGCTCAGCAAGAACTAACAGTTTTCATGCATCACGTGACACATAATTAACATGCTCAACATACATCTCTTAAACATTAAAGTAACATGGCATGCATGCTTTAATCACATAACAAATATAAAGATTTAGTCAACATTCTTAAATCAATCAATGTAGTCATAAATTGACTTTCACATTTAATACTTGCAACATACATAACATAACATGCTCTTTGCAATACAATTTAAAACAGTTCATCATCAAGTTCACATAGAAAATAGGAACTGAAAGACTTGTCTGGCTCGTAGATTACCAATTACCAAAAAACTGCTTAATATAATTTGCTTCATGATCCTACATAACGTCTTACCATACGCATCAATTATTAGTCTCATAGCGACGTTTAGTAAACGCTTAAGTAACTTCTACTTTATACTTTTTAATCCTTTTCCATTTACTCGTTTGACACTCACTGTCAAAACATATGTATAATTAACAATATGAGTTAATTATCACATAACTAATCTTCATCGTTAGTTAACCAATAACAGATTAACAGCTTACAGCTATCTGCACTTCACGTGCCCTACATAATTATATAATCATGCACATCAACTATTAGTCACATAGCAACACATAGTAGTTATAATATAAACTCTATTCTACATCTCATAACTCTTCCTACTATCAATACACAATGTTTAATTAAATTGTATTAACTTTCGATAGTAATATTCAAAATTCATTTAAGTGTTTAAGTCTTGCTAGGACTATTTATTGGTTTTATATTAACCCTATTTCATATCTTATAATGTTCATTTCATTTGACTTAAAACACTTTTTACGTACATTAACACTTGTCACGACGTTTCGACGTTCATTCGTCACACGCCCGATTCGTCTCTCTTATGTATGCTTAGTATGCTTATATAACTTATCTAATACATCATTTATTAATGTTAAACATCATTATATTTACTAACATTAATGTTTTATAACTTAAAACAACATCTATTATTGTCGACAACACTATACTTGCGTATGTGCATGCCCGATGCCATCCGATTGCCTCCAAATACGCATCAGTCATAAAGATGACCATTTTGACCCTTGCTAACGAACTCAAATCAAAAAAGTAAAAAAAAAACAAAAGTTGTAGGTCTACTCGTGCTCATTCCGGATCATCTTGAATCACATCAATTAAAGTTCGTATGAAAAGGTTATGACCATTTTACTACAGGAGGTCAAAGCAGTTTTGCATTACAACACTTGGACCACTCCGGATAGCATGTTAACCCGTTGGGGTGGGTGTTACTAGCCTAAAAGCCCCGCTGGGGCGGGTGTATGCTCTGGTGGGAGGGTTGGTTCGCGAACTGGTGGAGAAATAAGCCAATTTGGCTTATTCCTTCACACTGAATTCGATTTTTCCCAACATGCTAAACATGAAACTTGATTCAAACAATATTTTGAACCCATTAAAATTATTATAACACATATAATTCCTATAACACATAATCAAAACCAAGGTTTTTCATGATTTTTGAAGAAAACATAAAATCAAACGTTCTTGACGAAAATTGCTATTACGAATTCGTTTTTCGATCAATTCAAGTAATTCCAATTGTATTAACTTCTATTCTTAACATAATAACATAATACATGATCAATTTAAACAATAACCCATAATCAAACACCAATTTGATGGTATCAAAAGCTATTTTTTCAGAAATTAGTTCACAGAAAATCACTATGAACCCCGTTCTTCTTGTTTATCAAATTTTCATGAATTGAATTGTTAAAACAACCATATAACTCATATATAATCATGCTATATCATATATTACACATAACTTCATGCTTTCACCAATCTCTTTGATAATTTAAGAACTATTTTCAAGATAACTTCATAATAAAACACTATGAACATGATTTCTTCATGTTCATCCTATCTTTGAGAATTAACACACTTATACAACTATAAAAATCATATGTAAACATATATATATATATATATATGTACACATCCCATACACATCAAAATCAAGAATTTTCACAAAGAGATTTTTACAGAGAAGTTTTAAACCAAGAACATGTAGAAGAACATCACTTTTAAAACTTATTTTTTACAACAATTGAATTTTGAAAATCTTTTCATGGCATACAATTACATATGAAAACATATGAACACCATATACACATATAAAATTCATGATTATACAATTACATGACAACCTAATTTGACAAAGAATGAATACAAAACATATGAATTGAGTACAAGGGTTAGTATGGTACCCTTCTAGGTTGAATTAGGAGAAAAGATGATGAAGATGATGATCTTCTCTCTTGCTTTCTCAAGCTTCTCATCTTCTTCTCTCTTCTTCTTCTTCTCTGTATTATCTCTTCTTCTCTTTGTTCTTAGTTTAGACTTAGGTTTAGAAAACTAACGTAACTTACTGTATATACAATATACATATAACACATATAATTATAGAATATGTAACTCCCAATATAATTACATATACTAATTACCAATTTAATATATAAGTTACAAAAATTAGAATTTTAAAAGCCCTAAGGCTTGTTTGGCAAAACCACATTATTTTAAAAACATGTTTTAATAGTTAAGGCCTTATTTGGGTAAAACAAGTTTAAAACAAAAGTAAGGGCCTTGTTTGGAAAAACAGTTTTAAAAACTCTTTTAATAAATCCTTTAACACATATTCTTAATATTATCCTTTAATTAATTAAATCTCAACATTCTAATTTAATTAACTAAAAGTTTACATCAATTAATCACATAAAATTGTCACATTATAATTACTCGCTAATTATGGCTTCATGTAACAATTACCACATCACTACATCTAATTTAATTATCTCAACTAAATTAGAACTATAACATAAAATTATTACATATTAATTAAATTAAATATTAAATAATCATTTAATTAATATAATACACTTAATTACACTACTCCATAAAAATCACATAATATTTACTTAACTCAATAAATAATTCAATTAAAATATTTATTTAATTCAATAAATATATAAATTCTCTTCACACCAAATCACATATTTCACAATATATAACACATATACACATACTCGTACTTAAACATCTTAAAATAAGAATTTTATTTATTAAATTCTCATTTATTAATTCTTAACAATCCGGGATGTCACACCAGTGACTAGCCTAGATGCATGGATTGAACCTGCAAGTTTTTAAGCCCTAGAGGTGAGTGATACTCAGTATCTACCTATTGGAGCACCAACCCTAAAACCAAAGGTCTCCCTTGAGGTGATGACAGTTGGCCAGGAAATGGTATCTTTGGGTTTCCAACTTGGAGAAGGGTTAGGAAAGAATCAGCAAGGTATCAAGAGTCCAATACAAATCCCGAGTCAGACTGGGAGATCCAAATTGGGATATTCATCTGGGTAAAGCCGCCGGAATCCACATAAGCACCCTAAGGCTTATGCTTCTACCATATTGCTGCCAGACCTTACGGGTGTCGAATGGGTGAAACCCATGAGGAAAATCCAAGCTGTGATATCAACCATGTTATTTCCTCCCATTATACTAGTAAGTGAGAGAACAACTCCCAGATCCGAGATGGATAGCAAAAAGAGAAAAGAAAAGATCATGTACAAAGGACGAGACCCATTCACTTACATGCGGGTTATCATAAACAACGAGAGTATGAATGATGAGATCCCAGACAGCGACAACAAGGATTAGATTCAAATTCCTCGCATCAAGAAGGGAAAAGGGGGCAGTTCAAAGAAAAACCCTGGCCCTATTATGAAAGATGTCTTAGTCATCATCCAAGATGATGCGGATGATCACCAATCCTTAATCCTCCCTGTTCATGAGGATCTAACCTTGGATAACTGGAGCAGTATCCCTTACCTCAGTTGAAAAAGGTAAAGGGTACTACTAGAAAAGCGACCTATAGCGACGAGATATAGCGACGGTCGGCATAGAATCGTCGCTATAGTGTATCTATAGCGACGGTCATGGGGAACCGTCAGTAAATGCCTCTATAGATAGTCTATTGCGAGGGTCGTTGTCCGGCCGTCGGTATAAAGGTTATTTTTAGACAAAACCCTCCTATGTTTTCCCCTAAACATTTTAGAACTTCACTCCCATTTTCCCCCCAAATCATCTCATCTCTAGTCCTCTCTTTCCTTTCTAACATTGTCTCTCTCGTCTTCCCATTTTTCCCCAAATCATTTCAGTATCTATCAGTCGTTAATCGATTAGCCACTCATCATCTTCTACTCTGGTTGGGCACACATTTTTGGATCGCGAAACCCTAGGCATCGTGGGATCCGTTATAAGGAGTGGAAACTGAAATCAAGAAAAAAACAAAGTTCTAACAGCCCTGGAAGTCGAGGTACACCTGCAAAATTGGCTTCACCTCCTGATGTTCCTAAGGATTTAGAAACAGAAGCAGCTCAGTTGCAAGATAAATTGTTACAAGTAAACATCTCCCAGAAGAAGAATGTGTTTCTAGCTGCACATATCCGAGTCTCCGAAACTGATTGACGTCGATTGACATTTGGCAGCTTAGGGACAGGGTTGAAACGGAATCTCGGGTTAAAATCACTCGAAGCTGCTGAGGAATACATTGAACCTATATCAAGGTTTGTTTTTTTACATGAATTGCGTTTTAATTGAATACTAACATTTGTGCCTTGTTGTAATTCCTAGTGTTAACTCTTGAATAATATACTTTGGCTTCATGTCATTTCAGAATATATATCAGATAGGTGTTTTGCTGCAATTGGGTTTAAAATTTGTTGTTATATTTGTCAAAAGGAAAACTTGAATTATACATTTATTTGGCGTGCCTTTTTTGTTTATTGGTTTGTATTTGGTTGGAATGTTCATGTTGACTCCTTGTGGAGTATCTGAACTAATTGTGGAGGACTTGCTTTGTGAATGCTTATAATTTAATAGGTTATGTTGTTCATTTGTTAAAAGTTGTGTTAGAATGATTAGTTTGATGAAGTTTTGTTGAGTTGATAGTGTTGGGTGTAAGTAAAAGATAATTGGTTGGATGGGTTTGAGATGCTTTTGAGAGATACAAATGTGGGTTTTTCCTTTTGTTTAAAATGTGGAGGAATGTTTTGAAAGACAGATGTGTTTACATTGTTGTTCATGATTGTATATGTTTGAAATTTTAGTGCTTTGATATGGTATTATTCAATGTTATTTGGCTGTATTTTTTTTTCTATATCATTGCTAATTGCTGAACAATGAGCTGATACATTCCAGGCTATGGATTGAGCTATATTTAAAGTTTTTTTGGAATTAACTGGTAGATGACCTAAACTTTTTGTACAGTCAGTCATGTCAACTTTTGAACATTGACTCAATTGCTTAGATTGTAACATTGAAATTGAATGCAATAGTAGACATCACCTGTCAGTAGCTATAATATATAGTATAATTTTATGAAAAATGATTTTATTAGAAATAGGAGAAAGAGAGTACAAGGAGGACATTAAGATGAAGTCCCTTGCTGCTGCTACAAAAAAAAGATGCTAAATTTGAACAAAAAACACAAACTTTAGTTGTATGTACATATCTTTAACCATATATACCTGTCTTTAAGGTTAGGCTGTTGGAAATGATGAGGTTAGCCTTGATTTTAGCTAGATTCTTAGTCTTTCAAATGAAAGAAGCTAAAGGAAAAAGTAGGAGGGAATGAGATTCAGTAGTTGCTGAAGCCATCTAAAGTGCAAGTAAATCTCTATTTAAAGATAACAACAATTCAAATGGAATAATTGATACGATAATGGCAAGATCTTTGAAAATCTCATTTACTTATCCAATCTGGTTCTGGATTTCTTATATTCCCTGCTCCCTTTCGTCAATAATAACTGTTATTTGGTTGGTTGTACTTAAGTTGTACATTTGTAGTTTTGAGGATATAATACCTAGAATCAGACTTAAGCCGCGGCTGGGATGGTGGAACACACACCTGACGCCCCCTTGCAGAAGAGATACAAAATTATTGTACGAGTTTTAAGGGTGTAAAAAATGGAGAAGGAAAGATGTAGCAAAGTTGTGATCATCGTGACTGTATAAATGTTGCTCGGTGCATGGCCTTTGATGTTTAGGAGTGCCCAGAATTTTCCCTTATGTATGGATTTTATAAAGTTTCCTTTAATTATATAACTTTGTCCCAATATTTCTGAATTATGTTTGTTTAATTTCTTGCTTGTTCCATTTTCATTTTGTACATTCCTTATGTTTGACATGTTCATCCCCTCTCAGAAATACTCTTGGTTGTAAACAGATTAATGTCCATGTGTGGTGAATGTTTTATGCTGCCAAAGACATCAAATTCCAGGGACCACAAAAACAGACAATGTTTATTTGATAAATAACATTAACTGAAGTAGTAATTATTTACTGAGAAATATTGCAAGAACAGAATGCTAGTTTATTGTGGAGCTTGTTCAATACTAATATGTCCTTTTCATTCGTATTTTTCCTTGTATATTTTCACAGGAAATAATTATTGAGTTAAAGAAGACTTAGGCAGCAGCTGGCGAAAGCAGTAATACAAAATCTACGGGACGAAATGATATCCTTACCCAAGTGCTTGGACCGGAGCGACATGGCAGACTTCGACAAGGTGGAGTTGGTGTCACGGCTACAAACACTTGGGGGCCTCGTGACACAAATAATGATTTACAACGTGAGAAAGAACAATTGTTGAAAGCTGAGTTGAAAATGGTGTGTGAAAAAGGAGATGACACTGCAAGGAAAGTGGATGAATTGCAATCGATCATTGCAAAATTGCTCAAGAAATCGTCAGCTCCAAATGCTAATTCCAACAATCAAGTGTTGCTCCCTCACTCTCCCCTATACTTAAAATTGTTGCTCTCTCACTTTCTTTGTATAGAGATTAACAAGTTCACTTGGTAATTAATTTGTAGGATCAATCGACAGAAGAAGATAATGATGATATTAGTGGATCAAATAATCCTATAGATGACCTGTGACATGTCTCATGCTGCTGGAAATATCTTAGTTGTGATACTGGTTATGTACTGTTTTAATATATAGTAACGGTATTTTGGATGGTTATGTATATGTAGGTGACATAGTATTTTGGATGGTTATGTATATATAGGTGACATAATATTTTGGATGGTTATGTATTTTGGATGGATGGTATTTAAATGACTTTATTTGTTTTGTTCTTTTAGTTGTAAATGTTATATTCAGATTGTATGGTATGGTTTGACTGTAACCATGCTTCTTAATGGGTAAAAGAAATACAGGAACACTGCAAAATAATAACAACTTTTTTTGAAAAAAATATGGAAAGGATATAGTGACCGTAGGCAACCGTCGGTATAGAACAAAGCCATTCGCAAAGTTAATTACGTACTGCGACGGTCACGACCGTCACTATAGGGGTCCAGATGTTCGCGGCAAATTTCATAGTGCGACGAGCATGACCGTCGCTATAGATATGTGATGACCATCGATATAGATCTTCAAGCTCATTTTTTGTTTGGTTAATTCCGACGGCCTGACCGTCAGTATAGATAAGAAGGACCGTCGGAATAGATTTTAGCGACGGCTCCTATGGCAACGGGTGGCGACCGCTATATCCTATAGCGACAGTTTTTTTTTCTTATAGCGACGGTTGGCGACCGTCGCTATAGGTTGATTTTCTAGTAGTGGGGGCAGAGAGTCTGTCTGCCCTTTAAACATGCTTTCATTTACTGCTTACTTTTGATTGCACATCTATAGCAGTAACTTTTGTCATGCTTTGTCAAATGCTATGTATATTTAAGCAGTTGTATATATTAAAATGAAAGCATTTTTGTTTTCAGGACTCAAGCATTGGATGTGTTTGTCTCTGCTGATGAGATGCCAACCTGTCAAAGTGACTACAACTTTGATGTAGAACTGAACTTCGACTTGATGTATATTGATCAAGAGGAGGAAGATGAATATGAGGTGCCCGAGGAGATCAAAGAATGGGTCTAAGACAAACCCAAACCAAACCTCGACCAAACCACCACAATCAACATTAGAACCTCCGAAAACATCAAAGAAATCCAGATAGTCATATACCTCACCCAAGAACAAAAAGCAGACCTGATCAAACTCCTAACACAGTTCTAGGATATATTCGCATGGTCACATGAAGACATGATTGGCCTATCCACTAACATTGTCATCCATCAAATGCCCATCAAAGATGGATTCAAACCAGTCAAACAAAAGCTCAGGCGATTGAAACTTTAATGGAGTCTAAAAGTCAAAGAAGAAGTTATTAAACAATTCAAAGCCAGAATAATCATGGTATAAACATACTCGGAGTGGCTGTCAAACATAATTCCCGTACCTAAACCCAGAGGGAAAGTACGAGTATGTGTCGATTACCGGGATTTGAACAAAGCCTATCTCAAGGACAATTTCCCAGTACCTTTCATCCACATCTTTATCGACAATACGGCGCAGTACGACATGTATTCCTTCGTAGATTGCTATGCTGGTTACCATCAAATCATGGTTGCCGAAGAAGACTAGGAGAAAATAACTTTCATCACTCCCTTGGGAACCTTCTTCTATAGGCGACTATTATTCGGCCTCATCAATGCCAGAGCCACGTATCAGTGAGCCATGATGGCCTTATTTCATGACATGATGCATAAGGAGATAGAGGTCTATGTGCACGACATCATCATCAAATCACGGAGGGAGGATGATCACATCGAACATCTCAGGAAGCTGTTCAATAGGTTGCGTAAGTACAACCTCAAGCTAAATCCCGCCAAATGTGTTTTTGGCGTCAAAGCAGGCAAGCTGTTAGGATTCTTGGTGAGTAATCGAGGCATCGAGCTAGACCCTACCAAGATCAAAGCCATCACTGAGATGCTAGTACCTCAAACAGAGAAGGAGATACGTGGGTTCCTGGGAGAATCAACTTCATAAGCCGATTTATTTCCCAGCTCACAGCAACCTGTGAACCCATATTCAAGCTAATAAGGAAGAATTCCTCCACCAAATGGAATGAGGATTGTCAGAAAGCATTCCTCACCATCAAAAGGCAGCTGGTCGAAGCACCTGTTTTGGTACCTCCAAGGAATGGAGTTCCCTTATTTATGTACCTGTCCATCAATACCAATGCAATGGGCTGCATGCTAGGACAGAAGGATGATAGTAGCAAGGAGAGAGCTATCTACTACATCAGCAAAAGATTCAGCAGTGGTGAACAGAAATACACCCTGATCGAGAAAACATGATGTACGTTAGCATGGGCCGCCATGAGGTTGCAACATTATTTGCATGGGCACACGACCTACCTCATATCCCGCATGGATCCACTCAAGTACGTATTCAATAAGCCAATGTTGAATTATCGACTATCCAAATGGCATTTGATCCTACAACAGTTTGACATTGTCTACGTGACTCAGAAGTCAATCAAGGGTCAAGGCATTGCAGATCAATTAGCTGAAGCACCCTCAAAAGGGTTCGAGCCCCCAGAGACCTATTTCCCGAATGATGGAATCATGACAATTCAGCAACTCTAACAAGAGAATACAGTCCAACCATGGAAAATGTATTTCGACGGAGCAGTAAACATAGAAGTTGCCGGAGCTGGGACAGTCCTTATCTTTGGTACAAGAGAACAATATCTTGTGGCTACCAAACTTTAATTTGGCAACATCAACAACACAGTTGAGTATGAAGGCTGTATAATGGGGTTGAAAATAGCCCAATCCATGGGTATCAAACACCTACTGGTCTTTGGAGACTCTGAGTTGGTCATCAGACAAACCACCAGGGCATATCACACCAAAGAACTGCATTTGCTGCCCTATCATTGGCATGTCATCAAAATATCATTGGAGTTTGAAGACATAACCTTCATCCATATTGCTCGAGGTAGGAATGACTTCACTGATGCATTGGCCATGTTAGCATCCTTGATCCGCATATCCGATAGGAGTGGGATTCCAGACATCAAATTCACAATTCAGAAAGCCCTAACATACGGGAATTACATTGGAGAAGTATCAGATGAAATACCTCCTATCAAACAGCCTTGGTATCAAGACATGAATGAGTCTCTCCGAGATGGATCTACACCCGCTGGGGCAAGCCAATCCGAACGAAAGCGGATTCACAAAATGGGTATGAAGTTCTATCTAAAAGGAGATTTTCTTTATAAAAGAGATGCTGGAATAGGCCTGTTAAGATGCCTTGATAAAGAGCAAGCCCAGAAACTGATGGATGAAATCCACGGTGGAGTTGTGGTCCACACATGAGCGGTCATTTGCTGGCCAAGAAGATACTAAGAGTAGGACATTATTGGATCTCGCTCAAAGCTGACTGTGATGATCACGTCAAGAGATGCTTTCAATGCCAAGTATATGGAAATGCCATATATGCTTCTCCAAATGAGCTACACAACATGAGTTCATCATGGCCTTTCTCGATGTGGGGAATGGATGTGATCGGTCCCGTGGAACCCAAAGCCAACAATGGTCATCAATTCATCTTCACTATGATCGATTACTTCACCAAATGGGTTGAAGCTGCCTCATTCCCCAAAGTCACCAAAGAGGTCATTATTGGGTTCATCAGAAATAATGTCGTCTGTCGATATGGACAACCGGAGGTGATCGTATCAGACAACGCCAAGAACCTGAACAATAAAATGATGAAAGAACTTTGCAGTAAGTTTCACATCAAGCATCTCAATTTCGTCATCTATCGGCCCAAGATGAATGGTGCTGTTGAAGCGGCCAACAAGAACATCAAGAAGATTATGCAGAAAATGTCCGCCAATCATAAAGAATGGCCTGACCTGCTGCCTCTAACCCTGTTTGCATACAGGACGTCAATGCGCACCTCTAATGGGGCTACCCCCTATTCATTGGTCTATGGCATGGAAGCAGTCCTCCCTATAGAAGTAGAGATGGAGTCCTTGGGAGTGTTAATCGATGCTTAGATGGACGAAGATCAGTTGTTGCAAGACTGGTATCACCAACTGTCCCTGATAGATGAAAAGAGGGCTACAACAATTTTCCATGGGCAGTTATATCAGCAAAGGATGGCTCGATCCTACAACAAGAAAGTCTGAATAAGGCAATTCAAAGAAAATGACTTGGTGTTGAAGAAAGTCTTGGCCAATCAAGACGAATCCAAAGGAAAGTTTGCCCCTTATTGGGAAGGCCCTTTTATTATCAAGGAGGTGTTGACAGGAGGAGCTATCAGATTACAAGAGATGGACGGGAGCGACGTTCCCCAAATCATCAATTCAGACACCGTGAAAAGGTACTATGTCTGAAACCCATGCATACCCGCATCCGAGTCCTATAAATCAAATTAGGTTCGGTTTTCACTAGAACACCTGAACTATGAATGACCTGATCTCCCTCAACCCGGGAGTACGTAGGCAGCCATTTCTGGTGCGGTCAAACCAAACAAAAAATTCAAAAATTCATCAAACCAAACTAAAAACCCAAGATAAATACTTTTCAAACCTCTCACACATAAAAATGAAACTACGAATGACCTAATCTCCCTCAGCCCGGAAGTACGTAGGCGGCCATTTACGACGCGGTTTGACCTTCAAGAAAAAAATAAAACCAAATAAAAAAACCAGTCTCAAGACACCAAAACCATATAAAAGCTATATCCTATCAAGCTAACCTGGTCAACAGGCCCATCTGAGATACTCCTTGACATCTTAACTGTCAGTCCATCAAGGAGAAGCTCAAGATACATCAACTACAGCGAGTCATGAAAGAAGTGGTAATCACTCAACAATGACAATACATTTCCAAACAGGGAAGTGAATCAAAAATATATTTCTCTGATATATAACACTGTTTGATATATATATAGTGTCCTGTACATGACAAAAATGGTTGATCTAGTATGTGTAGGAAAAACAAAGCTAGTTTATGGACCCAGGGATAAGCGGGCCAGCAATGCCACCATGGCATCCCTCTTTGAAGATGGAGGAGTAGCTGCAAGTGCAATACCTTCAGCCTCCATAAGGCTCAAAACCTCCACAGTCATCTATAGTTTGGCACTGTGGTCATCAATATATGCACTCATCTCGGTAACCAGACCATAAGTATAAGACCGAAGAGCAGTACTATCAACAATGTGGAAATCTCGGGAAGCTATAGCCTCATCCCTTTCCACAAAAGATGCGTCCCTAGAAATCAAAGTCTCCTCGATCTCAACAAAAGCTATGTCTCTGGCAGATCTGATCTCCTCTCGCTCAATCAATCCTGCATCATGAGCGGCTTGAGCCGTATCTCTCTCAGCCAAAGCTATATCTCTGCTAGACAAGGCGGTCAACATCAACGCTCTATCCTGATCCCTCTCAAAGGTCATCCTAGCTAGTGCGTCCGCCAAAACAGGATCTGTCCCTACACAAATGATTGGTGGATCACTAAATAGTGCTGTTGTCAAACCCATAAACAACTCATCCTCTGTAGGAGACTCAGGATCCTCCATAGGCTCCTCCTCGTCTGAATCTACAATAGGAGTTGACTGGATGAATGTAGCTGATGCGATATCTGCCTCCAACCATGCCGAGTACTCTTGAGAACGATCCGGATGGCTACTGGGGAAATCAGCCCTCTCTCTATGAGTCCAACACTCATACACTCGGATCAAATCAGCAGATGACATAGACGAAGCTGACATCCTCTGATCAGCAGCCCCTCAAATTGATGCAGGCTCTAAAACTAATCGAACTGGCCTATAACAGCTAGAGGATGATAAGTAGTCACTCCCCTCAATCCCGCTAGGGGCAGATAGTCTATGCCAGATGCATGGGTAATAAAGCTATAGGGGGAGGCTAGCCATGAGCATGGAAAAAACAAGAACAGATGCTCAATTTTTGATAGAAATGCCGACCATGTCTCTGAATCGGTATACTTTGCCGGTTGAAAGGAGTAGGACATAGCTATATCATAGGAAAAATAGTTCCCATAATGCCTGAAAGATCCAATCGGTCGAATATGGGACATAAGCCATACATATAACAAGATCGAACTTCCTCTGAAAAACCCCTCCAGGTGAGTAAGACAGTGAGTTGCTGACCTCAGCGTCTCAGCTAATATCATCGGTATGATAGTGCTACCCTGTCTAAGGGCCCGAACCACGACTATCAACCCCACATCCAAATGGTCCAAGTGGAGTGGCATGTAAACACAGGACACGATGCACATCAGCAAAATGTCTATCTTGGCTAAATGACATGCCTCTGCTGAAAAAATAAAATCCGCTGCATGTCGATCTTAGCTGTCGAGCTCACCAAAGTAATCAATCAAGAAGTCAGTAGAGATCACCCGTCCAGAGATGATCTCATCCCTCACCACGCTCTGGCGAAGACCTGATATACGTGTGAACGGTCTCCTCATATTGCTGATCACTGTCCGAGCGCAGGGTAACTCTAAGGCTAAACCAGTAAATTGCAGATACTCTTCAAGAGTCGGCGTCAGCTCATGCTGTCCAAAGCGGAAGACCTGTCTCTCGGGTATCCAAAAGGGAGAAAGACCATCCACGAACCCGTATGGAACCCAAAATTTGCAAGGGTCAATGAATGCCCCAACATCTGATCAACTGTCCTTCTGGCTGAGAAGGAAAAATTGGTATACCATGATCTCAAGGATGAAGCCACCTGAGATGGTGGAAAATGCTCAATCCGACTGACGGTAGATGACGTCATCTGTATCATCGGATCACAAGACTATCCAGGGGTCAAATCTGAACTCATATGTCTAAATGCATACATATGACATAATACATGCATGATGACAAATAAAAACATGGTGCGTTAGATAGGAAATATCATGAATATCTAAAATAAACTATCTACTGCGAGCATCATCCCTGTCTAATAATACAAAGTAAAATAAAGAGTACAGGAATATGGGGCACCACCACCCAACTACTAAAGTTATAGCTACCATAGCTATCCAAAGAGATCTAGATAATCTACGCTCAGGTTATTAACCTGCTCCATCTCCTATGTGGATACAAAACTGTGGTCATCAGGCATGTTTGGGTAGTACAAGGGAGGATCTGCCCCTGCAAAGCTATTGGAAAATGGACCTGAGGAGGGGCCCACTCTTGAGCTGGACGGGTCAAAAGAAGATGCCTTTGACGGATCTCGGCCAAGATGCCTAATAAAAAAATAAGCTTTCTCCAACTCCCGAGTGAGCTTTGCAATCTGATCTGAATGAGTGGGCTCCCTGAGGCAAGCTATCCAGTCTGTCATCATCATAGACCCAGGCACCATATCTGCCATAAACTGGGTAGCACGAGTCTGAGCTCCAATAGTGCAAGGACTCCACCATCTACTGAATACCTCCTGGCTGAACGGGCCCTCTTATAGGGTAAAGCCATCTACGCCCTCCATAGGGATATTTTTCAATGGCAAGGGCAGTGGCCAATGATGCCAAGCAGGAGGAATAATGGGAATGCGGATATACCCCGTGATGATTTTAATAGCACGCTCTCCTAAATAAAGCTCCCTGCCTCCCTCTGTTAAAAATGGGACTCTACAAGTCGACAATGCAAACTCCCGACCAGTAGGGAAGCCTCCCTCAAATCCAACGGTCAAAAACTCGGTGGTATACGACATCCAAGAGATTGATCCAGCCTTCAAATGCTCCAACTGTAGGCGGGCATGGGTGAATCCTTCAGCAACTAGGACCTCCAACAGAGTGGAGTGATGCCAAAGCCGTCCTCGAGGATAGGTCTCCAGACCTAAAGCAGTGGAGGGCCGTAGGCAAGAAAGACTCTCAAATGCCCAGAACTGGCCATGTAAATATCAAAAGTCCTCAGTGACCAAAACTGACAAATGTAAATGCAGAAATCGAAAAGGTACAAGAAAGATGTACTCACCAGCAGAAATGGGTAGAATCATAACCAAGCCTCCGTAAAACCCTCTGAAAGTATGCTCATGCCCCAGAGAAAATAGGCAAAGGTGTAGGAACCCCAATCAAAGTCATTAAGGCTCTCTACATGTCGGGTAGCAATGACCAGGGCGAAGGACACAGTCGATGAGTTGTCTGCCACAAAATAACCCTTAATGATTACCAGGAACAATCACCTCAAGATGCGATCCCTAACCCTCTGATCATCAGGCAGAGGCTTAAGCAAAGCCCCACTATGGGCATCTATACTCAAGGGACCAGATTGGGCTGTCCGACCCTTGATCGCCTTCGCAGGAACTCCCAACAAGGATCGAACGACAGTAGGTATGATGTCAGCCATGACAGGCATTGGCTTACCCTCAAACTCAATGCCGGTGATGAACCTCCAGTCCATAGGGGCTATCATCACCTCACAGTTCAGTAAATAAAGGGACTGAGTCTGGATGAACCAGTGCTCAGACAAAGCCCTTATATACCCCCAGGGGCAACGGCGGGGAAGAATAGGGACAAAAGCATGAAACCTCCAGCCATCAACGATATCCCTGTAGTCCTGGTACAAAGTATGGTACAGGGAGTGCACGTTAAACCAGCTCCTTCGAGGCTGCGTAAAGCCAGGAACTGGCATCAAAAACCAACCCATATCAAAAACTTGTGCCCCGATAATGGCAAAATGAAGAAAGAGAATCCAGAAAGAAGAAAATTTCAAGTCACCTCATTGGCATGAAGAAATCTCAATGGATAACGACTCAAGTCGCCTAACAGCTCCTAGGTCGGCACAACAATATCGGGAACCTCTCCACGTGGGGCCTGAGCTGGGGCAGGAGCAGCAAAAGGAGCATGTTCATCATCAATATCAATTGGCGGCTCATCCTGTGTTGGATGAATCACCGATTCTATCAATCTGCGAGGCAATCAAGCTGTACGTGGCTGAGGAACATCAGAAGCTCTCATACGTCTAATGCCAGAAACGACTCTGCTGGCACTGCTAGGTCTATCTCTATCCATCACCTGGATAAAATCTCCAAATCACCTCAAAAAAAGCCTAAAACCTGTGGCTTATTATTTTTCAGTACTCTATGCATTTCTAAGTCTTAAAACATGTATGGTTCAGTCAAAAATACCAGTAAAGTCAAAATTGCATTTTTTTTCAAAAGATAAATCCTAAAAACATGCATGGGTCAGTAAAAAATCCCCAGTAGAATCAAAATTGCATGTTTATCAAATACTCAGGTTTTGAAAAAAATTCGCCAGTCTCATTTGTAAAATGGACTGTCCGCATGCACATAGGCATGTCTAGGTGGCCATTCAGTAGCACACCTTTCCAAAAATAGGAACAGTTCATATTTATAAAATAAAATCAAAAGTCAACCTCACATGGTATCCAAATTACCATGGACATTTTTAGTTGAAAATTCAGGCACACTAGGCCTCAAAAAGGATGAGTAAACTGATCAAAAAGAACAAAATATGACTGTCTCAGAATATGAATTTTCTTACATCCAAACGTGCATTACAGTAAGATATGCATACATATGAAGTCAAAAAAAATTTAGCAGGTCATATAAGCATATATTTTTTGTACATTGCGTCTAAAAGCCCTCTACGTGGTTTACATGCTTTTAATGGTCAAAACATGCGAAAAAATAACGTAAAATGCTACCTGCAATGCGCTGAACGCGTAAAAACTGACGAAATTAGAAAAAGGCTGCCCGAGTTCTATAGATCTCAAAAAGAAGATCGGATTCCATTTGAAACTTGAAATGAAAACTTGAAAATATGAAATCCCGCTGCCCAATATAAAGCCACAGGTGGAAGCGATCCCACCCGCGACAGCAGGACCTCTACCTGCGGCTCCCCAGGGTGGGTCCCACTCCCCCGGGCTCGGTTCAGTTCGAGTTGAAACGGAGTTTATATGAGCTGCCAAGTCAAATTTGAAGAAAATCGCTACGCGATTGAGCGGTTTGTCCTGAAATCCTGCGTTTAAGCAGTGTAATCCTGACAGAAAGGGGAACACTCTAAAAACCCTTGGTATTCATCCCGGAGCCACATTCGGGGATCAATTATGCAAAATGCTAAAAAAACTACGTAAAATTGCCAAAAACTGCCACTTTCGAAGAGTCGGGTACAGACCGAGATAGTTCAGCTATTGGCTCAACCCCAGGGAAGCGTCAGGTACAGACCGAGACAGTTCAGCCATTAGCTCAACCCCAGCGAACCGTCGGGTACAGACCGAGATAGTTCAGCCATTGGTTCAACCCCAGCGAAGCGTCGGGTATAGACTGAGACAGTTCAGCCATTGGCACAACCCCAGCGAAGCGTCGGGTACAGACCGAGACAGTTCAGTCGTTGGCACAACCCCAGCGAAGCGTCGGGTATAGACCGAAATAGTTTAGCCATTGGCACAATCCTAGTGAAGCGTCGGGTACGGACCGATGATAGATCAGCCGTTGGCTTAATTCCAACGAAGCGTCGGAAGGGATCTGATGGAGGAATTAATATAGTAATCCATCACCAATGATGGAATCTGTTATACACATCCTCAAAAGGAGCACCAAGAATGATTGGTGATTCAATCCCCCTGTTGCCAACTACCGGTGTAAATTATCGTCAAGATAGGCATCGAGAATGCTCATTGGCATAACTCGGCGGCAACAATGTCATCCCTAGGCTATCATGAATGACGTCATCACCAATAGAAAATGACAAAGAACAATTCGCGGTAGCCTATTAACATCATCCCTAGCGGAAGCTAATGTAATCAAATCAGTGATAACCCTACCCCCTCGAAGGTATCTAACATTCATCGCATATTATGTCATGCATTGCCTCCCCTTTGCCTGTGCATTTCCAGTGTCTACTAATCTTTATTCTGTCCATTTCACTGCGTTGCATGAACATGATAAAGAGAGGCTTCTGTAGACACTCGAAATTTTCTTTCCCTGTTACTAACACTGTAGAATGGCAAAATTATCTTTTTAACTCAACCCTGATCTCAATACCGGGCCGTTAAATCAACCCCGGTCTTAATACCGGGTCATCAAAACAACCCCGGTCTCAATACTGGGCCATCAATTCAACCCCGATCTCAATACGGGGCCATCAAATCAATCCCGATCTCAATACCGGGTCATCAAATCAACCCCAGTCTCAATACCGGGCCGTCAACTCAACCCCTGTATCAATACCAGGCCCTCAAATCAACCCAGTCTAAATACCATGTCATCAAATCAACCCCGATCTCAATACTGGGCCATCAGTTCAACCCCAATATCAATATCAGGCCATCAGTTCAACCCCGATCTCAATACCGGACCATCAACTGAACCCCGTTCTCAATACGGGGTCATCAAATCAACCCCGGTCTTAATACCAGGCCATCAGTTCAGCCCCGGTCTCAATACTGGGCCATCAAATCAATCCCGGTCTCAATACCGGGTCATCAAATAAACCCCAGTCTCATTATCGGGTCATCAAATCAACCCCAGTATCAATTCTGGGTCATCAAATAAACCCCGGTCTCAATACCGGGCCATAAAATCAACCCCGGTCTCAATACCAGGTCATCAAATCATCCCTGGTCTCAATACTGGGCCATAAACTCAACCCCGGTCTCAATACCGGGTCATCAGTTCAACCCCGGTCTCAATATCGGGCCGTCAACTCAACCCCGCTCTCAATACCGGATAGTCAAATCAACCCCGGTCTCAATATCGAGTCAATAAATCAACCCCAGTCTCAATACCGGGCCATCAAATCAACCACAGTCTCAATATCGGGCCGTCAGTTCAACCCCGATCTTAATATCGGGCCGTCAACTTAACCCCAGTCTCAATACTGGGCCATCAAATCAATCCCGGTCTCAAAACCGGGCCATCAAATTAACTCCGGTCTCAATACTGGGTCGTCAACTCAACCCGGTCTCAATACCGGGTCATCAAATCAACCCCGGTCTGAATACCGAGCCATCAGTTCAACCCCGATCTCAATAACGGGCCATCAGTTCAACCTCGGTCTTAATACCGGGCCGTCAAATCCACCTCGATCTCAATATCGGGTCATCAAATCAACCCCGGTCTCAATACCACCGGGCCATCAGTTCAACCCCAGTCTCAATACCGGGCCTTCAACTTAACCCCGGTCTCAATACTGGGCCATCAAATCAACCCCGGTCTCAATACCGGGCTATCAAATTAACCCCGATCTAAATATCGGGCAGACAAATCAACCCCGGTCTTAATACCAGGCCATCAGTTTAACCCCGATTTTAATATCGGGCCATTAAATCAACCCCAGTCTTAATATCGGGTCATCAAATCAACCCCGGTCTCAATATCGGGCCATCAGTTCAACCCTGGTCTCAATACCAGGCCGTCAGCTCAACCCAAGTCTCAATACCGGGCCATCAAATTAGCCCTAGTCTTAATACCGGGCCATCAGTTCAACCCCGATCTCAATACAAGGCCATCAACTCAACCCCGGTCTCAATATCGGGCCATCAAATCAAACCCGATCTTAATACCAGGCTATTAAATCAACCTCGGTCTCAATATCGGGCAGTCAAATCAACCCCGATCTCAATACTGGGCCATCAGTTCAACCCGGTCTCAATACTGGGCCGTCAACTCAACCCCGATCTCAATATTGGGCTATCAAATCAATCTCGGTCTCAATATCGGGCTATCAAATCAACCCCGATCTCTATACCGGGTAGTCAAATCAGCCCTGATCTCAACCTGGGAGATACAGATCAGTCTCCAGTCTCAACCGGGGAGGTATAGGTCAGCCTCAATCCGAGAGGTATAGGTCAGCCCCGTTCTCAACCCAAGAGGTATAGGTCAGCCCCGGTCTCATCCCAGGAGGTACAGGACATCCACATTCTTAACCCAGAAGGTACAGGTCAGCCCCAGTCTCAACCTGGGAGGTACAGGTTAACCCCGGTCTCAACCTGGGAGGTATAGGTCAGCCCCAATCTCAACCCGGGATGTACAAGACAGCTCCGGTCTCAACCCAAGAGGTACAGGTCAGCCCCAGTCTCAACCCAAGAGGTACAGGTTAGCCCTGATCTTAACCCAAGAGCTACAAGTCAGCCCCGATCTTAACCTAGGAGGTACAGGTCAGCCCCGATCTCAACCCAGGAAGTACAGGTCTGCCCCGATCTTAACCTGGGAGGTACAGGTCAGCCCCGGTATCAACCCGGGAGGTACAGGTCAGCCCCGGTCTCAACCCAGAGGTAACAGATCAGCCCCGGTCTCAACCCGGGAGGTATAGATCAGCCCCGGTCTTAACAAGGATGTACAAGTCATCCCCGGTCTCAACCCGGGAAGTCAGGTCAACTTCAGGCACAAAATCTGAAGCATCACAACAACTCCAGAAGAAAACCTGGAGCGACCAATTTAACTTCAGAGACAACACTGAGGATAAACAGACTCAAATGGGATCCAAGTCTTAGAAACAGCCCCAGGAAGTTAACCGAAGGCCATGCCGACACTAAAGGCAACCCCGGGAGGGGTAAAATAGTTATTTTACCAATTCCAAGATAATTCAGTCAAACTCAAGCTGAATTAATGCCACCAAGGTCAGAACAAACCATAACGATGATCCCGACTGCAAACAGCGTAAGATAGCTCAACAGACAAACTGCGGGGAATCGAAGACCTGGTTATGAACCCGTCTTCTTGGACCCAGAAAATGTTTTAACACCTGTCATTGTGACACTCTCGGTGAGGGCTTTCCGGAAAGGTATTGCACGCCTCAAACGGTCTCTTCGATCAAAAGTTAGAAAGTTTCGACTTCGATCTCGCGTTGCTCGAAGTGCACGCACTTCAAGATGACAAAGCCTGCCACGTGAGCCCCACCTTGTGGAGCCGCACCTTTACCTGTGGCAGCAACAGGTAGGGTGAAGGCTCCCTGACCTATATATATGAGGGCACCCCCTCATTTTAAAAAAAAAGGCTTCGAACCTCTGCCCGTTTGGTTTTCTGTCCAATTTCTTGTCTTCCAAACCCAAATTCTTTCACTCTAACACATAGATATGCCCATATACTATCATATATAAGAAAATAACTAGTAGATTCGGACATTTAAAGCCTACAATTTGGAAAAAAGCCCGTGTAGCAGTCCATTGTGAGTATTTTTACGATCAGCAAGTCAATAGTACTACTTCACACTTTTATACACTTGCACGTTAAGTTTCATTTTCTAAATATGCCCGAAACTCGGTTTCGTGGCCATTTTTGTCAACTTTTGGTACATTTTTGTACACAAAAGTTTTAAAGGCAAACCTTGACATATAAAGATCATATATATATTCTGATTTTCGAATATGTTTCTATGGCCTTGACATACATATCGGACACATTAACTTACGTATATAAATTTCATAATATAGCATGAACGTGTTAGAACGTATTAGCAAACTTTATTAATTAAAGTATAAGTGTTAAACGTGAACGTTGGCATGTTACATTGAGATTTGAACTTCGATACTTATGAACATGTTTGATAGAACTTGTAGACTTGCTAAGGTATCATTCATGTTTACCTACTATGTTACTTGTAATGAAACCAAATTTACGTAAATAAAGTATGCTTTCAAACTAATGATAATGATAGTTGCATATATGTGATATGAAAACTCATGAACATGTTTACTACAAGTTATGTGAACATTTTAAGTGTTTAAAAAGCGAGCATGTTAGACCTTATGAGTTCGTGTCCTTGAATGACTTTTAGTCATTGAAAGTATTGACTTAGAATCTATATCACATATAATTGAAACGAGGAAAGGTTGTACAAACATAAAAGTATCTTTTAATATGTTTATATGCTATGTGGTGTTGTTGGCTTGCATGACCGGACAGAAACCATAAGGCACAGCTCAGCCTTGGCTTGGCCAGAGGGCTGCGCAGCTGCGCTGTACCTAGGCTTAGCCATGGCGCAGCTGCGCCGGCCTGGAATCAGAAGCCATGCAGTTTGACAATCTGATTTTGGACAGATAGCTTATATGATGCCTACATTGCTAGAAATGGTTTACACCCTACTGATATATGTGCATAGGCGATGATTAAGTAACAAGATAATGTTTAACTTATATAATGGAAGCCCATGGGTCAAAGAATCATAGCTACTTGAACATGATGAGTTGGTATAATATCATTTATATTATAACTATGTACTTGATTCGTGATCTGATTTTATACCATATGAGTATAAGTATGACATGTGACTAAGATAGTAACATATATGTATATTGAGTAATAAGTTGTGTAACGGATGTGTTAACTAATGAAAATCTTATGCATGTAATACCCTATATAGGATTCGAAAGTGTTGGCTAGCTTTACGTGAATAAACTACGCATAAGGCAAGTATCCTAAAACCTTGCACTACTTTATTTAACGGATATCGTAAGCGAGTATCTAAACCTTATCTCTTTGGATACGAATATTCTATCTTTGTATATTGCGAACTAGTTTCCTACTTAATCGTTTGAATTGAATTAGCATACTTGAACTCTTATTTCATTAAAGCTATTATTCATGTTGAACTTAGTGTTGTTAATGAATATTGTGAAAGTGTCTATGCCATTTGATTCGGCTAGACTTATATTATTGAAAAACGACCCAAAACCAATTGATTGGTGCGGGATCTTATATATGACTGAGAAGAACAAACTATAACTGTCGGAGAACCGACGCGCGCACTTGAGTATGATTGATTGTTATGCATAACGAGGGTACTTTAGGCTGATCACCTGTTGTATCTGTTTTTGTTGGATTTTCAGTTTATTACTGTCAAATCCGGTGGAAGTTCATAGTCCGTAGTGACTACTCAGTATTCAATTATCTGAAATCTTGAATTGACTTATTATTGAATCATATTGATATTATCCTGTCCTTAGCGACTGATATTGGGAACTGTTGATATTCTTGTTATTCTTGAACTATCAAATCTTGTTATACCCTTTCGAGAATTGAGAATCTTATTACTTACCCTTATTGTATATTACTTGCTGGGCAATTTGTGCTCATTCTTGCTTTCCCTAAAACATTTCAGTTAAGGCAGAGCATGGTGAACCTTCGGGCGTTGATAAGGGCAAGGGCAAAGCTACCAACTAGCTTATGTCTGTTATGTTTTAAATATATTAATATTGTATGAAGATGATGTAGTAAGACTGGATTTGATTGTGTTTAAGCTTAAGTTAGATTATGTAATAAGTCGTCAACTGATATTATTATGTAATCTATTAAGTACTGTAGGTTGCGAGACTTGGGGGAATAATTATAATAAATCATTGTAAATTATTCTAGAATAGATTTTCCGCTGTGATCGTATGATATTTAATTATTATTATTGTGATGTATTACCATGAGCACGTGATGAACCGAATTCGAGAGGCCAAGTGGCGGTCCTGGAATTTGGGGGCGTCACAAAATGTCATACCATATTCTATATATACTAATCTATCACTGGAACCTTTGAGTAAAACTGGTATTGTAATACAGCTGGCTGACAGATCTAATGTTTATCCCAAAGGTGTTATTGAGGATGTCCTTGTGCAAGTCAATGATTTGATCTTTCATACTGATTTTTATGTGTTTGATATGAAAAACGGTGACCAAAATGCTCCCATATTGTTAGGAAGACCATTTTAAAAACATCAAAGACTAAAATAGATGTTCATAGTGGTACACTTTCAATGGAATTTGATGGCAAAATTATTAAATTTAATATTTATGATGCCATGCAATACCCCATTGATGAAAAGTCTATTTATTCAGTTGATGTGATTGACTATTTAGCACGGGAAGTCTTTGAGCTTGATGGAAAGGATGACTTGGAAAGTGCACTTAATACAAACGTTGATGAAGAAAGTGCGAATTTGACCTTGAGCACCTAGTTGTAAGCAACTGTAACAGCGTCGAATGACGCTCCAAAAATAGGTAACAAATTTTATGATAAAGTGCCGATTTCTAACGAGAAGTCTTTACCCTCTGTTTTGCAGGCACCAATTCTGGATTTGAAGCCTCTTCCTAGGCGACTAAATATTTCTATAAGCAGTTGATGTGATTGACTATTTGTGAAATGATTAAAGGAAGTCACTAATGAGTTATTTAAATTAGTAGACTAACCTTAAGGATTTAATATCAGAGAATGTATGAGATTATTAATAATTAAATATTCAATTTATTTGAATATAGTGGCAAGATTTGAACCTATTGATTAATTTTAATTATGATTAATTAATCGATAATGTGTTGTTTAATTATTATTATGAATAAATAATAATTAATGAGTAAGAGAACTGATAATATAATATTATTATATTATATTTAATTGATTTATTATTTTTATACAAGCATGTGATAAGTAAACCTTGTAATATATGGTAGTTAACTATATATTATATATAGTACAAGGTGACACATTAATACGTCTACATAGTATATATGTAGACTATATAGTATGATTAATGACATTATGTGAGTTACATGTTATATATGAATAGACATTAATATGATACCCTATCACTTTATATTAATATCAATAAACGATTGTTAACTGATAATGATTTCAATAAGTTATTATAATTATAATAATAACAGTTATGGTAATGAGTAATGATAATACCCAATTAAATTATAGTTGGTATTAAGAAAAATGTGCATGGATTATATGTGGTGTACCCCTATTTGATACATTGTGTTATTAATTGAAGTAGCATTGCAACACCCATTTAATTAGATAACTTAAATATATACTATGTGTATATATATTATATAACTTAGTGTATTAGCAAGTGCTGAGTTATTACATTGTCCCTAAATAAGAGTCCATTTCCTCTTCATTTCTCCCACACGTGAACAAACAATAAGCTAGCTACACTCTATATTCATCTTAAATTCAACAAACATAGCCATAATCATAAGATGGGGAGTGGGATTCATGAGTGGAATCACCAACCCTCACCAACTCTTTCTTATCTATTGAACATACTTACAATCCTTTGGTTTGATTTGGTGAGTAAATGTTTTGTTTATATTTTCAAATGCCTATAAGAGTAAGCTCTCCTCCTTGTACTTTCTTTTGCTGAGATATTGTCTAGTAGAGTTAGTATATTGAGTTCCCATTTGGGTTAAGGAAGAATTGTTTAGCAGCAAGTGTTTCACAGAGGTAATTTCCATTCATGATCTTCATTATCAAATTCTTGATTGTGTTAAATTGAATGATCATTTGATTAGAGAAAGCTTGCTATGTATTGTATAAGTTGTCTTGATAGTTTAGAACTGTAATATGGCTGGTATAGGATCAAATTGTTGAAGAAATCTGAGTATGGCTTAAGTTTCTGCCAAAGCAGAAACTGCTCAAGCACTGGCCGGACACCGGCGCAGCTGTGCCGGGTTTATACCTGGTGCCTGCGCAGCTGCGCAGGTTCCTGTAAACTGTTTTGGCCTTCTGTTACAGTTTCTGATTATGCTAACTTAGTCGTACCACTATGGACATACATGAATACAGGTGTAACTCTTATGCATGTGTTCCTTGATGCTATACGTATATGTCATGACCATGTTAGTACAAAAAGCATATGTTTTAAAAGGAAACTTGTAGTTTCGAAAGAGAACTTGTTACGAACATATCGTGTATGCATTCTGAAATTATGAACACGATAGTATGGTTTATATTAACTTGAAATGCATGTTTAAAATGTTAAACACGTTAGCATACGAGATTGATGGATTTAAAGATTTTTAAAGAAGAAACTTAAGAACCTTGAGGGAACTAACTTGACCAAAACGATGCCTTGTAGGTTCTGACCATATAAGAACATTTATATGACTTATATATGTGGCCTAACACATGTGAGTAATGACCACGAGATGCTTTGCATGTTCTATGTTGCCTTTATAGATTTAGTGCAATTTTGAAAGAAAACTTAGAAAGTGAAAGCTAAATAGCATCAATTACCATGAGAATTATGTTATGATTACGCAAGCATGTATATTAGGATTCGTTATGCCTATAGACATATTGACATGAGTGTCATCTTGGTTACACATAATTTCCACTGATGCACACGTATTCAAGTAATGAAATTCTAAGGTATGAACTAATGTGGGTTAAGGTATACACATGTAGTATACGCACAAGCATGACTACTTAGACATTGTTTAGCCTCGTTATGTGGTAATATGACTATGTAGCCAATCCTTGAGACATGAAATTGATTAACTTAAGGTGTGTGAATTACCGGCATGAAGACATATGATTTTGAATTGAATAGGGTGAGCATGCTAGGATTCAAACTTGAAAGTATATTCTTGAAGCATGATTAATTTGTAATGATAAATATTCAAACCTATGTTGATGTATAGAAACTAGATATTCTAGCATTACTAAATCAAGGTTAGAGTTAATTATTTATAGACCTAGTCAAAGTGATTGACTTACGTGAATTACATGATAAATTAATATGATGATTAGATTCTTGCTAGTGTAGAATCATATTAGTTTATAAATGCTAATTGAAAGGCCGACTTATTAATGTTAGGTCGTTTCGACGCGAGTTAATTAAAGCTAGAACTTAATCGTAACTGAGCAAACAGGCAAGTTTCCTAACTTCATTTGATTGTTATATTGAATGCAAGTATTCTAAATTCTTGCACTACCTTATTCAATGAATCGTGTAAGTGAGTTTCTTAACTTCACTTAATTTGAATGCAAGTTCCCTTACACTCTTTATTGTGCAAGTTCTAATAGTAGTGTGCATACAAGCCAATCATGTATGATGACAAAGCACATACTTTGTAAACAATCTTATTTATTTATTAATAAAATATTCATTTAAGGCATATAATTATCTACATGGTGCTGTTTTTATAATATGTAAATAACCCATAGTTTTAAGCAATGCTTTTAGAATCATGATGAGATCATGATAATGAGATCTAAATTCTTAGAAAACTTAAAAACTAAAATAGTTCCCAATTGTGAGATTACTAAAATGGAGATTAGTAAATCCGGATAGATTGGTACATATGTTGCTTGCTCATTGGATGAGGATGACTGATCTCATGGTCATTTGTGTGGAGACACTAAAGCAAGTATGTAGGTGCTTATTGGAGAATAAGTTCACTGAACGTGACTCGCTATGGAATACCTAATGGAGTTTTACTCGCCTGTCAATAGGAATTCCTAATGTGATAGTAGTACATGTGATCCTTGGACTTGAGATCATCATAGTATCTTGTATGTAACAAATTATACTTTGACTAATTCCTTAAGGCCTTTTAAGGCATATATAGGGTATGCTTGGGTGTAATGAGTTACATATGGAGATAATGAATTATCAATAAAGAATCTACCACCTCTAGTAAAAGAGGAGATATGTTCTATGTGATTCGTTAAATGACAACCCAGGAATCCTTGGCCAAGGTAGAATGAAATTAGAAAGAGGTTTCTAATTTGCATTATTTGGAGTTGTGCATTTTCTAATCGAAATACATATGATTAAATAAATTAAGACTTGACAGTAAATCCATGTCTTATATTTAATTGGGACATTGTATGGTGGAAGGATTGAATTGTACGGTAACTATTAACTCACAGGTTCTTTTATGATTAATGTTGAAATCTATATTATCTGGAAAGTCGTTGATCGCTAGGGAGGCTTATCCCTATTGTAGAATAAATGTTATTTATTTAAATAGATTATTAGTTTAATTTGTTTATTTAAATAAGATTAGAATTGTTCTAATTGATTTATTCACAACCGGTTTAATATGGAGAACCTAAAGGGCCACACCATAAAAGGAAGAAGAATTATTTAAGAAGAAAATTGCATGATAGTAATAATGCATTAAGTATAATTAATTTAATCTATGATGATAGAATAAATTAAATAGCTTAATGTTTATTATTTAATATTTTAGAAATATTAAATATAAATTAATAAGAGGAGTCTTATTAATATTATTATTATTATTATTATTTTAATTCTAAAGGAGTTTAGGAATTAATATAATATCAGTACTCTCTCTCAATCCTAATAAAGATTAGGATATAAATTAATTAAAAGTAATTAATTAATTAATTAAATAAAACCCTATTCTAATTGGATTAGGAGGGTTAACCTAATATCTATATAAGAGAGTCTTATATCAGAAATAAGGTATGTGAATTTTTCAAGAGTTGGGAGTACACATATTCTATAGAGATAGAAACAAGGGTTAAGCCAATAACCCATCTTACTGAGTTCTTCATCTTCCTTGGTGGATCACCGTTAGAGGCCAAACATTTGGGTGGCTGACATTGATCAAGGGAAGGAGCCACTACAGAGGAATCGAATGAGTAGAACTTGTACCTGAGGAAGCTTGGATCTTCAAAGGTATAATTCTGTTTTTCTCCTTTTTCAATCACTGATAATTGATGCACAAGAATGATCATGGTAATGGGTTTGTATAAATTTTTGAAAATCTAGTTTTTTACGCTTCCACCCTATTTATGTGATTTGATTGCATGATTGCGTTACGTACAAACCCAACAGTGGTATCAAAGCCAATCTTGTGCTAATTATCAGTCTATGTGATTCCATACATGTATGATATGCGATTGGATCGAGTTTTGGGCAACAAAAAATTTTCAGATTCTGCGAAGCTATGCAGCTGCGCTGGTACAAGGCAATATTGCTGCGCAGCTGCGCCGGGTGCCGTTCCTGGTTTTCATGCTGCGCAGCTGCGCCGGTTCCCTTTACATTCTTGGCGCAGCTGCGCCACTGGACAGGAACTGAATTTTTTTTTTGTTTTATTTAATTAAATGAATGGTTTATTTAATTAATAAAGGTTTAAAATAAAGATGTTTATTTTATATGAAATGAGATTTCAGAATTGCTAAAATTAAAGAGTTTAATTTGGAATTGTTTTTGAATGAAATAAAGGAGTTTATTTTTCCAAAAACAAAGTTTAGCAAACTTTTGCCCATTAATTGATATTAATACATATATAGAATGAATTTATTTTCATGAGATGAATAAGTTTTATTGATACGTATGATGATATGTATGGTAATAAAAGGGATTGATTATGGACTATGACCAATGTGATTGGATTTTATTTTGGTTAAATGCTTGAATGAATGGGTTTTATAAAATGGGGTCTGCGTACCTCGTCTTCTCTAGTTTTATTCTCGATGTAAATTCTATCTCCTTTCTATGTACTTTCCCTTGACTGCTGATCAAGGTTTCTATTTAATTTTAAATAGTTAATGTAATAGAGATAGTTTGAATTATTTTGAAGAAATTGGAGACCAAGGAGCAAGGAACGGGTGAAGACTCATTTGTATGGAGCCAGGGTTTAAATATAATAGTTATATTTAAATTTAAATTCTTGCACTCCTAGGTTTGACCTTTTGGTTCACTTGGTGGCTCTAGTGAACCAAACTAGAATAAAAGTCCATAATCAATCCGGATAGAATATAGTATTCTATATTGCATGCTAAATATTATATATATTATATTTTATACAAACATGTTTCGCATGTTTAATAAAATGACCCGTATTTTATATATATATGTGCATGCGCGCTTAAAAAGATGAGACAAATAATAACAAACCCCTCAAAGAAATAATATTAAGTCTGAAGCGTTCAAATGATATTTGGAATATCGAACGTCGCCTTCTAGCATGATTAGTTAATAGAGTATTAAATATTTAATATGAGTTTGTTGTGCTATCTACAAGGCGAGTATTGAATATTTAAGATGTTAATTAATCACATTTGATGCTTATCAAGAAAATTGAACGATCTTGTCTTGTTGTGCTATCCACAAGGACGATTTTTTTTTTTTTTGAATTTATGGAAGTGCTAGGCTGGACTTAACTTAAATCATTTTAGTTCGGATGTGCACACACATGACCATTATGATTTAAGAGGCAAAATAAAAGGAGTTACATGGTGATGTAATTGACAAGAGTTGTCTACCTATTTATTTGTATATCGCTTGTTGTGCTATCCACAAGGTTATATACATTTGAAATGGGATCCTTAATCTCACTAGCAAATCTTTAATTAGATGTTGCCGAACTATATGAGTGAGGGTAATATAGTTTGATGAAAATAGTGGGAGATACCAATTTAAAATAAAGACCTAAATTTATTTTGGTATGCAAAGTTAATAAAATGAATGTTTGCTAAAATGTTGTCTTTTCACATGCAGAATTTTAAAAATGTCAAAATCACTAATCTCACTACGAAGCATACTTGATGCAAATAAGCTTACCGGCCCGAATTATGAGGACTGGCTAAGAAATCTGAGAATTGTTCTCACTGCTGAAAAGATTTCTTATGTCCTAAATTCCATTATCCCTGAATCTATTTCAGAAATAGCCTCTGAGGAAGAGATTGCCACTTTCAAAAAGTGGCAAGATGATGCATCTGTGGCTCAATGCATCATGCTCGCATCCATGAATAACGAGCTTCAGCGTCAGCACGAAAAAATAGATGCTCCTGCTATGCTGCTTCACCTCAAGGAGTTGTATGGTGAACAGAGTAGGACTGCTAGATATGAGATATCTAAGGAGCTCTTCCGATCTCGGATGACCGAGGGCACTGCCGTCGAGACTCATGTTCTGAAGGTAGTCAATTTGATTGAACGCCTTGGACAGCTTGGGTTCTTCATGGATGGGGAGTTGAGTCAAGACTTGGTCTTGCAGTCACTCCCTGAGACCTTCTCGCAGTTTGTGGTTAATTTTCACATGAATAAGCTAGATGTCAGCTTACCTGAGCTGCTTAACATGCTGAAAACTGCAGAAGGTCACTTATCATCCAAGAAGAACCATGTATTGATGGTGGATTCTTCCAATAAAAGGAAGAGGCCCAAGGTATCTTCTGAAAAGAAGAAATCTAAGAAGGCTAAGGGAAAAGGGAAAGAAAAGGAGCAAAAGAAACCTGAACCAGCTAAAGAAATGTGCTTTCATTGCAATGAGCCGGGACATTGGAAGAGGAACTGCAAGAAGTTTCTAGCAGAGAAGAAGCTTGGAGAAGCTTCGACTTCCAATCAAGGTTTGTTTATGATTGAAATTAATTTTTCTGAAAGTCATAATTCTACTTGGGTATTGGATACCGGCTGTGGTTCTTACATATGTAATACTGTGCAGGGACTGGTCAGAAGTAGAAAGCTGAACAAAGATGAGGTGATCCTACGAGTGAGAAATGGAGCAAAAGTTGCTGCATTAGCTGTAGGAACTTATTGTTTAGCAATGTCTTCGGGCAAATCCATTTATCTTAATAATTGTTATTATGTTCCGAATATTATTAAAAACATTATTTCAATTTCTGTATTGGATATGGAAGGTTTTGACGTTATTATAAAGAACAATGGTTGTTTTATTTATAAAGATGATGTTTTATATGGTATTGGAAATTTGCGAAATGGACTTTATACACTTGACTTACAAGAAAATATATTTCAAATTGAACAAATTAAGAAAAGGAAAAGAGATGATATTAATTATACCTATATGTGGCACTGTAGACTCGGTCATATCAATGAAACAAGATTATCCAAGTTGCATAAAGATGGGCTCCTCGAGCTATCTGATTATGAATAATATCCAACTTATGAATCTTGTCTCATGGGTAAAATGACTAAATCTCCTTTTAGTGGAAAAGGAGAGAGAGTTACAGAGTTGTTGGCATTGATTCACATAGACGTTTGTGGACCTATGACAACAAGTGCACGGGGTGGGTATTCTTATTTTATTACTTTCACTGATGATCACTCAAGATTTGGATATGTGTATTTAATAAAATACAAATCAGAATCATTTGAAAAGTTCAAAGAGTTCAGAAGTGAAGTAGAGAAACAAACGGGCAAGAGTATGAAGATACTTCGATCAGATCGAGGTGGAGAATACTTAAGCAGTGAGTTTCTCAATTGTCTCAGAGAAAATGGTATAATCTCACAATGGACTCCTCCAGGTACACCGCAGTTAAATGGAGTATCTGAAAGGAGAAATCGAACACTGTTGGACATGGTTCCATCCATGATGAGTTTTACCGACCTTCCAATTTCCTTCTGGGGATATACCCTAGAAACGACTGCATACCTACTTAACAAGGTACCTACCAAATCCGCCCCAAAGACTCCATATGAGATGTGGAAAGGGAGGAAACCAAATCTTAAGCATGTTAAGACTTGGGGTTGTCCAGCTTATGTCAAAAAGTTTGAAAATGATAAGCTACAGACTAAATCCGATAAGTGTAGATTTGTGGGATACCCTAAAGAAACCGTAGGGTATTATTTCTATCATCCAACTGATCAAAAGGTGTTTGTTGCGAAACATGCTACCTTATTGGAGAAAGAGTTTATCCATGAAGGGGTCAGTGGGAGCAAGATATATCTTGAAGAAGTTCAAGAACCACAAGTTACCACGGACCAAAGTCAGGTACCTAACCAAGTAGAAGAACCTACTGTACCACACCCTGTTCGTAAATCTGGAAGAGTACCGAAGATACCTGAGAGGTATGGATTCGTTATAGAGGATGACGATGAGGTACACATCATGAATGATGATGATCCATTGAATTACGAACAGGCTATGAGTAATAAAGACTCAGGGAAATGGCTTGAAGCCATAAAATCCGAAATGGACACCATGTATGAAAATAAAGTATGGTCTTTGGTTTCACCACCTGAAGGTATTAAACCTATTGGGTGTAAATGGGTTTTTAAGAAAAAGACTGGAGCAGACGGAAAAGTAGAGACCTATAAGGCCCGACTGGTTGCAAAAGGTTTCAAACAAAGACAAGGAGTTGACTATGATGAAACCTTCTCACCAGTAGCCATGCTCAAGTCCATTCGGATTTTGCTTGCGATTGCAGCTTACAACGACTATGAGATCTGGCAGATGGACGTGAAAACGGCCTTCCTCAATGGGAAACTTGAGGAGGATGTGTATATGACACAGCCAGAGGGATTTATTTCAAAAGTTGGAACAAATCAAGTCTGTAAGCTACAACGATCCATTTATGGGTTGAAGCAAGCTTCTCGTAGATGGAACATTCGTTTTGATGAGACAATCAAAGAGTTTGATTTTATCAAAAACGAGGATGAACGATGTGTATACAAAAAGGTTAGTGGGAGCGCAGTATCATTCCTTGTATTATATGTTGATGATATATTACTGATAGGGAATGACATTCCTATGTTACAAACCATTAAAATCTGGTTATCTAAAAACTTCTCCATGAAGGACTTGGGTGAAGCATCCTATATTTTGGGGATAAAGATCTATAGAGATAGATCTAAAAGGATGCTCGGCTTATCCCAAGGAACGTACATTGATACGATGCTAAAGAGGTTTAGCATGGAAGATTCCAAAAGAGGTCTCATGCCGATGAGCCATGGAATATATCTCTCCAAGAAACAGGCCCCAAAGACACCTGAGGAGAGAGACCGTATGAGTAAGATCCCTTATGCTTCTGCAATAGGATCTATCATGTACGGTATGATATGTACTAGACCGGATGTTGCTCACGCACTTAGTGTAACAAGCAGATACCAGTCGAATCCAGGAGAAGAGCATTGGAAGGCAGTGAAAAATATCCTAAAGTACTTGAGAAGGACTAAAGATATTTTTCTTGTCTACAGTGGGTCTGAATTAAAACTCGAGGGATTCACGGACTCAAGTTTTCAAACAGACCAAGATGACAGTAAATCTGTTTTAGGGTATGTGTTTACCTTGAACGGAGGTGCAGTGAGTTGGAAGAGTTCCAAGTAGCAAACGGTTGCTGATTCAGTGACAGAGGCAGAGTATATAGCTACAAGTGAAGCTGCAAAGGAAGCTGTTTGGATGAAGAAGTTTATAACTGAACTTGGTGTGGTTCCTAGCATTGGAGAAGCAGCTCCCGTATACTGTGACAACACCGGAGCGGTTGCACAGGCTAAGGAACCCAGGTCTCATCAGAAATCTAAACACGTGTTGCGGCGATTTCACTTGATCAGGGAGATCATTGAAAGAGGAGACGTCACCTTGGAGCGTGTAGACTCTCAAGACAACATTACAGATCCATTTACTAAAGCTTTAACACAACAGCAGTTTGATCGTCACTTAGAGAAGATGGGTATGAGATACCATGGCGATTGGCTTTAGTGCAAGTGGGAGATTGATAGTAGTGTGCATACAAGCCAATCACGTATGATGACAAAGCACATACTTTGTAAACAATCTTATTTATTTATTAATAAAATATTCATTTAAGGCATATAATTATCTACATGGTGCTGTTTTTATAATATGTAAATAACCCATAGTTTTAAGCAATGCTTTTAGAATCATGATGAGATCATGATAATGAGATCTAAATTCTTAGAAAGCTTAAAAACTAAAATAGTTACCAATTGTGGGATTACTAAAATGGGGATTAGTAAATCCGGATAGATTGGTACATATGTTGCTTGCTCATTGGATGAGGATGACTGATCTCATGGTCATTTGTGTGGAGACACTAAAGCAAGTATGTAGGTGCTTATTGGAGAATAAGTTCACTGAACGTGACTCGCTATGGAATACCTAATGGAGTTTTACTCGCCTGTCAATAGGAATTCCTAATGTGATAGTAGTACTTGTGATCCTTGGACTTGAGATCATCATAGTATCTTGTATGTAACAAATTATACTTTGACTAATTCCTTAAGGCCTTTTAAGGCATATATAGGGTATGCTTGGGTGTAATGAGTTACATATAGAGATAATGAATGATCAATAAAGAATCTACCACCTCTAGTAAAAGAGGAGATATGTCCTATGTGATTCGTTAAATGACAACCCAGGAATCCTTGGCCAAGGTAGAATGAAATTAGAAAGAGGTTTCTAATTTGCATTATTTGGAGTTGTGCATTTTCTAATCGAAATACATATGATTAAATAAATTAAGACTTGACAGTAAATCCATGTCTTATATTTAATTGAGACATTGTATGGTGGAAGGATTGAATTGTACGGTAACTATTAACTCACAGGTTCTTTTATGATTAATGTTGAAATCTATATTATCTGGAAAGTCGTTGATCGCTAGGGAGGCTTATCCCTATTGTAGAATAAATGTTATTTATTTAAATAGATTATTAGTTTAATTTGTTTATTTAAATAAGATTAGAATTGTTCTAATTGATTTATTCACAACCGGTTTAATATGGAGAACCTAAAGGGTCACACCATAAAAGGAAGAAGAATTATTTAAGAAGAAAATTGTATGATAGTAATAATGCATTAAGTATAATTAATTTAATCTATGATGATAGAATAAATTAAATAGCTTAATGTTTATTATTTAATATTTTAGAAATATTAAATATAAATTAATAATAGGAGTCTTATTAATATTATTATTATTATTATTATTTTAATTCTAAAGGAGTTTAGGAATTAATATAATATCAGTACTCTCTCTCAATCCTAATAAAGATTAGGATATAAATTAATTAAAAGTAATTAATTAATTAATTAAATAAAACCCTATTCTAATTGGATTAGGAGGGTTAACCTAATATCTATATAAGAGAGTCTTATATCAGAAATAAGGTACGTGAATTTTTCAAGAGTTGGGAGTACACATATTCTATAGAGATAGAAACAAGGGTTAAGCCAATAACCCATCTTATTGAGTTCTTCATCTTCCTTGGTGGATCACCGTTAGAGGCCAAACATTTGGGTGGCTGACATTGATCAAGGGAAGGAGCCACTACAGAGGAATCAAAGGAGTAGAACTTGTACCTGAGGAATCTTGGATCTTCAAAGGTATAATTCTGTTTTTCTCCTTTTTCATTCACTGATAATTGATGCACAAGAATGATCATGGTAATGGGTTTGTATAAATTTTTGAAAACCTAGTTTTTTACGCTTCCACCCTATTTATGTGATTTGATTGCATGATTGCGTTACGTACAAACCCAACAAGTTCCTATCCTTCTCATATTGTATTGAGCAGGTTATTATCGTATTGACGGTTAATTATTTAAAGCTTGAACTTTATTTCCAAGCATGCTATTAGGTGGTTTAATTACTTTACAATTATTCCACATCGATATTATTGATATTCGCACTTAGTGCATTTGAGTTCGTACAGTCTTGGACTTGTACATTTTGTAAAGTTCAATAATTCTTAAGTTGTGTTAGATAGAGTCTGAACCTTTGTTCGGTTAGACAAGTATATGAAATTTTATAAAAGCTATCCAAACCAATTGATGGTAAGGATTCTTAGACTGAAGAACACCCCTTATATATATAGGGGAGTACCCCAGATATCTAGTATAAAGATACAAACAGCAGAGTTGAATGTTATGCATATACATGGCATACGCGAGGATGATCCCCTCAAGTACTATTCTGTAGCCAGTAACCAAAGGGTCAATCAGCTATTGATTTCGTTGGAGTTGTATAGTTCAAAAGTCTACTTGACTATCAGTTATTCTAAAAGCAATCATTATTCTTGCTTTCGATATTCATATTGTTGAATTCATTATCAGATATTTTCTATTCATCATGATATATCCTTTATTGTTGTATTTCAACTTGCTGAGCAAACTTGTTGCTCATTCTTGCTATATCATGACTTATATTGCAGTTAAGCCCGAGACTTCAGGGAAGGACAAGGGTAAAGGGAAGATGTAGGATTAGTTTGCAAGGAGTAGACTTTATCTTTATGTTTAATTAATTTACTGTTATGTAATATGAACCCAATTGACTATTCTAGGGTATGTTTGTATGTTGTATTAAGGTTATCAAATCTTGGGAGTAGTAACACCTTTTGAATGAACGACGTACATTTATTATATTCCGCATTTTAGTTATCGTATGTTGTTTAGAGGTGGATGTTTATGTTAGATCGTGACGACCGGAACGGGGTCAGAGGACCCGAATTTGGGGGTGTCACATATATAAGGCTATCAGAGAGGCTTATATGGGATATACTGAGACATTAACAAGCCCTAGTTCATGAGAGTTAATATATGAGGAGGATTGAAGCAAGGCGAAGCACGACGAACGCAATGCGAATGTGAAGACGAGTAGTGATACAATTTTATATTCTGTTTTCTCTCTTCATCTATACCTTTTATTCAAGATGTTATTTACTTTGTGGATTATGGTTTTTACTTCGTTTATGATGAACTAATTTGCTATTTAAGTCTACAACGGACCTTATTATGTAACTAAGGATTGAAATGCTTTCTCATTATCTTATGGAGATTATTTTCAGATTATTTGCTATTGTTTGTGCTTAATTTATGTTATTGCTTGATCACCAATTTCTTGTTTCTCCATATGAATTCGAGAGATGACATATGGAATTGGAACTAACCATAGTAACGTATGTTTGTGATTTCTACAGTTATTTAGAATTCATAATTCATGTGTAGTGTGACACCCCCAAATCCGGGTCCTCTGACCCCGGTCCGGTCATCACGATACAATACAAACATCTACCTCTAAACAACATACGATAACTAAAATGCGAAATATAATAAACGTACGTCGTTCATTCAAAAGGTGTTACTAGTCCCAAGATTCGATAACCTTAATACATCAATACAAATATACCTTAGAATAAACATTAGGGTTCATATTACATTAACAGTAATTAAACAAATTACAAAGACAAAGTCTGCTCCTTGCAAACCATCCTAAATCTTTCCTTTACCCTTGTCCTTCCCTGAGGGCTCGGACTTAACTGCAATATCAGTCATGATATAGCAAGAATGAGCAACAAGTTTGCTCAACAAGTTTAAATACAACAATAAATGATATATCATGATGAATGGAAAAATATCTGACAATGATATCAACAAAATGAATATCTTAAAGATTCAACAATATGAATATTAGAACGATTCAATAATATGAATATCTGTATAATTTAGCGATATGAATATCTGTAAGGTTCAACAACCTGCATGATTCAACACTATGAATATCTGAACGATTCAATAATATGACTATTAAAAGCAAAGATAATAATTGCCTTTAGAATGACTGATAGTCGAGTAGACTCTGAACTATAACTTTCCAATGGGTTCAATAGCTAATTGACCCTTTTTAGAATTACTGGCTTCTGGCTACAGAAAATAAGTACCTCGAGGAGATCAGCCTCGGGCACAACGTGAATATGCATAACACTTAAATCTGCTTACTCGTATCATATATGTTAGATACCTGGGCACACGCCTACATATGAGGGGTGTTCTATTCCGTCTAAGAATCCTTACCATCAAAGAAAACTTCATACACTAGTCTGACCGAGCAAAGGTTCAGACTCTTACTGACATGTTTCAAGAAATTTAGGACCTTAAATAATGTACAAGTCCAAGACTGTACGAGCTCAAATGCACTAGGTGCGGACATCAATAATATCAATGTAGAATAATTGATAAGTAATTAAACCACTAAATAACATGCTTGGAAATAAAGTTCAAGCAATTAAGTAAACAACTTTCGATTCAACAATAACCTACTCAATACAATATGAGAAGGATGGAGAACTTGCACAAAGTGAAGTTTAGAATTTGCACAATATAGGAATTTATGTAAGTTCGGGGAACTTGCACAATACTCAACGTGTGAAGTTCGGGGAACTTGCACAATACTCAACGTGTGAAGTTCAGGGAACTTGCACAATAATAGATTCCTTGCATAAAATAAATGCATAGACTTAGACACTTACAACATCAAAGAGTGAAATTCGGGGAATTTCACCATAATAGATCCCTTGCATAAAGTAAATGCATAGGTTAGGACATTTTCTTACAACGTTCTTTGAGTAAAGTAAACACAAAGATAAGATACTTGCACAATATACGAGTTTGTATAAATTTGGAGAACTTGCATAATAAAGGAATGAAGTTCGGGAATTTACAAAATAACCAAAGTGTGAAGTTCGGGGAACCTTCACAATACTCAAAATGTGAAGTTCGGGGAACTTTCACAATAACCAAAATGTGAAATTCGGGGAACTTTCACAATAACCAAAATGTGAAGTCCGGGGAACTTGCACAATACAATAATAACCTTCTCAATACAATATGAGAAGGACAGGAAACATTCACCAAAAACAAGTGAAGTTTAGAAACTCGCTTACACGGTTCATTGAATAAGGTAGTACAAGAATTTAGAATACTTGCACAATAGGGTCCGGATATTTGTACAATAAATAAGTATAAGTCGAGAAAACTTGTTCAAATAAAAGAGTAGTTCAGGAAAACTTGCAATATAATAATACCCTACTCAATATAAATTTGAGTAAAGTTAGGGAGACTTGCACAAATAATAAGTGTAAGTCAGGGAAACTTGCTCAAATATAACTTGAGGAAGATACGGAACTTGCAAATAATACAATAACGGGTTCAAAAGAACTTGCACAATCAAAGAGTGAAGTTCGGGAACTTACCTGTTTGCTCAGCTACAAATAAATTTTAGCTTTAATAAAACTGCGTTGGAACGACCTAGCATTAACAAGTCGGCCTCTCCAATTAGTATATATAAACTAATATAAGTTCACACATACAAGACTCTAGTCATTATATAATTCTATCACATAGTTCACGTAAGTCAATCTAATCCTATCTTAGATTTAATAATTTTAGATTGTCTAGTTCATAAGCATCAACATAGGCTTGAACACATAGCACTTCCAGTTACTGATATAAATTAACACATATGTTTATCAAGTTTATCGAACTCAAGTTCGAAAGCTAATATGTTCATTCTATGTCTACTTCAAGACCACATGTTTGTATGTCGGATATTCACATACTTTAAAAAATATAAGTTCATGCTTTAAGATTGGTTACTAAAGTCATGTTATTACATAACAAGGTCAAACAATACTTAAGTAGTTATGCTTGTGCGTATACTACAAGTGTACACTTTAATCGTCATAACTCATGCCTTAAGAATCCACTTTCTATGAGTATGCGTGCATAGTTAAAATCTGTGTTTAACCAAGTGCGGTTCATGTTAATATGTCTATAGGCATAATGACATCCTAATAAACATCCTTCCATGCACACAACATGACTCACATGGTATTTAACTTTCAAATCTTAAGTTCTCTTTTGAAATAGTTGAAATCTTGCAATCGTGCATGCTAGTGTGTTCAACACTTTAAACGTACATATATAGACCATACGGCCAGGTTCATAAAATCAGAATTTATATCTCAATGTAACATGCCAAGTCCACGTTCAATGCTCACGTTTTGTTAGTAAGTTTTCCCTAATGAGGTCTAACATGACCGTGCACATTTTTAAACATGTATATACCAATTATCATGTTCTTCATGCCTATCTAGGTCATACTAACATGCTCGTTAAATTAGAATGCATACACAATATCTACATGTTAAAGTTCACCTTTGAAACTTATATGTTTCGCTAGAAATGTTCAATAGTGGGGTTCACATGCTCATATTCTATTATGAAACCCGTATACCTAAGTCAACATGCCTCCCATACAATTCTAAGTCATACTATCATGCTTGCAAGGTCAGAATACTATCATGGCAAGTATACATATCGAGTTTGTTTCCATATTCGAAGTTAGATTATGAAATGCTAAGTTTATTTCAAACTATAATTACTTGTGCAACTATTAGTGAAACATGCTTACATTGCCTCAATAGATCCATATATATATATATATATATATATATATCACTCATGCTAGTATGCTTAATCCAAACTAGTACCATAAGTTAGCATGAGCAGAAAGTAAAACAGAAAGCAAAACTGCAGACAGGCACTGGAGCAGCTACGCAGGCTGGCGGCCAGGCCTGAGGCAGTGTAGTTTTCGGCAGACTGTAAACCCAACTCAAATTTTCTCCAACAAAAATCATTCTAACAATTTCTAACATAATTCTAACATGATTATAACTCCATATAACAAACATATATCACAATTCAATTACCATCAATCCTTGTTCAATCAAGAATTCAAAAATCAAGAAAATTGCAGAGAATGAGATAGGGAGAGCATGAATTGGAATTTATACCTCTGTCAAAGGAATGGACTGCAATACCAATTCTCCCTCACTGATAACTCTCTCAACTCAATTGAAAACTCAGTCTACTAGCTCAATTCTATACTTTAGAGAAAATCTCAGCAATGTTAATTATGAAGGAGGAGAGCTCTTATATAGACAAATGGATAACCAGTCCATGACTTTGCAAAACAATGGAAATCCAGATTATACAATGGGCAAGGAATGGTTGGTGAGTAGTTGGTGATTTCATCATGAATCCCACACCTCTTGAAATCATTAGCTAGCTTTGTGAAGAAATTGAGGAGAAGTAGAGTAGTGTAGTAGCCATGTGGGTTCACGTGTGAAGAATGAAGAGAATCGGGGCTCTCATATTAACTCAGCAACTTGCATTTCATGTACCAATGTTATATATATTTATACATATAGTATATACTTAAGCTACATGTATCCATTCTATATATATTTAAATGGGAGCTACAATGTTATTTCTAATGAACAAATAATGATATAATGCATCAAGTAAGGTATATACATATAATCCATGTACATTTTCTATTAATACCGAATATAATACAATAGTGTATTGCTCATTATTTTACCGTAACTGTTATTATTATAATCATAACTTAATGAAATCATTATCAATTAATAATGTTTTTTTGATAAAATATAAGGTGATAGGGTATTCATAATAGTTTTCCTACCCTCATCATGTCACATGCTCTAAGTACACATTACACTTATCAATCTCACATAATACAATTAAAATTACTACATATTGATGAGGCATACATGAATGTTTACTTACACACTTCAAGTCACATAAGCAATATTATTGTGTACTCTACTAATGTAAATAAATCTTACTATATAGTCTATATGTATAATATAAGCCACATTAATATGTTACCTTGTACTATATATAATATATAGTTAACTACCATATATAAAAAGTTTACATATCACATGCTTGTATAAAATAATTAATCAATTAACCAAGTAAATATAATATTATTATATTTATTAGTTCTCTTACTCATTAATTATTATTTATTCATAATAATTATAAATCAATACATAATTAATTAATTACTCCCAATTCATTAATTATTATTTACTCATAATAATTATTAATCAACAACAATAATAATTTCATACGTTATCAATTAATTACTCAAATATAAATAATTAATCACGATTAAATCTCTACACTATATTCAAGAAATTTGAATATATAATTTACTAACACTTTTATTAATATTCTGATATAAAAGTCTCAGGGTTAATCTACTAATTTAAATAACCATTAGTGATTCCCTTTAATAAAAATCCTAGCATTTATTAGCATAGATTAAATCACATAAGCACATAACCACATAAGGTTTAAATAAGCTTGAAAAATTAACTCTCAAAAATTTTAAATCACAGATATAATTAATAAGAAACTTAAAATTCCTGGTCGTTACATCCCTCCCCCCTTATAAAAATTCCGTCCTCGGAATTGTAAAAATAAGGTTACTCCAATAAAAACAGATAATTCGCTCTTATCACTTAGATAATCTCTACCGTCTGCTGTACCACTCCTGGTCCCAACAGTCGATGTTCACCTATCTCGTCCTAACACAACGTTGCTCGACACTTTCCTTCCATAAAATGCTTCTAGAAAAATCTCTTCTTTTAGTTCTAGTACTAACGGTATCCAAATTCGTCCTTCAAATCTTAGCAGTTCAGTGCTATCAATCTTAAATTTCAACTCATTACCTTTAGCTAATCGCTTCTTGATGTTATCATAATCTTCGTCCTTCTCTTGTGCCTCCTTAACCTTATCTAATAAAGTCGGGCTTACTGACACTGTAAATAATTTCTCGTTGATCTCTATCGGATACTTAACCTCTAAGTCTAGTCTTTCGAAAACTCTCACTAATCCTTCTTGAATGGTCAACCTCGATAATTTCTCTCTGCGTTTCCTGCTCAAGGCATCTGCCACTACATTTGCTTTCCCTGGATGGTTCAGAATTTCATAATTATAATCTTTGATCAATTCTATCCATCGGTGCTGCCTCATATTTAATTCCTTCTGTGTGAAGATATACTTCAGACTGTGTATATTTCACACTTCTTGCCATACCAATAATGCTTCCAAAACTCCATGGCAAAAACTACTGCTGCTAAATCTCGTTTAGGAAGACATCCACGAATTCCCTTCAAATCGGTATAATAGTTCCTATGAATGTATTCTACGGGGATAACTTCCTTGTTTGCTACTCTTACGCCCATAGGGTGTTCTAATTCCTTACAGGTAAGTCTGACTGTTTAACAAATTCATCAGAAACAAAAGAGCAGGTGGCACTCGAATCGAATAACACATATGCATCTATATATAATTAATCGGGATGATACCTGACACTACGTCCTTGTTGTTGCGGTTGCCGCTAGCTGCAACGCCATTTTTCTTCGGGCAGTCCTTGATTTGATGGTATGTGGCTTTACACGCGAAACATCCTCCTTTTGACTTATTCGGACACTGAGGAGCCATGTGCCCCGGTTGTCCACAATGATAACAAGTGCTCTTTCCCTTCAAGCATTCCCCCGAGTGGTTCCTTCCGCAGTTACTGCACTTTAAACTTTTCTTAGCCTTTCCCCCGGATTTGCCACCTCCGGATGATTGGCTCTCCATCCATTTATGCTTAATGGGGTTACTGCCTCCGCCGCTTCCCCCTTTCAGTCCTTCCTGGCCGGTCTTCTTATCTTGCTTAAATTGCGTTATGGCTTCATTGCCTCCTTCGGCAATGATAGCCCTTTCCAAAAGATCAGACAAGGTCTTAATCTTCAATACATCTACTACATTCTGCACCCATGGTTTCAATTCTAATTCAAATCTCCTTGCTTTCCTGGCCTCCGTGTCCACCTGGTGTGACGCGAATCGAGCCAACTCGTTAAATCTTGCCGCGTACTCTGTGACTGACATACCTCCTTGTCTCAGCTCCAGAAACTTAACTTCCATATCTTGTTGCGTATTCTCTGAAAAGAAATTCTTAAATCTGTCCCACATAATAACTCCTTCGCCTGCTAGTCCTTTATTGGGTTCCCACCAATTGTTAGCTTCGCCCTTCATCATGAATGTGGCAAAACTCATCTTTCGTGCCTCGGCCACACGTGCAACCTCAAACACCTTCTCAATTTCTTCTATCCATATCTAGGCTTCAATTGGGTCCAAGGTTTCCCGGAATTCCGGTGGTCCTACCAATTTAAAGTCCTTAAAGCTAGCCAAGTAATGTCCTGGCTGCTCAGCTGCTGGCGGGGTTATGTTCTGCATTGCTTCTGTTAATAGGTTAACAAAGCTCTGCATTGGGTTAACGTTTCCCCCTCCACCATTGCTAACAGATCCTTCCTCCCTCTGGTTCTGCGAAAATCCCCTAGGCGGCATGATCCTGAGGAAAGGAAGAAAACTTAGTCATTACGTGATATGCTATTCAAGTTAGCATTAAGAAGTTTAGGATGTCTATCAACCATAGCTGATTTAAATAAACAACTTCAGTATCACAATAAGACTCGATGGATATCCTCAATCCATCACCTACAAACTCTACTTGAGTTTTCTACTAAGGTTATAACTTAGGTTTCGCAATCCAAACGTTTATAACCTAAAGCTTTGATACCAACCTGTGACACCCCCAAATCCGGTCCTCTGACCCCGGTCCGGTAGTCACGATACAATACCTCTAAACAACATACGATAACTAAAATACGGATTATAATAAACGTACGTCGTTCATTCAAAAGGTGTTACTAGTCCCAAGATTCGATAACCTTAATACATCAATACAAATATACCCTAGAATAAACATTAGGGTTCATATTACATTAACAATAATTAAACAAATCACAAAGACAAAGTCTGCTCCTTGCAAACCATCCTAAATCTTTCCTTTACCCTTGTCCTTCCCTGAGGGCTCGGGCTTAACTGCAATATAAGTCAGATATAGAAAGAATGAGCAACAAGTTTGCTCAGCAAGTTTAAATACAACAATAAATGATATATCATGATAAATGGAAAAATATCTGACAATGATTTCAACAAAATGAATATCTTAAAGATTCAACAATATGAATATTAAAACAATTCAATAATATGAATATCTGTATAATTTAGCGATATAAATATCTGTAAGGTTCAACAACCTGCATGATTCAACACTATGAATATCTGAACGATTCAATAATATGACTATTAAAAGCAAAGATAATAATTGCCTTTAGAATGACTGATAGTCGAGTAGACTCTGAACTATAACTTTCCAATGGGTTCAATAGCTAATTGACCTTTTTTAGAATTACTGGCTTCTAGCTACAGAAAATAAGTACCTCAAGGAGATCAGCCTCGGGCACAATGTGAATATGCATAACACTTAAATCTGCTTACTCGTATCATATATGTTAGATACCTGGGCACATGCCTACATATGAGGGGTGTTCTGTTCCGTCTAAGAATCCTTACCATCAATTGGTTTGGACAGCTTCAAAGAAAACTTCATACACTAGTCTGACCGAGCAAAGGTTCAGACTCTTACTGACATGTTTCAGGAAATTTAGGACCTTAAATAATGTACAAGTCCAAGACTGTACGAGCTCAAATGCACTAGGTGCGGACATCAATAATATCAATGTGGAATAATTGATAAGTAATTAAACCACTAAATAACATGCTTGAAAATAAAATTCAAGCAATTAAGTAAACAACTTTCGATTCAACAATAACCTACTCAATACAATATGAGAAGGATGGAGAACTTGCACAAAGTGAAGTTTAGAATTTGCACAATATAGGAATTTGTGTAAGTTCTGGGAACTTGCACAATACTCAACGTGTGAAGTTCGGGGAACTTGCACAATACTCAACGTGTGAAGTTCGGGGAACTTTCACAATAATAGATTCCTTGCATAAAATAAATGCATAGACTTAAACACTTACAACATCAAAGAGTGAAATTCGGAGAATTTCACAATAATAGATCCCTTGCATAAAGTAAATGCATAGGTTAGGACATTTGCTTACAACGTTCTTTGAGTAAAGTAAACACAAAGATAAGATACTTGCACAATATACGAGTTTGTATAAATTTGGAGAACTTGCATAATAAAGGAATGAAGTTCAAAAATTTACAAAATAACCAAAGTGTGAAGTTCGGGGAACCTTCACAATACTCAAAATGTGAAGTTCGGGGAACTTTCACAATAACCAAAATGTGAAATTCGAGGAACTTTCACAATAACCAAAATGTGAAGTCCGGGGAACTTGCACAATACAATAATAACCTTCTCAATACAATATGAGAAGGATAGGAAACTTTCACCAAAAATAAGTGAAGTTTAGAAACTCGCTTACACGGTTCATTGAATAAGGTAGTACAAGAATTTAGAATACTTGCACAATAGGGTCCGGATATTTGTACAATAAATAAGTATAAGTCGAGAAAACTTGCTCAAATAAAAGAGTAGTTCAGGAAAACTTGCAATATAATAATACCCTACTCAATATAAAATTGAGTAAAGTTAGGGAGACTTGCACAAATAATAAGTGTAAGTCAGGGAAACTTGCTCAAATATAACTTGAGGAAGATAGGGAACTTGCAAATAATACAATAACGGGTTCAAAAGAACTTGCACAATCAAATAGTGAAATTCGGGAACTTGCCTGTTTGCTCAGCTACAAATAAATTCTAGCTTTAATAAAACTGCGTTGGAACGACCTAGCATTAACAAGTCGGCCTCTCCAATTAGTATATATAAACTAATATAAGTTCACACATACAAGACTCTAGTCATTATATAATTCTATCACATAGTTCACGTAAGTCAATCTAATCCGATCTTAGATTTAATAATTTTAGATTGTTTAGTTCATAAGCATCAACATAGGCTTGAACACATAGCACTTCCAGTTACTGATATAAATTAACACATATGTTTATCAAGTTTATCGAACTCAAGTTCGAAAGCTAATATGTTCATTCTATGTCTACTTCAAGACCACATGTTTGTATGTCGGATATTCACATACTTTAAACAATATAAGTTCATGCTTCAAGATTGGTTACTAAAGTCATGTTATTACATAACAAGGTCAAACAATACTTAAGTAGTTATGCTTGTGCGTATACTACAAGTGTACACTTTAATCGTCATAACTCATGCCTTAAGAATCCACTTTCTATGAGTATGCGTGCATAGTTAAAATATGTGTTTAACCAAGTGCGGTTCATGTTAATATGTCTATAGGCATAATAACATCCTAATAAACATCCTTCCATGCACACAACATGACTCACATGGTATTTAACTTTCAAATCTTAAGTTCTCTTTTGAAATAGTTGAAATCTTGCAATCGTGCATGCTAGTGTGTTCAACACTTTAAACGTACATATATAGACCATACGGTCAGGTTCATAAAATCAGAATTTATATCTCAATGTAACATGCCAAGTCCACGTTCAATGCTCACGTTTCGTTAGTAAGTTTTCCCTAATGAGGTCTAACATGACCGTGCACATTTTTAAACATGTATATACCAATTATCATGTTCTTCATGCCTATCTAGGTCATACTAACATGCTCGTTAAATTAGAATGCATACACAATATCTACATGTTAAAGTTCACCTTTGAAACTTATATGTTTCGCTAGAAATGTTCAATAGTGGGGTTCACATGCTCATATTCTATTATGAAACCCGTATACCTAAGTCAACATGCCTCCCATCAAATTCTAAGTCATACTATCATGCTTTCAAGGTCAGAATACTATCATGGCAAGTATACATATCGAGTTTGTTTCCATATTCGAAGTTAGTTTATGAAACGCTAAGTTTATTTCAAACTATAATTACTTGTGCAACTATTAGTGAAACATGCTTACATTGCCTCAATAGATCCATATATATATATATATATATATATATATATATATATCACTCATGCTAGTATGCTTAATCCAAACTAGTACCATAAGTTAGCATGAGCAGAAAGTAAAACAGAAAGCAAAACTGCAGACAGGCACTGGCGCAGCTGCGCAGGCTGGCGGCCAAGCCTTGGGCAGTGCAGTTTTCGGCAGACTGTAAACCCAACTCAAATTTTCTCCAACGAAAATCATTCTAACAATTTCTAACATAATTCTAATATGATTATAACTCCATATAACAAACATATATCACAATTTAATTACCATCAATCCTTGTTCAATCAAGAATTCAAAAATTAAGAAAATTGCAGAGAATGAGATAGGGAGAGCATGAATTAGAATTTATACCTCTGTCAAAGGAATGGACTGCAATACCAATTCTCCCTCACTAATAACTCTCTCAACTCAATTGAAAATTCAGTCTACTAGCTCAATTCTATACTTTAGAGAAAATCTCAGCAATGTTAATTATGAAGGAGGAGAGCTCTTATATAGACAAATGGATAACCAGTCCATAACTTTGCAAAACAATGGAAATCCAGATTATACAATGGGCAAGGAATGGTTGGTGAGTAGTTGGTGATTTCATCATGAATCCCACACCTCTTGAAATCATTAGCTAGCTTTGTGAAGAAATTGAGGAGAAGTAGAGTAGGGTAGTAGCCATGTGGGTTCACGTGTGAAGAATGAAGAGAAGCGGGGCTCTCATATTAACTCAGCAACTTGCATTCCATGTACCAATGTTATATATATTTATACATATAGTATATACTTAAGCTACATGTATCCATTCCGTATATATTTAAATGGGAGCTACAATGTTATTTCTAATGAACAAATAATGATATAATGCATCAAGTAAGGTATATACATATAATCCATGTACATTTTCTATTAACACCGAATATAATACAATAGTGTATTGCTCATTATTTTACCGTAACTGTTATTATTATAATCATAACTTAATGAAATCATTATCAATTAATAATGTTTTTTTGATAAAATATAAGGTGATAGGGTATTCATAATAGTTTTCCTACCCTCATCATGTCACATGCTCTAAGTACACATTACACTTATCAATCTCACATAATACAATTAAAATTACTACATATTGATGAGGCATACATGAATGTTTACGTACACACTTCAAGTCACATAAGCAATATTATTGTGTACTCTACTAATGTAAATAAATCTTACTATATAGTCTATATGTATAATATAAGCCACATTAATATGTTATCTTGTACTATATATAATATATAGTTAACTACCATATATAAAAAGTTTACATATCACATGCTTGTATAAAATAATTAATCAATTAACCAAGTAAATATAATATTATTATATTTATTAGTTCTCTTACTCATTAATTATTATTTATTCATAATAATTATAAATCAATACATAATTAATTAATTACTCCCAATTCATTAATTATTATTTACTCATAATAATTATAAATCAACAGCAATAATAATTTCATACGTTATCAATTAATTACTCAAATATAAATAATTAATCACGATTAAATCTCTACACTATATTCAAGAAATTTGAATATATAATTTACTAACACTTTTATTAATATTCTGATATAAAAGTCTCAGGGTTAATCTACTAATTTAAATAACCATTAGTGATTCCCTTTAATAAAAATCCTAACATTTATTAGCATAGGTTAAATCACATAAGCACATAACCACATAAGGTTTAAATAAGTTTGAAAAATTAACTCTCAAAAATTTTAAATCACAGATAAAATTAATAAGAAGCTTAAAATTCCTGGTCGTTACATGTAGGATAGAGATATCTATACATCATACGTAATCTAAAGAGAACTTGATTTTAAACCTTTTTCGATTACAATTCACATAGTGATATAGTGAGTTAGTTAATTAAGGTGTCTTGCTTAATTCTATCAGTTGTGGATTTGAGTGAGTATAGATATAATGCATTGAGAGATGGTTATATCTACTGTTGTGTTTTTTGTTAATAATCTAGAATAATTGATATAAGTTGAAGGGAAGTATGTCATTCGAAGTGAACCAATAAGTGAAGTTGAAGGCTTAATTATCTGAAAACTTGTTAAATTCCTGGATTAGTGTTAATTATAGTCAGAGTAGTAGTTTTTCATAAAAATCATCAATTAATCATTGGTTTAATAAAATTGAAATAGTATAAAATTGGTAATTGTTCGGATAAAGTGTAATTATTGTCTCCGTGGGAACGATACTTTTCTTATCATTATATTACTTGTTGATCACGTACACTTTCATGTTGCGCGTATAGATTTTACCCAACAAAACTCTTTCCCGGGAAGCTGAAATCCAGGTGATCGGGCCCATTCACCATCAAAACAGTGTTTCCACACGGGGCCGTTGAATTATATAGCCAGGATTCAGCGAAAACATTCAAAGTAAACGGACAACGCTTAAAGCAATATTGGGGTGGTGATCTCTATCGCCAAGCAACCTCAATTGACCTTGCTGAGCCAGCTTAAGAATAGGGAGCAATCAGGCTGAAAGACTCTAAATCGAGCGCTTGATGGGAGGTAACCTAATCATTTGGTTATTTTAATTTTTAAAATTTGTTTGTTTTAGCATTCATTGAGTAAATTATTAGTAGAGTAGGATAAGTATTACCTTAAGAGTTAAGTCTGCGCCTCGATCTCATTTATGGATATTAATAAGGTTCACGGATTTTGTTATAGGATGGAAGCATACATTCACATGAGGAAGCAGAGAAACAAGTGCTATAACACGTGTGCTACAAAGTTGGGAGGATGAGAATACACAGGAAAAATTTTGGCAGGAAGCAGTAATCTCACCCCGGCGCAGACTTAACAAAGGGAAAGTTTGTTTAGGCGCAGAACCCTCTGGCCAAACTCGCCCCAGCGAGATTTAACAAAGTAAAAAACCCGCCTAGGCACAAACCCCTCTGACCAAACTCGCCCCGGTGAGGTTTCAAGAACAAAACAGTCTCGCCTAGGCGCAGATGTTGGTTTTCTGTTTTTAAAAACCTCCCATTGCAGTCGACTTATACCATTCCAAACACATATCTGAGAGCCCTTATCACCGAAACCATAGAAAAACAACATCTCTCGACCCAAAATTGCTCCCAATCAGTTTTCACTTGAGATTTCAAGGTTTCATCCTCAAATCAAGTATCACACAACACAATCTAGGGTTTTGAATTGCAGCCATACTCAGTCTAATAGAGAGGGAATCTTCACAAGCACACTACACAATTGGGTTTTCTCATACAAGCATAAAGGTAACTTCAATTTTGGTATTTATCAAAGTATACTTTAGTTTGATACACAATTTTGTTGGATAATTCACAAAGTGGGTTGAACAATTGAAGTTTGGGGGTAAGTTTAGCAAGCAATCATAGTACGCACAACAGGTGTTTGATACAGAGTCTCAACAAACGTTGATCGATCCTTCAATTAATTGCAAGTGGGATTCAAACCTTTTGCATCATGACATCAAGAAATCAGAAAAGACAGCGAGGTGAGAGTTCATCCACCCCCACTCGGCAATTCGACAGACTTAAATTTTTGAATGTCGAGGCGGAGGAGAGATTTGAGTATCTAGCAACCAAGGCGCTGACTCCAGAGCGTGGCCTAACTCCCGATGAGTTTAACGGGGCGATGCTTCACCAAATCCATGAGAGGAGATGGGAAACATTCACGGCACAGCCGGACGCCGCCGTGGTGGCAGTGGTAAAGGAATTTTATGCAAACGCCCCCAGAAAAGTCATCATTTTTTGCATTCGTAAGGGGCAAAAGGGTACCATTTACTGTGCAAGAAATCAATGATTATTACAATTTGCCATCGCAATTGAGTTGTGCATTTTTGACACTAAAGGAAAATGGCCCGAATTATGATCAGATATTAACTGAATTGTGCAAGCCTGACGCTACATAGTCATCAAATGGGTCTCACTTCCAGACTGGCCATTTTAATTTATATGGAAAGATATGGCACGCTTTCTTGTGTGCAAAACTACAAGCAATGTCACAAAAGAGAAGTCAGTTCTGTTGTACATACTTGTCAAAAATCGTTCAATAGACGTGGGCCGCATCATTCATCACTCAATTCACCAAAATTTTTGTGGGCCTCTACAGAGCGGATTGCCTCATCCATCTCTCATCGGTGCATTATATTCCCGGGCAGGGGTACAATGGCAGACAGATGAACCTATCCAGCAGCCATTACTGTGCTTAGATTCAAAGATGATTTAGAGGTACTCGGTCTGGAAAGGAGGGCATTCTCACCCACGTGGTCTAGGGTTCACATTTTTAGATTCTGAGGATAATGAGGGGGCGGAAGAACAAGATGCATATTTTGATGAGGAAAGAGATCAAGAGCAAGAACAAGCCGGGACTTCAAACTCATCCAGCACCAAAGCCACTTTCAGCAATCAATTTCGGAATCTGTAGTAATACTTTAATCAGAGACTTTAGGGGTTGGCCTCTAGACAGGATCACATGTTTGCCACCCAGAACGAGTTCAATGCGTCTCTAGCCGCTGCTTTTGCCCACCTTAATACTTCTGGTGACAATTTTCAATTCCCGACTCCCTTGCCATTACCAGCCTATCCCCCACTGCATCCAGTTGATGACTTGGTTGACGACCCACCGATCGAGGATCCACCGATCGAGCATAACCCTTAACCACTCAGGGCAGTCCTCATACTTTATAATTCTTTATCTTTATACAATGAGGACATTGCATAGGTTAAGTTTGGGGGTAGTGTACATCATGTTGCATTGTAGTTGTATAGTAGTTCCATTGTAGTTGCATCGTAGTCATTTAATTGCATATTAGTTTAATTGCATATGTGCATAGTAGTTTAACTGCATATTAGTTTAATTGCATATTGTAGGCATATTCCACTTAAAGAAAAAAAAGTAAAAAAATTAGAAAATCACAAAAATATTTTCTTTTGCATTTAGGCATATTGATTGTTTGCATGAATCTAAGTAGTTGATTGGGATGAATTTAGCTCGGCCTATGATAAGATTGCTATTGCATGTTAACTCGAACAGTGTTGATGATTGATGATGAGTTCTAATGTTAATCAAGATGATAATCTGAGCCTGTCTAAAATTTATGAACTGGTTAGCACTTAAAGTTTAATTGTTTTAATCAATTTAGTTCAAGTGTTTCATAATTGATTTCTGGGGGAAAATCTTGGTTAAAATTTGAGGACATTGGTAAACTAATAAGAAAAGCTAAAATAAAGTAAAAGCTTGGGTTTGGGGGGAAGTTATGGGGTTATGAAAGAAAGGAACATGATAAAAAAAATAGAAAAAGAAAAAAATATATGAATAAACACGTTGACTAGTTTGGTTCTGTGGCCTTTGTTACTCGAACAAGTAAGCCCTAGGGGATGCCTTTACACCCATCGCCCTAAAACCATCTGGTTTAGGAGTCGTTGGTCGAAAGTTCGATACATGGGTAACATTGATACACCTAAGAGAGCCAGACATTGCATAAGTTAAGTGTGAACGCGGGATGGAGCGTAAGACACACCCGTGAATGAATAAAAATAGGAATGAGCCTCAATAGAGACCCCTGAACTCGGTACTTGCTGCGTTTAACCGAAACTGTCATGTTTACAGATTAATTGAGTTGGAACTAAAATTTTCTCTATAAGAAGTTTGTTATATGATAATCTTGAATTGTGGTTGGTTAGAATGGTTAACGAGCACACACGCACAACATGGGTGATGACAGGTTTGGATTGAATGATTGATTAGGTTTATGGACTCTGATTTGTTTATAAACATTGTTTGCATATTGTTGTGATAACTTTTAGGCCTGTTGTTGGACATCATACTGATCTATTGATGGGTTCGTAGGCATATTAGGAAGTAGGTCATGCATATGCATTCATGTAGATAGGTTTGTTTGTTTATTTTCATTTCTTTTATATTTTTGCTTGAGGACAAGCAAAGTCTTAAGTTTGGGGGTATTTGATAAGTGGGTTTCATACCTATGAATTAGATACCATTTAAACCTAAGATATTGCTACTTCGGGTGTTTTTAGGATCATTATTACGTGTTTTCGTTGGTATTGTGCAGGGATAAGCCGAGAGGACAAGAACAAAGGATTGAGTGCATAAGGAGAAAAGGCTGTAGAAAATGCATGAACCTCGTCGGGGCGCAGAATTTGTACTAGGAAACCTCGCCTAGGCGCAGGTTTGCGGGGGCGCAGTTTGCAGGGCTAAAATGTGCGCCGGTGAGGTACGCGGCAGAAAACATGAAGTTTCCTTGTTCAAGTTGGATTCTGTAGATATTTGGTTGGGGGATTTGGAACGCGATTAGAAGAGTATTAAAGGCAAATAGAGGGGCAAAGAGGACATTATCTTGGACATTAACAAACCCTAACCTTGAGAGGTCACACGTTGGAGAATTGAAGCGAGGCTTAAGGCACGAAGAACGTAAGGCGAGATTGGAGAAGAGTAGCACTAAACTTTCAATTTCTATTCTCTTCCTTCATCTATTCTTTGTATTCAGGATGCTAATAACTTTGTGGATGGTAGTTCATTATTTATCTATGATGAACTAATTTACTGTTTAAGTGTACAATGGAGCTTTTATGCAACTGAGAATTGACATGCTTCCATATTAGTTTATTGAGACTTTTTCCAAATTATTTGCTATGGTTTGCGCTTAATTATGTTATTGCTTGATCACCAATTACTTGTTATTCCATATGAACACGAGAGATGAAATATGGAATTAGAACTGATCATAGTAACGTATGTTTGTAATTTCTGCAGTAAGTTGAAATTCATAATTCATGTGTAGGATAGAGGTATCTATACATCATACGTAATCTAAAGAGAACCTGAACTGAAACCTTTTTCAATTATAATTCACATAGAGATATAGTGAGTTAGTTAATTAAGGTGTCTTACTTAATTCTATCAATTGTGGAGTTGAGTTGGTATGTATATAATTCATTGAGAGATGGTTATATCTACTATTGTGTTCTTGGTTAATAATTTGGAATAGTTGATTTGAATTAAACGAAAGTGTGTCATTTGAAGTGAAACAATAAGTGAAGTTGTAGGTTTAATTCTCATAAAACTTTTCAAATTCCTGGATAGTGTTAGTTATAGTTTAATTGGTAGTTTTTCATAAATATCATCACTTAAGCATTGGTTTAATAAAATTGGAATAATATAAAATTGGTAATTGTTAGGATAAATTGTAGTTATTTTCTCCGAGGGAACGATACTTTACTTGTGACACCCCCGAATCCGGGACCTCTGACCCCGGTCCGGTCATCACGATACAATACAAATATCCACCTCTAAACAATATACAATAACTAAATGCGAAAATATAATAAACGTATGTCGTTCATTCAAAAGATGTTACTAGTCCCAAGATTCGATAACCTAAATACAAACATACAAATATACCCTAGAATAGTTATTAGGGTTCTTATTACATAACAGTAATTCAATTAAACATAAAGATAAAGTTTGCTCCTTGCAAACTAATCCTACATCTTCCCTTTACCCTTGTCCTTCCCTAAAGTCTCGGGCTTAACTGCAATATAAGTCATGATATAGCAAGAATGAGCAACAAGTTTGCTCAGCAAGTTTAAATACAACAATAAAGGATATATCATGATGAATAGAAAATATCTGACAATGAATTCAACAATATGAATATCGGAGCTTTTAGAATAACTGATAGTCAAGTAGACTTCGAACTATAAAACTCCAACGGAATCAATAGCTGATTGACCCTTTGGCTACTAGCTACAGAATAGTACTTGAGGGGATCAGCCTCGCGTACGCTATGTATATGCATAGCATTCAACTCTGCTGTTTGTATCTTATATTAGATACCTGCTACTCCCTTATAATATAAGGGTGTTCTTTCAGTCGAAGAATCCTTACCATCAATTGCTTTGGATAGCTTTTATAAAACTTCATACAATTGTCTGACCGAACAAGGGTTCAGACTCTATCTGACGCAGTTCAAGAATTATAGAACTTTTAAATAAGGTACAAGTCCAAGACTGTACGAACTCAAGTGCACCAAGTGCGAATATCAATAAAATCGATGTAGAATAATTGTAAAGTAATTAAACCACCTAATAGCATGCTTGGAAATAAAGTTCAAGCTTTAAATAATTAACTGTCAATACGATAATAACCTGCTCAATATAATATGAGAAGGATAGGAACTTGCACAATAAAGAGTGTAAGGGAACTTGCATTCAAATCAAGTGAAGTTAAGAAACTCGCTTACACGATTCATTGAATAAGGTAGTGCAAGAATTTAGAATACTTGCATTCAATATAACAATCAAATGAAGTTAGGAAACTTGCCTGTTTGCTCAGCTACAAATAAGTTTTAGCTTTAATTAATTTGTGTCGAAACGACCTAACATTAATAAGTCGACCTTTCAATTAGCATTATAAACTAATATAAGTCTATACTTATAATAATCCACTTATCGTATAAGTCTATCATATAAAATCACGTTCAATATCAAACATGCCATTTATAGCATCATAATATGCTAACTGTTAAAATCAGATTTAAGCAAATTGTTCGGACCTGAAAGTGTCCCGGCGTAACTCTAGCATGCAACTACTAACATTAAACCAATACACATGCTTATCAGGTTATAATTTCTTATTCGAAACTAGCATGCTCGTTCTATATTCAATTCGAAGTCATGTTTTCATGCCGTTAATTCACATACTTTAACTAATACATGTTCATGCTTCAAGATCGGTTACTAAGGTCATGTTATCACCTAACAAGGCTAAACAATACATAACATGCATGCTCATGCGTATACTATACATGTAAACTTTAATCCACCTATTTCATGCCTTAGAAATTAATTTCCTATGAATACGTGCATATATGATATTCATGTAGGATGTTCATGTCAACATGTCTATAGGCATAATGAAATCCTAATATGTATGCTTGCATGCTCACAACATAACCCACATGGTAATTGATGTTATTAGCTTTCAAATCTTAAGTTTCTTTGAAAAGTATACTAAGTCCACAAAGGTCATTTAGTGTAAACAAAGTGTTTCGTAACCATGTCTCACATGTATGAAAACACACTACTAAGCCATATAAACGCTTTCACATGGTCAGAATCTAAAAGACATTAACCTTGGTCAAGTTTGCTTCAAAAGTTCTTAAGTGTCTTACTTTTGAAATTGTCTTAACTTTCAATCTAGTATGCTAGTGTACGATTAACACTTTAAACATTCATTACATGTCAATATAGACCATACGGTCATGCTTGCCAAAATCAGAATATACATAATGCGTATATGCTCATAACAAGTTCACTTTAGCAAACTCTAAGTTCACTTATAAACTTCAAGGCTTTTCATTAATAATGTGTATTAATATCGTTATACATGTTCATACTACATGCATGTACTCATACATACATATTAACCATGTCTACATGCTTGCCAAATAAGATATCATATGGTTGCATACAATATTTCTACAACAAAAATTAAAAATAGAATCTGCAGAGGGGCGCGGCCGCACCCCATTTGTACTAAGGAGATGCGCGGCCGCGCGGCTCAGTTTCCAAACCAGGAACGGCTACTGCTCGGCAATTTCAACAACCCAACTCATAATTTCATACTAATTCACTTCTATTCCGGCCATGTAACAGTTCTAACAAGCTTATATCATCATATAACACTTAACCAACATATTCCATAGTTCAATTAACATCTATCTTAACATATTAAGAATTTGACAATGTAGAGCATGAATGGAATTTACAGAGAATGAAGAACTTGAATGCAATTGATTGTACTTCTGTAATTGCTTTGCTTGAATTAACAAATCTCCCTCACTGATATCTCACAATAACTCACTCTATATAACTTCCCTAGCAATATAATTCTCAACAATGAATGAAGGAGAAGAGATGTCATATATATAGGCAATTTGTATATCCAAACAATGTAATAATCCTCTAAATCAAACCCATTGATTGTAAGGTTGTTCAATGGACAAGAGAGGGTGGTTGAGAGTTGGTGCAATCCATCATTATCTCCACTCCCCCATAATTATAAGCTATACTTTGTGAAGAAAATGAGGAGAAGTAGAGTAGCTAGGCATATGGGTGTTTCACGTGAATAAGAAGTTGGGCACTCAATGTTGGACAACAACTGAACTTAGCAACTTGAAAGGTGTATATTGTATGTTAACACTTGGTTATAAATATACATCTACACGCATTATAAGTATACTTAAGTTATATAATATACACACACTTCATTCCATGTATACATAGATTATACATTTAATTAGTGTTACAATGTCATTTCAATTGAGCAACTAATAATATAATGCATTGAGTACGTACATATATATCAATCATATAATCCATGTACATTATCTATTAACACCAAATATAATATAATTGTGTATTGCTCATTATTCATTACCATAACTGTTATTATTATAATCATAATAACTTAATGAAATCATTATCAATTAATAATGTCTATTGGTATTAATATAAGATAGTAGGGTGTTCATTAAAATTCTACCCACACATATCATGTTACATAAGTCATACTATTATGTCACTCACATAATGAAATTACTCTTACCATATAGTCAATATATATAATGTATAGTCATATTGATGTGTAACCCACCATATATTATAGGTTTACATATCACATGCTTGTATAAAATAATAAATCAATTAAATATAATATTATTATATTTATTAATCCTTTGCTCATTAATTTATTATTTATTTACAATAGCAATTAATCAACACATTTACATCCCTTCACTATATTCAAACAAATTGAATATTTAATTACTAATCACCTTATCAATTCTTTGATATGAAAGTCTTAGGGTCGGTCCACTAATTAAATAACTCCTTAGTGACTTCCTTTAATCATTTCACAAATTCTCACCACCACATAAGGTTTAAATAAACTCTCAAAACTAACTCGTTAAAATTAAATCACATATTTAATAAATAAGGAGTTTAAAATTCATGGTCAGTTACATTACTTCCACTCTATTACTTGTTGACCGCGTATACTTGCGTGTTGTGCGTATTAGATTTTACCCAACAGGCATTCCCTTTATTGCTGATAGGTTCACCAATGAAGCTAAAGTAGACAATGCATCGGTGAAATCATTTCGGTTCTGGGGGATATGCATGGAGGCAATGTCTTCAAACTCTCCAGCCAATTTGAGAACATGGCGATGGTAAGGCAGTAGATGTAATTCCTTGGTGGTGTACGCCCCGGTGGACTGTCTAATGACTAGCTCCGTGTCTCCAAATACAGTTAACCGTTTAACTCCCATGGACTGAGTTAGTTTTAACCCCACAATGCATCCTTCGTATTCTGCTGTGTTGTTGGAATTGTTAAAATGCAACTTGGTTGCCACGGGATATTGATCTCCCGTGATGGATACCAAAACTGCCCTTGCTCCTGTGCCTTCAGTGTTAGATGCGCTGTCAAAATAAATTTTACAGAATTGACCCCTATCTTCCCTACTGGCCAGCTGAATAGTCATCACTTCCTCCTCAGTGAAATAGGTTTCAAGAGGTTCATAACCCCTCCGTTGGTGCGGCCGACAGGTGATCTGTAATTCATTGCCCTTTGATGGACTTTTGGGTCACATAGATGATGTCGAACTGTTGGAGGATCAACTGCCACTTGGATAATCGGTAGTTTAACATCGGCATGCTGAAGATGTATTTCAAGGGATCCATCCTAGAGATGAGATAAGTTGTAGGGCCATATAAGTAATGTTGTAACCTCGTGGCTGCCCAAGCTAATGCATAGCAGGTTCTTTCTATCAGTGTGTACTTCTGATCTCCGCAGCTGAAACGTTTACTGAGGTAATAAATTGCACTTTCTTTCCCCATATCATCCGTCTGCCCCAGTAAGCAACCTATGGCATTGGAATTGACTGAGATATACATGAATAACGAAATTCCATCCCTTGAGGCCACCAAGATAGGTGCTTCAATCAACCTCTTCTGTATGGTACGGAAAGCTTTTCGGTAGTCTTCATTCCATTTTCCCGAGGAGTTCTTTCTTAACAATTTGAAATTGGGTTCAAAGGTGGCCGTCAGCTATGATATGAACCGGCTGATGAAGTTTATTCTTCCTAGGAAACCTCAGATTTCATTCTCGGTCTTTGGTTCGGGCATCTCAGTGATGGCTTTTATCTTGGCAGGATCCAATTCAATGCCTCAGTTGCTCACAAGAAATCCCAGAAGTTTACTGGACTTTACACAAAAAGCACACTTCGTTGGGTTTAACTTCAAATCTGGAGCCGTTCAAACAACTTTCGAAGATGGGTGCAATGGTCATCAGCTTTTCTGGACTTCACGATGATATCATCCATATACATTTCAATCTTTTTATGCATTATATCGTGAAATAAGGTCACCATGGCCCACTGCTAAGTAGCACCAGCATTGGTAAGGCCAAAAGCTAGACTTCGATAATAGAAAGTTCCCCAAGGGGTAATGAAGGCAGTCTTTTCCCTATCTTCTTCAGCAACCATAATCTAATGATATCCGGCAAAGTAATTGGCGAAAGAATACATTTCGAACTATGTCGTATTGTTAATTAACAAGTGGCTGAACGGTACTGGGAAGTCATCTTTAAGGCTGGCCTTATTGAGATCCCGATAATCTACACATACTCGCACCTTCCCCCCAGATTTTGGCACTGGGACTACGTTGGACAACCACTCAGGGTATGTTGATACCATAATGATTCCCGCTTTGAACTGTTTGATAATTTCTTCTTTGACCACTAGTAGAAAAAAGTAAATAGATAACGTTTAAAAAACGTTGTAATAGGTCCCCAAAAACGTCGTGGTTAGCAGTATCATCTATTAGACACAAATAGACAACGTTTTTAAAACGTTGTCTTTTGACACATTAGACAACGTTTTTTAAAAAAAAACGTTGTCTATTTGACACATTACACAATATTTTTTTCTAAAAAGCATTGTCTATTTAACACAATTCACAATGTTTTTTTCTAAAAAACGTTGTGTATTTGACACATTAGACAACGTTTTTTTTAAAAAAGTGTTATCTATTTGACACAATCCACAACATTTTAAAAAAATATTGTGTATTTGACACATTACACAACTTTTATTTTTTAAAAACGTTGTCTATTTGACACATTACACAATATTTTTTAAAAAGAAGTGTTGTCTATTTAACACATTACACAATATTTTTTTTAAAAAGCGTTGTCTATTTTACACAATCCACAACGTTTTTTTTCTAAAAAATGTTGTGTATTTAACACATTACACAATATTTTTTTTAAAAAAAAGCGTTGTCTATTTGTTTTTCATAAGATATAATACATGCATATATATAATTACTACACATTACCTACAATGTTGTGTCAGTACCAAATAAGGACAGCTAATGCCATGATATATAGCTAAAAAAGCTCTAAATTCTCATTTAAAGCCAAAATGTAAGCATTCTATATTTCAAAATACCATACATCCCAATAATACCATACGTTTACATATTCAAATTCACTTTTCAATATAATTACTACTACGTACATTGAATTGCGAATTTGAGTACATCCACAAAATATACCAAATAGAACCTAATATTATAATAACAAATAGAATCTTTAGCACCTAGGGTCGTGAGTGTCTCATAACTTGACAACCAATCTTTCTGTGAATACTTGGGAACAATAGAAAGGAGGGTCACTAAATGTTCTGACGTGATGAGATCTTGAGGCTTCACTATGTTAGACAGATCACGAACAGCTAAGCTGGAACAATAAAGGGGAAAAAAGAAGAAGAAATAAAGACGATAGTTAAATAATTTAGAGATACAATGCAATGTGCTAGAACTTGTTTGCCACAAATTGTGATGTGTCTTTGAAAATGTTACAGAAACCAAACACTCCCCCGACCGACTCTCTCTCTCTCTCTCAAAAGACAAAGAGAACAATAACATTGGCCAGTTGCTTTGGTTGCCAAGCATTGAACACTCTACCTCTACGACTGGCAAGGCCTTAATAACAATGCTTGGCAGGTACAACACTCATGCAATCCCCTTATTTTCTCCTAAAATTATTTTTACATCCCAGGAATCAAATTTCTTCACTGTCAATGTCGAAGGACTCGAATGAAATAAGTTTACTTATGCAGAAAACAGTAGAAACAGAAATTTGTTTAAAGACATGCATAACCTACATGCTTTATTAGGAAAAAAGTTGCATCCAAGTCCTATATACCAGAAAATTTATCCATGATGAAGCTGATACCATGGCATACCTTCCGGTCTGCATCCAAGTCCTATATACCAGAAATCAGCATTAATTTGTACTATCATTGAAGAATCAGATAATAAATTGTTGAAGATAGCCTAAAGGGTTACCTGCAGCTTGAACTAATTGCAATGGAGGAAGATGTAATACAGCTTCATTCTGCATTTGCAAGCATTTCCCCCAATATGCATCAAAGGTTGTAAAGGCATGTCCTTCATCATCATATATTTCCCATGGTTCATACAACAAATCTCCATTATAGCTTTGAACAGATATGTTAAGCTCCCCAAGTCTTTGTTTGATGTCGTGATCACGAACAAGTGAGACAGGATCTGGATATAAATACAATTGAACATATAACAAAGACCTCTGAGGACCTAATCAAAAATTAAAGCATCAAAGGCAAAAGTAATATGATACCTAAAATACTCCCTTATATCCTAAAGAGTGGTTTAAAAGTGAGGGTAATAAGTTCAGAAAGGGTGCCTGGTTACCAGTTAGGCACAGTCACTCGTGTCCAGCTTGGAACAGATACATGGATATACATAAATTAGGCATTACATTTGCAATCTCAAAAGTGATACCAAACTATTTCAGTGATCACCACAAAGCACACAGACACAATCGCCTAAAAACTGAAGAGGAAAGAGAGAAAGAAAAATGATAATTCTTTCATGACTTAAGAAGCTTTTTTTTTTGAATATTTTTTATTTCTAAAGATATGTTAATCTGTTGCAGCTTGGCGACGGATATCATACTATATTCTATTAACTCTGCTTCAAGAAGAGAAGTATTTTGATTTATGTACACATTGACAAAAACAGTTGTGAATATTATCAGGGATGAAACCAGGATTTGCTTCTTTTTTCTTTTTTCTTTTTTTTTTTTTTTTGGGGGGGGGGGGGGGGGGGGGGTGGGGCAAGAATTTTTTTAACAACATAATATACATTCAGAAAAAGGGTACTCAAAAAGAATGTATTGATATAAACCGTAATAGATGTAAGCTCGTCGAACTTCATCACACCACTGATATTTTCATATTTCGATACGTTTTTCAAGATCACATTCCAAATAATTAATATCCCATTCTTTACCTTCAATTCTTGGTGATTTTAGAGAACGTTGTTCTTGTTCAGAGGTAGGCAGAGATGTTTGAACATTAGGCTCAGGGGTAAGAAAAGATGTGTCAACATGATTTGATTGTTTTCTCTTGAAAAATGAATCAATAGTATGTGATTTTTTCATAATTCTAAAACAAAAAATAAAAAATTCAATTAACTACACTACAAGAATGAGTTAATCAATATTATTGGATCATTTATTGAACTTTTTAATAATAAAATTTTCATAAATTTACAATCAAATAAGTAAGGTTTTAGTTGGTTACCGGAAAACAAATTGAATATGCAATTGGAATTAACATATACAATATTATGATCACTCATTAAACTTTTAAAAATTAAAATAACAAGTTTCATAAAATAAACAAAGAATAAAAAAAATTAAATAAGAGTTTAAGTTGGTTACCTAGATATAAATGTATCATTCAATTAAAATAACACATACAATATTATGCTCCAATTATACAAACTTACAATTATAATAAATTTAATAATGATATATTTTCAAACCTTGAGGTAAATGTTATAAAATTTTCAAACCTTGGGGGAACCGTGGGCCCCTCCAATCCTAATGTAGTTTCGTCCCTGAATATTATGTAAAACCAAACTCATTGAATCTCCCTAATGGCGAAATCTCGACTCATAAGTGTCTTGCGTACTTTTATAGTACGAGGAATAACTCATCAGAGTAACCACATGGCGAATGCATGATGACAAGATATTCTGTTCCCTAATGTAAACTGTATTAGAAAAAACCCAAAAGAAACGGTGCTGCCCTATAATTACCAACAACAAATAAAAAGAAATGTGCTTTCCCCATAAAAATGTATCCTAGGACATTTAGATACACACATCTGCTTGATTTATTTCTATATCCTTGGATTATTTCTATTTCTATATTATTGCAATTGAAATTCTTGCTCTTTATAGAATGAGCCTAGTCCAGTGGTTTTACCTACTGAGAGAAAGACTTGCTCCATATCCTTATCCTTTAAGTTCCACTTTTCAAGCATAGAATTTCCATATCCTTGGATTATTTCTATTTCTATATTATTGCAATTGAAATTCTTGCTCTTTATAGAAAACCATGTAGCATTAATCTTTCAAAAATTGTAGATTCTAGCATGATTTCTGAAAATATCACGAACAAGCAAGTATGATCCTAGACAACCTTGACGAAGCTATGGCGTGCTGAGGCTATGATTGTTGAATCACGTCAAAGTAAGGTGCTTTCAACTTCATTATCACATATTCACATAACTAATTTATGAACAAATATCTTAAGGTCATCTTCTATCTTGGCTACTTGTACATGAATGCCATCCACGATCTCCCTGAGAGGAGACATTGTCGGATACCTGGCTTCGTCCCACACAAATCTGCAGTCATAAAGTTAAACTTTTTGGAATCAAAATTCTTCATTTATAATAAACCACTCATCAAATCAAATGCCAATTTTACCTGGTAAGGTAAGAATCAACAGGAAACCCATCCACCGTCAAAGAACTACTGAGAATACTCAAAATTATATGATACAAGAAACTAAGGCTTTTCTAATCAGACACAAGACAAAATTTTGAAGACAGCCAGGACAGTCTATCTCTGCCAGTTGACCAAAATCATATTTATAGTTTAACATAACTGCTCCTGAGCTGGAGAGAAAATACCAAGGGACCATTGGTTGGATTGCCACATTCAGTAATACCCTTGAATTAGTCGAATTAAAAAAAAAGAAGTTGATTGATTTTCTTGTAAGCTGATTTTAATAATATAAGGATTGTTCAGGGGAGAAAGGAGTGAAAGACTAATAAAAAACTAAGACAAAAGACCCTTAACAAACAAACGTCTGATCTTAAAAGAGAGTGGCAAACTGAAAATACTCTTGTCCTCTGATTGAAGGCCCCATTTGGAAGTTATTACTCTCTCCGTCCCAAAATAACTGCTCATTTTGACCTTTTTTAGTCAAATTGACTATTTTTAAAATTAATAATTTAGCATGTGTAAATATATTTTTAACATTATAAAAATTGATATTAGTAGTAAATTGTATATACTTTTTTTTGTTATAACCTCTGCACCTATATTATGGCAAAAATGATACAAAAAATAGTTTTAAAAAATAGTCAATTTGACTTTAAAAAGTCAAAACTAAGCAGTTATTTTGGGACGGAGGGAGTATTAATTCAGGAAAATCTGACCAATATAATTGAGATCATGATATTTGGTGCTTTGATTTCAAAGTAGATGCATCTTGGGACGTTGCAAAAAGGAAAGTTGGGCTTTTGAAAACAACTTAACAAGCGTAATACCTGCATACAATACTCCTGAACTGAAACCAGTTTTTTAAAACCAAGACTCCGCAAAGAAACAAACAAATAGAAAGATACAACTTTCACCATAGAATACAACCCATCAGGCCCAGAACCAAAGTAGATGCACAAAATATGTTTTTCAAATACCTGCAGTCGTCAAAACTTTCAATTCTAGAGTATAATCCAAGTGCATTTCTTATTCAGACAATTAAAAGTAATTCGCCAACAACTGAAGCAGCAAGTCAAGAAATAAAAAAAATATAGTCATCAAAAAAGATAGTCACGTGAATATCAGAAGTTATGGTAATCTATTATATATATTAAGAAAGTAACAAGAGAATATCAGAAGTTGAAAGAATGTACCAATGATGGATACCAAACTGATCCATGTACGTGATTGGCTTATTTATATTAAGCACCATGCCTGGCACACTGGTCTCATTATTACTTGATCCAATAAGCTCTGCAGAATGCAGATCCACATATATAATGTTTTTATTGGCAAGGAACTCTTCCTGCAAACTTAACATAATGCAGAATTGATGTTGGAGAATATTCTAATAGTATAGGATATGAAAATAAAAATATTACATAGAAAAACATGACAAATCACTTGAAGCATCAATTATAATTCATATAAAGGAGAAGAGAAAGATAAAAGGAATATATGGTTGTATGTACCTAAATATGAAATTTGAACCAAGTAATTGACAAATATCAAACTGGCATAGAATTATTGTAGTCACTGACTTGCAGGCAGAGACAAAAACAAACGCTGGTAGCCACAGGGGAGAAGGGGTGGGTGGGTGGGGATGGCTATAGATAGACAAATGAACAAATCTTGTGGGATGGATTTGGTAAACAAAATCACATATTAACATATAATAATATTAATAATAATAATAATAATATGTTGGAAATTTCACCTGTTGATAACTATGGAAGCAGACCCCACTTAGAACAATTTTTAGACACAAATCTTTAGATTTAACCCCTGCCTTGCCTGGATCAAGATATACCCCAAATCATGATGATATCAAATTCATGAATTCTCTTGCTCTTGCTTCTAATGTAAAATCTTCTTACACTATACTGCTGCAGGTATGATGGACTAAACTTGAAGCCTTCCATGACAATTGCAATAGGTTCCAGCAGACTAAACGAAATGATTGTTATGGTTGAGAAGAGATTTACATTGTCCAAATCTTCCTGTTCAAGATACGTTCTGGTCATAGGTCTTATCTAATCAGAAAAAACTACTCTAAAACTGAGAGCCTAATACAACTTATCAGCTAAATGATCTTACTTAATTGTTAAGAAATTATTGTGCATCAAACAACAAAACAATACCAAATATAGTAGCTGCAAAGATACACAATGACGAACGAACCGCTTTTCTGACCATGAATTTTTTGCCAAGTACATTACGTGATTGGTTGGTAAAATTGGAAGCCATTGCGCTGCTAAAACCTAACCTGTACCCGAGAAAGGAAGAAAAAAAACACCCCTTGTAAGAATTTGTTGGCTAAATGAGCTTTTTAATTAATTGGGGTCAGTTTCTTGATGAAATAGTTAAGGAATTTAGTACCAGTTAAAAGAAGCCTCGGTTAATGATGCCAATGCCACACCACATACAATTGGTACAAGAGAAGAAACTACCCAGAGTGTGGGCCTCTGCGTTGCACAGGTTCATCAAAAACTGAAAGTCAAATGGCCTTAATGATAAAGATGACTAAACAATGTCAAAGAAATATACAAGTCCTTTAGTTTGTGCTCTAGAGTATAGCTTTTTCTAGTTTAGGGGAAAATATATATAAAGAAAACTTAGAATTTTTGGCATAGCATACGAAGTTCAAACTAAGAATGTTTAGCACAGAAGTAGATAGGATAGTTAAGGACCCTAGGAACATGTAATTGCTTATCTATTTCTGTATTTCTTGATCGGCAGTTCAGCAGCAAGGTCAAATAATTGAATGCAAACCTCAGCCAAGAACAGGACAGAGAAAAGAACAGTGAAAAAGGGCTCCATAGCTTTAATTATGTGAGTGAACGAAACAGCAACTTTTCCAAGACTAATATTGGTCAATACATTCCCTACTGTGTGAATCAAAGCTAGTGTTAGGATTGGCGCAACCAAGACTAATACTGGTCAATACATTCCCTACTAGTAATATGTCCATGACAACATTGAGAAGATTATTCAAAAATGAATACTGGTAATATGTCCATGACACCAATTCTTTCTTAACAGTCATCTATATTTATTTGTTTCAACTTTTGACAAGTCTTTTAAATCAACTAAAGTATGATGCTTTTCTCACATCTATTTTTCAATTTCTTCAAATAATATGAGAGAAAGGGGAAGAAGAAAGAAAAAATATTTGTAATACTTGAAACAAGAAATAAATTCAACATTCTTAATCCACAAGAAGGTAAACTAAACTCTTGAACCAAGGCTTCTTTGAATCAACAAAAAGAGAGAAAGAAATACGATTTCAAAGAGTTGATAGAAAAAGACTCTTCAAGTTTTCTTCACTTTTCATTCACTGTGGGAGGCTAGCCATGTAACAATGGCAATACATTTTTTTTAAAATCCAAAGAAAATACAAACAAGCTGGCAGTCCTCAGCATGACTTACCCAAGATGAATACACATAAAGCTCAAAATCCATTCTTAAAACCCTAGAAATGCCCAAACATAAAGAAATGATATTTAGGCTTTATGAATAACTAGTCTAAAGCAGCAACATTAATTAGATTGCATTGGCATTACGTTTCCAACAAATCACATTAGTCCTTCGCATCTTTTACAAGGGCAAAATGTGTTGGATGCTTTAACTCATCCCATACTCAATCTATGCCAAATCAAATCAACTTCTTGCAAAAGTCATAAAATATAGGTTCCATACCAAATAAGAAAATAACAACCAGAGAGAACGCAAATCCTCAATAGAAACAAAAACACAGGTGAGTACTTCCACACCAAATTAGCAAGAAAATAAAATAATAGTACTAGATTAACCATTTTTACTCCATTACTACATTTACAAGCTATCATATAGTAGGAAACTTACTTGCAAGAGCCTTACGATATCCTTCGAGTAGTCCCTAGCCAAATACCCAGAGGTTACTATAAGCAGATTGGCAATAATCTTAGCAGCCTGCGGAAACATGGAATTGATTAAGTGGACAGATGTATGTACTCTGACAAATCTCTTTCTTTATACAGCCGACCAAATCTTAACATATGTCTACCTACAGTACTTTCCTACCTTTGAATGATTGAATTGAATCGCAGATTATATGCAATAAGTCGATCTCTATTGCAAGTTTGACAACTATACATGTCCTGACTTCAGAGTCTTGCCAGCAAGGGCGGAGCCAAAAAAAATTTCTGACTGGGCTGCAAAGTATCAACTATTTCCTTGTCACTTATTAATTTTAATTTTTCTATCGTTTTCCTTCCTCTAATCCTCATACTTTTAAATTTCAAAACAAAACGAATATATACTTCGAAGTTAGAGCACTGATTCAAAAACTATCAAATAATCAAACACAAATATCATAATACAAATATCGAAATTGTCATAATAAAAGTTGAATAGAATATAAAGTTTCAACTTATATAGATATATACATGTTTAATGTTATTATTGTTCAGGCAAAGCGATTTTAGGTGAATGAGCTTTGAAGCAGGAAGCCTGGAAGGGGAAAACATATATAATCGAATAATAGTGAAATTTTAACTATCAAACAAAAAAAAACCTAATTAGTAATCTATTAAGTTCAAAATATAATAAATACATCAAATAAATTAAATTGGGTTTAATACCAACTCCCAAACCAACAACAAATTCAAACAAACTACTAATTTTAAATAATATAAGAGGGGATTCAGCAAACATTGACCAGATATATGAAGGCTATGAAGCATTTACTGTGCACAACAATCAGCGAAGCATTGACCAGATATTTACGACAAAATTCACAATATAAAAGAGGGGATTCACTGAAGCCAATTACCAAGCACCTTGTGTGCAATAACCAGCAGCAAGCATTGGCCATATATTTCGGACAAATTCATAATATAATAGAGGGGATTGAGAATTATGGTACTTGAATTAATACACTGACGCCCATAAGAAAGACAAAGTGAGAAAAATATGGGGAAAATAAACAATCACCTGTGATATTGGGGCTTCAAGTCTGCAACGCTATAAGTGTTACAGAGTTAAGGTTTTGGCTTAGTTTAATGATCCTTTCATAACTATTTTGGGCCAATTTGTAGTGACCATATCACTCTGTTAAAGAGGGAGAGAGAAACAGATGAAGATGAAGATGAAGATGAAGATGAAGGTGGGACTGTTGAATACAGGGCTTCGGAGTTACCTTCACCCGGGCTACAGCCCACCCCAGCCCAAGCGTGGCTTTGCCTATGCCTGCCAGGAATTTCCTTGTTCCTCCGTATGCAAATCTAGAAGAGTCCTGCCAGAAATTTCTTGTATTAAATTGTAAGGATCAGCCTAAGCATGAGTTTATCCATTAATAATGCCTTATGGAAGTTAGTTTACAATTGATGCTAGTTGTAAGGTTTTATGGTCTTTTTACTCATTAAGTCAAGGTCATATTTGTCTTTGTTTTATCAGGGATATGTTAATCTTTTGTTTTTACATTTCTGTTCGAGTTGTTGGAGTTGTTGCTGAGCTGTTAGTGAGGTGAGGGGTGAGCTTATTAAGTGACTGAAAATGTGTATCTACATCATGTTTTTGCTCAATGAGAATTCTGTTTCTTCTGAATTTCTCGCTCCTTTACTAATTCTTCCCTTACCTTGAAGGATACTCCATAAACCCAGCTCTAGTCCCCTGAAGTTACCACTGAATATTCATTTAATTCTTATCGATTCCTTACAACTTGGTATCAGAGCCTGTCGATCCCACCATAGCAACAAACAATCAGCGCCTCAGTAACTCGGAAGAACAAATAGGGGAGCACACTGGATCACTGCTACAATTACGAACACAGCTGCAGGAGTCAGTAATGAGCCTTAAGCAGGATTTTGGAGCACAAATGGTTGATCTCAAGCAGGACCTTGAGGTGAAAATGGATCAAAAGATGTAGCAGATGATGAAGGGGTTTGAAGCTCTGCTAACATTGAGATTGCCTGCGGTCCAAAACAATTCAGGTATTCTTCATAATCAATCTGGTCCAACGCTAGGTCCTTTGAAGGGTGGAGGTAGTAATGATAATGTTGGAAATAGCATTTTCAAAACAATTAAATTTGAGTTTCCTAAATTTGGTGGAACTAACCCTAGGTCATGGGTTAGAAAATGCAATAAGTTGTTTGCACACCATATAGTACCTGAGGATCAAAAGTTATACTTAGCTACTTTGAATTTGGATGGGAATGCAGAAGAATGGTATGCTGGATTTGTGCAGGAAGGAGTAGAATTGACTTGGAGTGGTTTTGTTGATGAGATCATGGCTCGTTTTAGGTCCTGAGTCTCAAAAAAACCCAATTGGAGAGCTCAAAAACCTTCAACAGAGTGGCATAGTGGATGAGTATAGGAGGAAATTTGAGGAGTTAAAAGGATGGACACTGTTGAGAAATCCTACCCTTAATGAGAATTTTTTTATGGATTGTTTCCTTGGGGGACTGAAAGAAGAAATAAGATTGGGAATCCAAGAACTTAAAGTAACAACTCTTAAGGAGTTAATTAGAGTCTCTAGAGTGGAGGAGGCAAAACTTGAAGCTTGGTTGAAGAGGAGCAGGCAGGGAATTAAAACTAGTGTCCTTGGGAACTATCAGAAACCTACTGGGGGTTCTTTTCAAAATCCCACCCAGTCCTATGGGTCAACTAATGTTGTTGTACCAGCAAGCCAAGTGGAGCTTAGCAGGTCATTACCCATCCGGGGACTAACAAGAGAACAAATGGCAGAGAAAAGGAAGAAGGGCCTGTGTTTTGCTTGTGATGATCTATACACCTTTGGGCATCAGTGTAAGAAACCACAATTGTTTATGTTGCTGCCTTCTGAGGAGGGTGTGGAAGAGAATGAAGAGGAATGTTGTGAAGTGGAAATTTCTAAAGAGACCATTGTAGAAGAAAAACAGGAGGCTCACATAACACTTCATGCTTTATCAGGGCATAGTGTGAATAATACCATAAGGATTGTGGGAATGGCCAATGGTGGGTTCCTAAGGATTCTAATTGACAGTGGGAGCACAAATAATTTTTTGGATTCCCAAACAGTTAGAAGGGTTAAGGCCAAGCTGCAGAACACTAAACCAATTTCTGTGTCTGTGGCTGACAGATTTAAGGTCATCAGTTATCAAGAGTACCGGGGTTTCAGTTGGACAGTACAAGGTGAAGAGTTTAATACTGATTTCAGAATTCTACCTCTTGGAGGCATAGATGCAGTTTTGGGTGTACAGTGGCTTAAGAGGTTCAATCCTGTAACCTTTGACTTCAGTCAGTTACAATTAACCATTACTAAAATGGGGAAGGAGGTTGTTCTGCAAGGTGAATCTGATACAGTGGTTCCTTCTCTTCAGATCATAACCTTTGGGGAATTCAGAAATACTATAAAAGCCACAACACATGACTACTTTGGTTACCTTTTTGGGTTAGCTCAGCACAGTGATGAAAACACTCTGGCAGTAGAGAACCAAAAACAAAGGATGATGCCAAAGAGGGTAGTAAGCCTGAGGTACATATGGAAGCTATGCTAAATCAATTTATTGAAGTATTTCAAGACCCCAAACAACTTCCTCTAGACAGGAGTCACATCCAACACATCAACCTAAAAGAGGGCAGCCAACCTAGTGAATTTGAGGCCATATAGATATCCACATGTGCAAAAGGAGGAGATAAAGAAACTGGTAAATGAGATGTTGGATACTGGGATCATTCAACCCAGTAATAGTCCTTTGCTTTCCAAGTCTTATTGGTTAAAAAGCAAGATGGGTCATGGAGAATGTGTGTGGACTATAGGTCTCTTAATGAACAGACTGTCAAGGATAAATTCCCAATTCCAGCCATTAATGAACTGTTAGATGAGTTACATGGGGCTATATGGTTCTCCAAGACTGGACCTTAGCTTTGGATACCACCAAATAAGGGTGCATAAGTATGACATACCTAAAACTGCCTTCAGAACACACACTGGCCACTTCGAATTCCTGGTGATGCCATTTGGCTTAACCAATGCACCTGCTACCTTCCAATCTCTTATGAATGAGGTATTCAAACCTTACCTCAGAAAATTCATTCTAGTTTTTCTTTTATGATATCTTGGTCTATAGTAAGACTTATGAAGACCATATAGAACACCTCAAGACTACTCTACAACTGCTACTTGATAACAAACTGTTTGCAAAAAGAAGTAAATGTATGTTTGGTACTGAGCAGGTTCAGTACTTAGGACATGTTATTTCACATGAAGGAGTCTCCACTGATCCAGAAAAAATTGATTGTATGGTTAAGTGGCCTTTACCAATAAACATCAAAAGTTTAAGGGGGTTTTTTTGGGGCTTACAGGTTATTATAGGAGGTTCATCAGAAATTATGGTGCAATTAGCAAGCCTCTAACAAAACTGTTAAGGAAAGATGGGTTCCACTGGAAATGAAGAAGCTACAAAAGCTTTCGAGTCCCTTAAGCAAGCAATGACAAAAGCTCCAGTCCTGACCATGCCTAATTTTAATATACCTTTTGTATTGGAGGTTGATGCTTCATATTATGGATTGGGTGCTGTGTTGATGCAACAGGGCAGACCCATAGCTTATCTTAGCAAAGTAATAGCCCCCAAACACCTTGGTCGTTCTACTTATGAGAAGGAACTTATGTCTGTAGTTTATGCTGTGGGAAAATGGAGGCACTATCTGTTGGGGAATAAAGTTTTAATAAAGACTGACCACCAGAGCTTGAAGTATTTGTTGGATCAGAGGGTTACCACAACTAACCAGTAGAAGTGGATAACTAAACTATTGGGATTAGATTATGAAATTATCTACAGAAAGGGGAAAAAAATGTAGCTGCTGATTGCTTGTCTAGACCACTCGGAAAGGAAGAAGTTACCTATAGTTGTTCTGCTCTCTCTGTGGTAGTACCAAATTGGATTTCAGAATTAGCTTTGTCTTGGGAGGCTGATGAAGGCTTAAGGGAGGTAATTGCACAATTGTTGATGGACTCTCAATCTCTCCCTGGATACTCTTACAATAATGGCAGACTTAAATTCCAAGATAGGCTGGTGGTAGGTCCTGACATGGGCCTCAGAAAAAGATTACTGGAGGAATTTCATGCTTCCCCTTTGGGGGGACATTATGGGATTAGAGGTTCTTATAAAAGAATCAGCAAATTCTTTTTCTGGCCTACCATGAGGAGTGACATTATTAAAATGGTGAAGGAATGTGACATCTGCCAGAAACAAAAGCATGAAACCATCTCTCCACCTGGTCTATTACAGCCCCTTGCTGTTCCTGAAGTTCCTTGGAAAGATATATCAATGGATTTCATTGAAGGACTACCAAATTCCCATGGATCTACTACCATATAGGTAATTGTGGATAGGTTAACCAAATATAGCCATTTTATACCACTGAAACACCCCTTTACAGCCACTAAAATATCGCAGATTTACATTGCTCAGGTGTACAAACTACATGGGTTCCCATCTACCATTGTGTCTGATAGAGACAGACTTTTTGTGAGTTTGTTTTCGGCAGACCCTCTTCAAGTTGATAGGAACTAAACTACATTTAAGTTCAGCTTACCACCCTCAAAGTGATGGCCAAACTGAAAGGCTGAACCAAACTTTAGAGTGTAATTTGAGATGTATAGTGGCTCAAAAACCAGCTGGTTGGGTTTAGTGGCTTCCACTGGCAGAGTGGTGGTATAACACCCACTACCATTGTGGATTGAAATCAACTCCTTTTGAAGCATTATATGGTTATAAAGCCCCATTCTTGAATTTCCACCAATTTAGGAAGGATCCATGACCCGGCAACAAGGGAATTCTGTCAAGAAAGGACTAACCATCTTCAATTGCTCAAACAGAATCTGAGAGATGCTCAATCTAGAATTAAGCTATATGCTGATAAATATAGAAGTGAGAGATCGTTTGAGGTGGGCGACCTGGTCTATTTGAAGGTTAGACTTTATCAGCAAACTACATTATCCCAAGCTAAATATGGCAAATTATCTCCTAAATATTTTAAACCATTTCCTGTGATAGAAAGGGTGGGGCAGGTTGCTTACAGACTATAATTGCCTACAGAAGCAAAGATTCATTCAGTATTTCATGTCTCGTTACTATAAAAAAAGAATGGACTTCACTCCATCTCTCCAACTCTTCCTATGGTTAATAGTCAGGGCCAAATCTTGGGAGTGCCTGTAGCTGTGTTGGACAGAAAAGTGATGAAGAAAAGCAATGCTGTTGCAATGGAGGTCCTAGTTCAATGGTCTAACACTTTACCTACAGAGGCAACATAGGAAGACTGGGAGCAGCTGCATCACAAATTTCCACAATTTCAACCTTGAGGACAAAGTTGTTTTGATGGGAAAGGGATTGTAAGGATCATCCTAAGCATGAGTTTATCCATTAATAATGCCTTATGGCAGTTAGTTTACAATTGATGCTAGTTGTAAGGTTTTATGGTCTTTTTACTCATTAAGTCAGGGTTATATTTGTCTTTGTTTTATCAGGGATATGTTAGTCTTTTGTTTTTCCATTTCTGTTCGAGTTGTTGGAGTTGTTGCTGTGCTGTTAGTGAGGTGAGGTATGAGCTTATTAAGTGACTGAATATGTGTATCTGCATCATATTTTTGCTCAATGAGAATTCTGTTTCTTCCTCTTTTCTTCTAAATTTCTCCCTCCTTTACTAATTCTTCCCTTACCTTGAAGGATACTCCATAAACCCAGCTCTAGTCCCCTGAAGTTACCACTGAATATTCATTTAATTCTTATCGATTCCTTACATAAATTTGGTACCTCTTGCTAGCGAGCGTGTGGTGGCAACCTAATAACGGGAGAAAACTTAACTAACCTTGAATCCAAGATAGCTCCTCTTTGGACCTACAGTGGAAGGGCATCAAACAGCACTCAGACTATAAGACATGGATTAAACAGAAGAGGAGAGGGCTTTGATTTGGGGGAAATAAAGGATTTAGGGTTTAAGAGAAGGGTGGTTGTAGCAGCAGCAGCTATGTAAGAAGCCATGGAATAAATGGAAGAGGAGAGCCAAGAGGAGAAGGTCTTAGATCTTCGTTGATCTCGTGTTTCTCTCTCTTCAACTTTTCTTCTGCTTCACATTTCTCTGTTTTGTTTGTGTTTTTCAAGCTCAGTGTTTTCTTACGTGTTTTCTTACATAGATAACATTTTCTTTAAGAAAACTTTGTAACCTTAAAAAAAATTCCCCCTTATGAATACACAACGTTTTTACATAGTAAACTACAACATTTTGTCAAAAAATGTTGTAAACAAAAAATACCACAACGTTTTTTTATAAAAACGTTGTCTATTAAATGTCATCTTTTTACTGTTTTGTAGTAGCGGACCTTCAAGCTCCATTCTAGGTTTCAACCGTCTTAATTTTTGCTTGACTGGTTTGAACCCTTCCTTAATTGGTAGTCGATGGACAACTATATAGGTGGATAGACCTATCATGTCTTCTTGAGACCAGGCAAAAATGTCCTTGAATTGATTTAGGAGTTTGATTAGTTCTTTTTCTTGGCTAGAGGGGAGGTTGGTTCCGATCTGTAGCTCTTTGGGATTGTTAGGGGTTTCAATATTTATGGTGGTGGTTTGATCAAGGTTGGGTTATCTTCGACCCATGCTTTGATTTCCTCGGGCACCTCATCATCGTCCACTTCCTCTTGCTTAATCCCCATCAAGTCAAAGTCCAATTCTATACCGAAATCGTATTCATTATTCAAATTTAGCAAGTCATGTACATGGCTAGAAATACTCAAATTTGGAAACCTGAGACAAAAACTTGATTGCTAAATATATATACACAGTTGTCAATTACAAAAGGATTCAGCAGTTGGTATGACAAAAGGTAATAACAAGTTGCAGATAAAATAAAACAAACATAAATATATAAAGTTAAAGCTCCTTGTCAACGGATCATTTTCGGTTTTTATCCTTTCCGGACGATCTGAGGGGTGATCGTCCAATTATTGGTAGTTAGATCCTAGGGGATGGCTGAGATAGGTGCGTCGCTGAAGTTGTCGGTGTCTTCAAGGATGACCATAACTGATTTAGAACAGGTCCTTGGATCCTCCTTCGGGATGCTTCACACTTCCCCAATTAAGGACTGGGAGGATGGTTTGATCATTCGACAGATCGACCCCATTAGATTTCTTTACGACACCTTCAAAAAGGCAAAGGCTGCTCACAAATTGTAATTGAATCTCTTCCAAAAACTTCTTATCTTTGGCCATTCAGACAGCATTCTTGAGGGGCTCTTCCTCACCAATCTCCTTATATTCGTTCTGATTGACTTTAGGGATCAGGAGGTTTGAGATAATAGCGGGGATCTTCTTCAACGGCTTCTTAAATCCGGTTTCATTGAGATTTGGCTCGAGAGGAATCAATTGGCTGACCGACATGTGTTTGTGAGGATTATGATGTTTGGATCCACCCGAGTATCCTAACCCAGCCCTTCCTAACTGCGTGGGTATGTGGATTGGGTTCTTGATTCCCTTGCCATTTTTACCCAACCCTTGACCTAGTCGATGTCCTCTGTAAAGCATCTCTTGGCCAACTGCCATTACTTCTGGAGATATCCGGGGAGTTAATGATGGCGCACCCACAAAGTGGTATCGTGGATTACTTACTTCTAAGGCTTGAAAATTGGCAGGCTCAATACGCTCATTCACGCTGATTAGGGGCATATCTTCAAATTATGGATAGGATAATCAGGTTCTGCACTGACGGTAACTAGATTGCCGTTGACAATGTATTTAATTGCTGATGAAGAGTTAAAGGAACGACACCAGCCATATGGATCCAAGGTTGTCCCAGCAACAGATTATATCCGGTAGTGCTTTTCAGGATTTGGAAGGTATATTGAACGTGAATGGGCTAATCTCCACAGAAAGTTTAATTTCCCCAACTGTATCCCTTCTTGATCCGTCGAATGCTCATACACTACATGGTTTTCCCAAATCTGATTCGGGTTGATCTTCATCCTATCTAGAGTATCCTGCGAAAAGATTTTCAAAGATGATCCGCAATCGATAAGTATGCCTCCTACTACGTATCCAGATGATACGACAGTGATATGTAATGGTTTGTGATGCCAAGTTCCCTCAGCCAGTATATCGTCATCGGTGAATGATATCACATTATTATCCAATATATGGCTGATCAAATGCCAGAATTCTTCAGTATCAATGGTTTTGGGTAGATGTGCCTCCTCCAATACTTGGATTAGAATTTGATGATGGTCGTCAGAAGCCAATACTAAATCCAGAATGGATATTTGATGTGGTGCATCTTCCAACTGCTTCACCGTTCTTGCTTTAATGTGCCCCATCTTATGGATGAATTCTGTGACCTTTCCCGTTGATACCTTCTCCAATATCTTGGTTGCTAGTTTCATTAAATGCCCCGGGAGGTAAACTGGATTCTCCTTAGGCCCGATGGCTATACAATCGAGTGCCGAATTTTATGCCTTCTCCATAATTCCACGGTACCTTCTTCAGACTAAGAATTGGGATTTGAGGCCAATGAGCCAACATCTGTGGCTTTGGTGCCGGTATTTCTAGAGTAGTCTTGTTTCCCTATCTAGATAATTCTTTTATGGTGATGGATCCGCAAGACGCTCCTTCTATACATAGGATAATAGCTACCATTTCCTCCGAACTTCTTGCCCCTCGAGGGTATATTATCTCTTCTTCAGGGAAGATCTCAGTTTTGCTCATCAACGCTAGCTTTCTTGATTCAATCATATTCTGAATTAAGTACCGTAGGGCCCAACATTCCTCAGTGGCATGTCCAGAGGCATTCGAATGATAGAGGAATAACCTACAAGGATCAAAACACTTTGATCGCGGTTCTTAGGGTGGCAAGAATTCCGTGATCTTTCCTACATTGATCAATATGCACAGACTTTCCTCCCTAGACTGCCCCAAGGGGGTGAATTTTTGTTTGGCTGCAAATTCTCGTCGGTGTTGAATTCCAGCTTCCCTAGCCATCTTTTCTATTCATTTGTTCTGCTCTTGGCAGAAAATCCAGCCCCTTCTTGAGATTGGGACATCCTGGACGGATATGGTGTCAGTTGGCCTTGGTATGACTTGGTCTATTAGCTGTTGAGTCAACTGATGTTGGTATACGACCAGATCTGCCAATTGGTCTACTTACTCCTTAATCGAGGCCAAGTTTTGCTCCATGATATACTTCTCTTCCGGGTATCCCCATATTGCAGAGTCATTCATAGAGGGTGCTTCCCCCAGCTTCCTTTGGTATTTGTAGTTTTCCCTACCTCCTGCACTAATCATGTTGACTTCTTTCGCATTATGCTGAGGTAAAGGGTTATTGTTGACATTTGGCTGCTCTGTCATTTTGACTACAATCTCCCCACTGTCAATCAAGTTCTGAATCTTGTGTTTTAAAGTCCAACATTCCTGGGTGTCATGCCCCGGTGAGTTAGAATGGTAAGCTCATTTCTTGCTGGAATCAAATTGCCTTCCATTTGGATCAGAAGGTGGAGCAAGCTCAACAATCTTCTTCTGGGTGATCAATAGTGCCAATATATTCTCCAAAGAGTCCCCTAAAGGAGTAAATATCCTTCTTCACTTGTTCTCCCCAACCTTCAATGTTGTAGGATTTCAGGAATTCATAAGATGAGTGTTCTGTTTCTGGATGGGCGGACTGTGGCTCTTATTGGCAGCTTGTCCTTGCAATATCAAAGAGACATCTTTTTCCTTCCTGTTTAGATACTTTTTTTTGGGAGCGCTCGCATAGTTTCCCGATTGTATGTGCTCTGATACTGCTTCCAAAAATGTGAGATCTTTGATTTTACCGGACTTCAAAGCCCATTTTAGCCATTTCTCCATGTTTGATCATTTCAGAGAAAGATTTGCCTAACCCTGCAAGGACTCTTTTGTAGAAAGGGGCTTCTTGTATGTCAATGAAAGTTGTCACCATCTCACTTTCATCCATTGATGGGTTAACTTGGGTCGTCATTCGCCTCTACCGTTGTGCATACTCCCTGAAAGACTCATTACTCAATTTTTTGACTTTGGTAACTTGGTAACGATCAGGTGCCATATGGGATTGGAAACTATACTGGTTGAGGAAAGCGTGGGCCAAATCTTCCCAACCTCGGACTTTGGAATTATCTATTCGAGCGTACCAAGTTCGGGCTTCATCGGTAAGGCTTTTCTAGAATAGCTGCATTCGGAAGTTCTCATCCTCGACGTAAGTTCCAAGTTCACCTATGTAGACATTTAAGTGAGTATAAGGATCACCCAATCCATTGTATTTCTCAAACTCTGGGATCTGGAACTTCTCAGGGTATCTGGCTTTGGGGAAAATACATAAATCAGAATAAGTAACATTTCCGTGGGATCCTGTCCCCTTCATAGATCGGATAACATCCACCATCTGTCGCATCTTCTTCCTGATTTCTCTTGTTTCTCTGTCCTCTCGAAGGTCTACTATATCCTATGTCATCCTCTGGATCAGGGCCTCATTGGCTATTTGGATGTCGAGTGGGGATATTATGGTAGATGCCCGAGTATCACTATCTATTGGGAATTGCATATTCAAATTTGATGTTGAAAGTAAATATAAATGCTTAAGTGTAAAGTCCTTCAATGATCATATGTACAAGGACTTAGATGATAGATCAAAATTTTTAGATTGATCTAAGCTTTAATGTTTATCATTTATGTAAATAAATGTATAGAAGAAAAGATCAAAACTGTTAGGTTGATTTATTTGAGATGTAAAAGTTAAAGCCTTGACAGAATTGTAGTCTGTCAAAGGTAGCATACAGAAGACAAGGCAGAATCGTGGAGCTTAAATGAAGATGTCCAGAATCATAGTCTGCCTAGAGAACCAAGTCTGCAGAGGCCAAGGCAAGATTCGTAGAGCTTAAGTGAAAGTATTATAATCGTAGTCTTCCCTTGGAAGCCACACTGAGAATCGTGGAAAAGATCCGAGCGCCTGCCGAACTAAGTTAAGAAATGCAGTGTGCTCTCAGAAATGTGGAGTCTGCAAGTCAAAGCAAGAAGGAATCGTAGTATGCCGAAAGAGCTTAAGAGAAATCGTAGTGTTCTCTACGATCAAGACTGAGTCAAGCCTGTGCAAGCCAACACACAACGATTATGGTATAATGACCATAATCGTAGTGTTCCTCCAGTCAACATCAAAGTTCGTAGTTCTGATGAAGGGAGGAAGAGCAACAAATGAAGAAAGGCTTATAGCCGTTGACAATTTGATGGTCCCAATAATTCCATATTCATCCTTAGTACAAATCGAAGAAGCGTATTGAAGAAGCTAAGGAAAGGACTAAAACGCCTGCTGAAAACATCTTTTCAGGTGTTAGGTGAAATTGCAGTCTGATATGTCAGTGGGCCAGTCGGCAGCGCAGTAGGAAAGCAGGATGTCAACATCAATTGCACAGAAACGTCTGAAGCATTTAATGCTGCAACGGGAGCATTCAAACGGAAACATTTTGAATGACTCTTTTATAAGGAAATCAGACAAGGATTCAGAATAAGCAAGCAAGATACAAAGAAATAAAAGATAGCTCAAAAAGCTCAAGAGCACTCAACGAAAACACTCTACGATCCTGAAAGAAGGAAAGCTTGCTTTGCTACTCAGTTCTTTAGAACTGATGCTTAATTGCAACTGAGTAGCACACACCAGAATACAACTCTCAATCCAAGGTGTTCTAAGTCAGAAGGACTTGAAGAGTTCTAAGTGAACTGATAACAATACCAAGGCTGCTGGCCTTGAAGAGTTCTAAGTGAACTAAGAGAAGAGTACCAAGGCTACTGGTCTTGAAGAGTTCTACGTGAACTAAGAGAAGTTCCAAGGCTACTGGCCTTGAAGGAATCTAAGTGATTCAGTTGTAAGAGACATCCTTAGTGGATTTCCTACTCGTGGAGTAGAAGAGTGGACTAAGAGCCTTGTGTGCTCTGAACCACTTAAAACCTCTGTGTCTCATTGTCTCTCATTAACTGCTATATCTGTTATAACTTCTATAACTGCTTATCTAGCTATCATTGCATTATCTTTAAGGGGAACAAACATATATTCGCTGCTTTTAGTATATTTAATACTGATAAGTATTTTAAAACAAATAATTTTTAAAAATATCTATTTAACCCCCCTTCTAGATAACTATTGTGCTTTTGGGAACTGATGTTAGAGTTTATGCCCTAGAGGCCAATTCTTTGATGTAATTGCTTAACATTTTTGATATTATATTTGATTGAATAAATAAATTATTTTATTATGATTTGATTTACTGCGTTATATAAATGTTAACATAATAAAAGTCTTTAGAATAATGATACAAATTATATGGCTTCAAGTATGTGACTTGAATATGAGATCATATAATTACAATTAGTATCATTACTCTTAAATGTCCCTAGTCGAGTGTCATTGTTAATGGGACAACAATGATACATTGAGACTAGTATGTGGATTGACTGATGGTCAAATCTCATTGGTCATAAATATATGAGATATTGAGTCAATGCATAGGTACATGTTAGAGAACAATGTACTGGACAGACCCACCATGAGAATTCTACGTGGAGCATTATGCAAAGTGTCATACGCAATTCTCATAGTGAAAATGATGTAATGATCCTCCGACCTGAAATCACTATATTACTACACGGGAATTTATGTACTTTGATATCATCAAAGGTCACCTTTAATAGGGTGGACAATAAAGGTGATTATTGGGTACATCATGAATCGTGTGAGGAATATGAGTGATCTAGACGGAATTTAACCCTCGTATATATTAGGGGTGATATCCATAGGCCTCTTGATTGAGTAGGACTATGTAATGAATGGTCATGCTCAAATAGTAATTTGTTTCATATAGTCTACTCATCGATCAAGAAAACTCAGATTAAATTATGAAGAGAATGACACATTCCATGCCTCGAGTTTAATCTAGGATGTCAAGGTTAAAAGGATTAAATTACATTGAAACATTGGTCACGAAAAGGTTGTATCGAATCACCGATCTTATTATTATTTGGGTAGCAGTGATGCATTACTAGATGCCGCTCACTGTTTATAATTTTATAATGTGATTTTAAAATTATTGTCAACATAATAATAACCTATAGGGTCACACACTTAGAACGTAATTAAAAGGAAATTAATTTAAATTGTAAGGATTTAAATATATCAATATGATTGATAGTATTTAAATTACGAATTTAAATTAATAGGATAATTTGTATATATATGTATATTAATTAAGTAAGACATAATTAAGATATAATATATATATATATATATATAAATTTGGATTTTATTTTTCTAATTGGATTAGGTTTTGGTTAATTCCTTTAACTGCTATATATATGATATATCAGCCGTTTTAGGGTATTCATTATTATCAAAAACCCTAGCCGCTCTTAGAGAGAGACTAGAGAAAAAAATTGAGAAAGTCCAGATCCTTGGCGGCTAGTACCGCACCTTTGCTTGCTGCAGATCGTGTGACGATTCGTGGGACGTTCGTGTGGATACTATAGAGATGCAGTTCCTTTGGATTGCGTTGAAGATTCGAAGCAGTTTTAGAATTTCCATCATCTCTGTTCAGGCTTGAATAATAGGTAAAACAAATATAAACCTCTGAATTAATATGTTTTTCGCATGGATCCTGTTTGAGGGTTTCAAAAAATTTTAATTTTCGTTGCATTTATGTGCCGAAATCCCTACAACTGACATTATCCTTTCCTAGTGTTCGAACTTCTCCTTGAGTGGAAGATTCAGTTTGATTCTTCAGTTTGGGTTCTTGAGACACTTTACATTGTTCTCTTAATAGGGTGGTCATCTTGGCGATCTATTTTTTAAACTCCTCGAATTCCTCTCGAGATATATGGATGGGTTCTGATGAACTTTTTTCAGCCATTTTGACTGGTGGTGAACGGGCCTTTTGGCGCAAAATCAAGCTCTAGGACCAATCTGCACAAAATCGGTATCTATTTTAGTCTAGCTATTGGCAGGTGATATGGATGCATGCTATGTTATGCATCGAGTTATGGGTTTTTTAATCTTTTCCTACAAAACAAGGGGTTAGTCGACTTGATGACAGGATAAGAAGGGTGTACAAACGACAATTAAAATGGATGACATTTGTAAATTCTAAAAGTAAAAGGGTATGAAGAGGCATCCTGTGCGTTTGGTTTCTCAGAGGCTGACCTATCTTAGGGCTACTCTCATGGACTTTTTGAAATTGGTTCCCAGATCTTCGTAATTTACTTGATGAAGACATCCATCTTTAAATTGGAGCAGATCTGAGTGGTGCCTTTCCTGAGCCTCACAATAAAACATCCATAGGAATCCAGTAATAAACAACCGACGGGATTGCCTCCTGTTGGAGGGACCACACAACATACATTCATGTCCTCATCGCATGCAAAATGTTGACACTGTGCGTAAGCACTAATATATTGTGTGAGGCACTAATACAAGAATGCTTAAAGATTGAAACATTAATCACGCACAAAGATCATTCACACAAGATGCACATACAGAGTGAAAAAAATCAAAAAGTATGAACGCAGCTTAAGCCCTTTATAGTCCCCGGCGGAGTCGCCACCTGTCAACACCGGGAAAAAAGACTGGTTCATGTGATGTCCGTCTTTCCTAAATTTGTTTATTTTACCCTTTGGTGATTCGCTATGTCTATGAATTTTTTTAAAGGGTGAGTTTTTAGGAAATTGGTACCGACATAAGTGTCGACGACTTTGACAAGATTGATTTTATTATTTTATAATTGGATCGAATGAGACAGAGCCGCCAGTTGGTATAATATAAATAGATGTACCAACTCATCTGATTTTGAATATTTTTGCAATATGGTCCAATATTTGACTCTGTAGGATTGGTCTGAAACCGAGATTCTTAGAATTCGGGGGCTAGCTTAAGCGAGGGGAAGGTGTTAGGCACCCCCCGACTTTCGTAAAAACATGGTTACCGCATCTTATTGATTTCCTATGTATAAAGTGTGTGTATAGGTGTGAGTGTGTATGTGTGTGTGTTATTTTGAAAGTTTTATTCTAAACCTCATTGTGAGTTATTTGGAAGTAGTATCATTCCTCTTTTGCACCTACGTACGAAGGGTTTGATTTAGCAAAAGTTCATTTTTAGACAAAGTATACATTTTATATTTTGGGAAACACACAAGGTTTCAACCCCTTTGCTCGAATAGTAATCGAGGACCTTTGATACTTCCATTATTAATTCTTAAGTCTATGAAATTATTACGAAAGTGTTGCTGTACCTCTTTAACATTATGCACAAAGGATTTGATTTATATAAAAGTTTATTTTTAGAACACAATATATATCGATGATATTTTGAAAACAAAGTTTTCAAATCCTTCGTCAAATAGGAATCGAGGTCTTTTGATACTTTCATTTATGATCTAATGTCTATCCCCAAATTGCTTTATTCTTATTAGGAAAGCTCTTTGCTTTTTTGATTTGGAAATCATTTTGGTGAAAATGCATGCTAGAAAGTGCTAAAAATGGTCGGATTATCATCGGGCATGCAAGCCATCTCGATAAATCCGAGCACCCACAATCAAAGTTTTCATTATCACGGGGTCTTGAATCCAACTTCTCGGGACTAACCCCTCGAATCCATTTTCAAGATCCAAACATTACATGTACAATAACTTTCTGCATTATTTAAACATTACGTTACAAAAACCGGTCCATCGTGGGAATCAAGTCGGGATCCAATCATGGGATCTCGACACCGGGACTCCTAGGCTCACACTATTATGCGCAAATATATATGTACAATGTCCTATACGTGATATTAGATGATTTCATTGGTTGAAATCACCGTTTCAAGCTATTTCGGACCCCTTTACCTGATATAGATCTAAGGCTATACAGGATAATCGAGATCTATTAAAAGTATTAAAATGTATAGATCTACCATGGATCTAAACTGATCTAGCATACGGGTTAAAGATTCATGCTTAATAACTGCTCAAAAGGCTAGATCCGGCTTAGATCTAGGTAGATCTAGCCTCCGGACTGGATTTATAATTAAATATGCGATAAATAACTGATGGGATCTATAGATCTACCACCTACACACCAATATATGTATAAAACAACAAGTCTAACAATGTTTACACAATATATCACATAAATCTAGTACATTAAACACTAGTTACAAAAAAAGTGGCTAAAATGAGCATTTTTTCACCTTGGGGGATGCGTGAACAAGCGTTTTATCACCCGAGATCAACTAAGAACACTCTCAAGACTCAAAGTATATATGAAACAAGATTAAACAACTCAAAATGTGTGTATATTGCTCAAACCCGAGGGTTTCTCACTCTAGAAATAGTTTCTCTCTCTAAAACTCTTCCTTTTTTTTTTCTAAATGAGATGATGTTGCTGACTTAAGGTCTCGAAGCCCACCGCAGGTACACCTGCGGCTGGGCCTCGTGGGCCCCGTCATCTCGAAGTTCGTTCCTTCTATCTCAGGTTCGAAGAAAGTTGAGTTTCGCTGGCCAAACTTCCGAAAAGTCTTTGTAGAAGGCTGCAGAATAAGGTCGAGTCTGACTGAATCGGGGTCCGGGAAGATGATGCTGGTAGCTGAGAGGTATCTTCCGGTTCCCGACTACAGTTAACTGGCTCATCTTTGATAGCACGCAGTTCGATGTTTGCGGAGGTGACTCCTTGTAGACACTTTCTCAGCTTTGCGATCCTCGTTTAGTTCGCATCTTATTTGGACGTCATTGGCCCTTTGAATCATCCACATGGTTGTCTCTGGGGTGATCAGATGCTTTTCCTCTACCTCAGGGTTGTCTCTGAAGTAAAATTATACTTTTGCCCTTCTACAAGGTTAGTATAAAGAAAGCAAAATTTTGAGTGTCTACAATGATCTCAAGTCTAAGGATCACTTATACTACTATCACTACAAGAATTCCTATTAACAGGAAAGTAAAACTCCATTAGGTATTCCTTAGCGAGCCACGTTCAGTGAACTTACTCTCCAATAAGCACCTACATACATACTTTAGTGTCTCCACACAAATGATCATGATATCAAACATCCTCATCTAATGAGCAAACAACGTATGTACCAATCTATCTTGATTCACTAATCCCCTTTTTAGTGATCCAACGATTGGGAACTATTTTAGTTTTAAGCTATCTAAGAATTTAGATCTCATTAGCATGATCATCATTATGATTCTAATAGAATTGCTTAAAACTATAGGTTTATAACATATCATAATAACAATATCATGTAAATAATTAAATGTCTTTAATTAAATAATACTTTTATTAATAAATGAATAAGATTGTTACAAAGTATATGCTTTATCATCAAACATGATTGGCTTGTATGCATACTACTTTCAATCTCCCACTTGCACTAAAGCCAATCTCCTAGGTTTCTAATACTCTTCTTCTCTAAGTGACGATCGTCCTGATGTTGGATAAAGCTTCAGCATATGGATATGTAATGTTATTCTTGAGAGTCCACTATCTCTATAGTGACTTCTCCTCTTTCAATGATTCATCTAATCAAAAGAAAGAGTCGCAACACATGTTTGGATCCAAGATGAGGCTTAGGAACTATTCCTAGTTCTGTAAAGAACTTTTCCACCAGACATCAACTTGCAGCTTCATTTACAACTATATACTTTGTCTTTGTCACTAAACCAGCAACTCTTTGCTATTTGGAATCTTTCCAATTCACTGCACCACCGTTCAAGGTAACGCTTTACCCTAAAGTGGATTTGTTGTCATCTTGGTCAGTCTGAAAAACTCGAGTCTTTTAGTCCTCTAGTTTTAATTTAGACCCACCATAAATCTTGATCACATCTTTAGTGTCGGTTAAGTACTTTATGATATTTTTCACTGTCTTATAGTGATCTTCTCTAGAATATGACCGATCAACTTCAGGTCTCGTACATTTCATTGCATATGTGATAGTAACTCATGCGATCTCTCTTATTGAGGACAATTTAGAGAGAAACACTCCATGGCTCATTATCGTGAGACCTCTCTTGGAGTTTTCCATGCTAAACGCCTTTAGCATCGAATGAATATATGTTCCTTGGGTGAAGCCGAGCATCCTATTTAAATCTATCAATATAGATCTTATATCCTTAATTTATAGGATGTTCTACCCAAATCATTCATGGATGAATGTTTAGACAACTTTATCTTTACTTATTGTAACACTGGTATGTCATTCCTTATCCATAATATATCAACATATAATACTAGGAATCTCACAGCGCTCCTACTGACCCTTTTGTACACACTAGGTTCATTCTCATTTTTGATAAAATCAAACTCTTTTGATTGTCTCATCAAAACAAATGTTCCATCTTTGAGAAGCTTGCTTCAATCCATAAATGGATTGTTGTAGCTCATATACATGATTTGCTTCAACCATTGAAATAAATCCATCTGACTGTATTATACATACATTTTCCTCTAATATTTTATAGTTGAGGAAGGGCGTCTCCACGTCCATTTGCCAAATTTAGTAATAATACGATGCAATCGCAAGTAAAATCCAAATGGATTTGAGCATTGTTACCGGTTATAAGGTTTAATCACAATCGCCTCTTCGACTTTATTTGAAACCTTTTTTCAATAGTCTGGCCTTATAGATCTCCACCTTGTCATTTGCTCCAAAGTTCCAATTTTGGAATTTATGGTCATCTACCATTTCTCTGAGTGTCTACAACTTTTAGCTTTATCATATAAAATTGAATCATCGTCTTCTATGATGCGTACCTCATCATCATCATCTATGATAAATTCATACCTCCCAAGTATCTTCGTACCATTCCAAATTTATGATTCGGTTGTGGTACAACAGGTCTATCTACAGGTTCCTCTTTTTGACTTATATTGCTTTGCGGTTCTTGAACTCCTTCAAGATCTATTATCCTCCCACTAGCCCTTCAATGATAAACACCTTTATCTTTGAAGACAACGTGTTTCACAACAAACACCTTTTTCTAAATAGGATTATAGAACATTTACCCTAAACTTACTTTAGGATGTCCCACAAATCTGTACTTATCAAATCTTGTCCCAAGCTTATCCTTTTGAAACCTTTTACATAAGCTGGACAACCCCTTATCTTAACATACTTAAGCTTAGGAATCCTCCATGTCCATAACTCTTAAGGAGTCTTGGGGTCGGATCTTGAGGTTACCTTTTCGTAGATATGCAGCCCATTTTCAGGGCATTACCCTAGAAGGATACTGGAATGTCGATAAAATCATTATGGACCGCCCCATGTCCAACAAGGTATAATTTTTCCTTTTAGATACACAAATCAATTATTGTGTATAAAAAAGTGTCAATTGTGAGAAAACCATTTAAGATGATCTTAAAACTTATTGCATAAGTATTTATTCCTTGATCCAATCGAAGAATCATAATACCTTGCCAATTAATTTTACTTCTGAATTCTTTGAACATTTTAAATGATTTAGACTTGTATTTCACCAAATACAAATATTCAACTCTTTGAATGATCATCTCTTTTTATTTTACTAGTTTGTTCAATATGCAACATTATTTTCATGGAAGTTAAGTATATAAAGTCCATTCAGTAAATTGTCAACACCATATAAAACATTTTATTAAAAATAGAACAACTGTTATTCTTTATTATAATATCAAAACCATCCATATCCAATATAAAAATTAAAATAATATTTCTTATAAGTATTGGAACATAATATCAATTATTTAAACTAATGGACTTGCCTGTAGGCGGTGCTAAACAATAAGTTTCTGCAGTTAATGGACCAACCTGTACTCCATTCTCCACACACATAAAGACTTCCCCTTGTTTAGCTTTCTACTTCTACTTGGTCCCTTCATAAATATGTATTTATGAGAACCATAGCAGGTATCCAATACCCAAGTAGAAACTTTACTTACTGAAAGATTTATTTCAATCATGAACAAACCTGTATTTGTAACTGAAGATTCACTAAGCTTCTTTTGGTTAGCCTCTACAATACACTTCTTCGCAATTTTTATCCAAGTGTCCAGTCTTATTACAGTGGAAGCAAACTCCTTTTCTATCCATATCAATTTTGTTCTTATTATCCTTTGTATTTGCCTTTCTTTTTACCGTCTTTGAATCGTTCTTCTTTTCAGAAGATCCTTTGGCCCCTACCAGTAAGACTTGGTCTTTCTTGGTTTGAAAGTGACTCTCAACAGTTTTCAACATGTTAAGCAAATTAGCAAGGCTGACTTCTAGCTTGTACATGTGAAAAATTCACAACCATTGTGAGAAGGAGTCCGGGAGTAAGTGCAAGATCAAATCTTGACTCAACTCACCATCCATGACAAAACCTATTGTCCTAATTGTTCTATAAAATTGATTATTTTATAGGACATGTGTCTGTATTGTAGTGTCATCGGTTATTCTATATCGGAAGAGCCCCTTAGATATCTAATATCTAACAGTCCTACTTTCTTCATAATTTAACTACTTGAAGTGCATGAGTATAGTAGGAGCATCCATAGTTTCATGCTGACACTGAAGCTTCTTACTCATGGATGCGAGCATGATGCATTGAGCCAACTGTGCATCATCTTGCTACTTTCTAAAAGTAGCAATCTCTTCCTTAGAGGCATTGTCTGCAACCATTACAGCGATAGGCGTATTAAGGACATAAGATAACTTTTCAGCTAGCCTTGAGAATTATTCTCAAATTTCTTAACCAATCCATTTAATTCGGTCCGTTTAAATAGCATCTAATATGCTACGTAGTGATAGTAATTTAGACATTGTAAAATTTTATAAATTAATTTGTAATTAACAACATTATAGCACACATTTTTTTGTTAATTATCAAAATAAATTAGGTTTTGTTTTAAATTGGTATCTCCCACTATTTTTTTTAAACTATATTACCCTCATTTATATAGTTCGGCAATATCTAATTAAAGATCCACTAGTGAGAAGAAGAATCTCATTTCAAATGTATATAGCCTTGTTGTGACACAACAAACTATATATAAATAAATAAGTAGACAACTCTTGTCAATTACATCATCATGTAACTCTTTTTGCCTCTTAAATTATTTTGATCAAGTGGTGGCACATCCGAATCAAAATTATCTAAGTTAAGTCCAACCTAGCACTTTCATATATTCAAATAGAAAAATATCGTCCTTGTGGTGACACAACAAAACAGTATCATTCAATTCCTTTATAAGCATCAAATGTGATAAATCAACATCTTAAATATTTAATACTTGTCTTGTGGTAACACAACAAACTCATATTAAATATTTAATACTCTATTAATTTTATCATACTAGAAGGCGACGTTCGATATTCTGAATATCGTTGAACGCTTAAGACTTAATAAATACTTTAAGGGGTTTGTTATTATTTGTCTCATCTTGTTTAGCGTGTATGCACATATATATATAAAATACGCGTCATATTAATTGACATGTGAAGCATGTTGTATAATATAATGTGTGTATATATATATATATATATATACGGTCCGGATCTTAAACATACCCTTTATCCAACATACATTGTTTACTCCCCTTTAGCGACGGACCGGACGACGGTTTGGTCCGTCGCTATATATACAACCGTCGTCTTAGTTTTTAGCGACGAACAACATATAGACGACTGTTGTATATATAGCGACGAACCAAATCGTCGCCTGGTCCGTCGCTAAAAGGGGGTAAGCAAGGTATGTTGGATAAAGGGTAAGCTTAAGATCCAGACCGTATATATATATATATATATATATATATATATATATATATAATATATATAAAGTATAAGCATGCATATAGAATACTATATTCTACCCGGATTGATTATGGACTTTTATTCTAGTTTGGTTCACTAGAACCACCAAGTGAACCAAAAGGTCAAACCTATGGTGCAAGAATTAAATTTAAATATAACTATTACATTTAAATCTCGGGCTCCATTACAAATGGGTCTTCAAACGCTCCTTGCTCCTTGGTCTCCAATTCTTCAAAAATTAATTCTAACTATTCCTATTACAAAACTATTTACAATAAATAGAAACCTTGATCAGCAGTTAAGGGAGAGTACATAGGAGAGAGATATAATTTACATTAAGAAAAATTAACGAAGACGAGGTACGCAGACCCTATTTAATAAAACCCATATATTCATGCATCCAACTAAAATAAAATTTAATCACATTGGTCAATAGTCCATAATCAACCCCATTTATTATCATACACATCAACATATTCATCAATAAATAACATTCATCTCATGAATAATAAATCCATTTCATATATGCATCAATATCAATTTAATGGGCAATTAGAAATTTACTAGAAATATAATTTTGAAACAAAATAAACTCTTTTATTTTAATCAAATTATAAATCATAATAAACTTCTTTATTTTACTTTATCCAATTTTGAATAAAAATAAACTACTTTATTTTTAATCAAATTCCAAATCAAAATAAACTCTTTTATTTTAATTAACAAGGAATCCAATTTCAAGTACAAAATAAACTCCTTTATTTTAACTTAAAATTGTTGAAAAAATAAAATATATTGAATCTAATTCCTTATCAAAATTAAACATCTTTAAATTTAGGAAACATATAATCATATTCCATATGTGAATAAACTCCTTTATTCTAGAAAACATGGAATCATATTCCATATAGGAATAAACTCCTTTATTCAAGTAAACGTGGAATCCAATTTCAAGTTAAAGTAAAACTTTTATTTTAATCATATTCCAATTCAAAATAAACATTTTATCTTAATTGAAATAAATAAAATTAAAAAAAAAATCAGATTCTGGTGTCGGGCGTAGCTGCGCCCAGAACACACTGGGAAACGGCGTAGCTGTGCTGCTAGCCCAGAAAACTTTTTTCAGGTTATGGTGCAGCTGCGCTCCGGAATGAACTGGAGACGGCGCAGCTATGCTGCGTCGCAAATAGACCAGAAAGTATTTTTTGTCCAGAAAATTTGATCCAATCGCATACCATACATATATGGAATCATCAATATCGATAATTAGCACAAAGTTAGGCTCTGATACCACTGTTAGGTTTGTATATAGCGCAATCGTGTAATCAAATCACATAAAAGGAGTGGAAGGGCGATAAAATGGAATTTAAAATTTTTCATACAAACCATCACCATGATCATACTTTGTGCTTAATTATTAATCAATAGAAAAGAGATGGAGACCAGATTCATACCCTTGTATAAACTAGCTTGTTAGGAATTGCATAGTCAAGTTTGATGTTGAAAGTAAATAAATATACTTATGTAAAGTCCTTATAAGAGAACACATATACAAGGACTTAGATGGTAAATCAAAATTGTTAAGTTGATCTGAGCTAAACGTTTATCATTCTATAATTGAATGTATAGAAGAAAGATCAAACTTGTTAGGTTGATCTCTTGAAATGTAATAGTTAGGCCTTAACAAATTCAGTAGTCTGTCGAGCCATTCAAGAGTTTGCAGAAGCCAAGAAAGAATTGTGGAGTGTCGATGTAGTCACTCTCAGAATCGTAGACTGTCAAGGAAACCACATTCAGAATCGTGGAGATAGTCCGAGCGCCTGCCGAGCCAAGTCAAGAATCGCAGTCAGCTCTCGAAAACGTGGAGTCTGCTATATGAGCAAGTAGAGATCGTAGTCAATCAAAGCATAAGCAGAATTGTAGTGTTCTATACGATCAAGACTGAATCGAGTACAAGAACACCAATATACAACAATCGTGTTACGAAAACAACGATCGTGGTGCTTCTTCAGTTAGCATCAGTGTATCAAGATTTTCCTATAGGATGAAAGAAGATGTCTAACAAATGAAGAATGGCTTGTGAACGTTGACATTTCAGGAATCCCATTGCCCCATCACTTATCCTTAGTTTGAATCGAAGAAACGTATGGAGAAAGATAAGGGGACTACTTTATGTCTGCTGAAAGCACCTTTTCAGGTGTTAGGTGAGAAAGCAGTCTGCTGTGTCAGGCGAGTCAGACAGCAGAACACCATATTCCCAGGAAGTCAACATCAGTGCTCAGAAATGTCTGAAACATTAAATGCTCCAACGAAAGCCTTTCAATGGGTAGTTTTCAAAGGCTCCTTCATAAGGAAATCAGATTGGAGACTCAGATTAAGCAAGAAAGTACCAACAAAGCTCAAGAACACTCAAAGCCAAACACTACGATCCTGAAAGAAATCTTTCTTTGCTACTCAATTCTTCAGAACTTATGCTTAACGACAACTGAGTAGCACACCAAAGAACTCAACTCTCATTACAGAAGTTCCAAGTCTGCTGGACTTAAAGAGTTCTCAGTGAAATAGAAGTTCCAAGACTGCTGGTCTTGAAGGAATCTCAATGATTCAAAGTTGTAAAGATATCCTTAGTGGATTTCCTACTCGTGGAGTAGAAGAGTGGATTAGGAGTCTTGAGTTCTCTAAAACCACTTAAAATCATTGTATCTTCTATAACTTCTATATCTGCCATAACTACTATAACTGCTTATCAAACTATAAACTTGCTTTATCTTAAGGGGAACCATATATTCCGCCGTGGTTAATTAATTTATTTAATTAACAAATCTGATAAGTATTTTGAAAAGAAAAAAGTTTTAAATATCTATTCAACCCCCCCCCCTTATAGATAACTATTGTGCCTCTGGGAACTAACAATTGGTATCAGAGTAGGTTCTCTCAACTAGCCTACAAAGCTTGAGTAGATCTGATGGCACACATGATAAGCGAGTCCAAGATCGGAGGAGGCAGCAAGCCACCAATGTGCAACGAAGACAAATTTGAAAATTGGAAAGTTCGTATGTAAGCTTATATGGATTCAATAGATGACGATCTATTCAAAACCATTATGAGTGGGCCCTATATTCTAACAAAGCTTAAACCAGCTCCAGAAGATCTAAACAAAGTACAGATCAAGATCAAATCAGAATGGACTGACAACGAGAAAAAAGCTGTCCAACTAGACAAAAAGGCCAAGAACATTTTGTTCCAGTCTTTAGAGGATGATATGTTCGAGAATGTGGTTAACAGCAGGACTGCCAAGGAAGTCTGGGAAGCAATGCTCATTATGCACGAAGGAACAAAAGAAGTCAGAGAAAACAAGCAATCTCTTCTGACTCGACAGTATGAGATATTCGCCATGTACAAAAAGAGAACGTCACTTCCACTTATGAGAGATTTAATGTACTGCTCAACTCTCTTCTAGTTTTTGGCAAGATCTATCTAAATAAAGATCTTATCATCAAGTTCATGAGGTCCTTACCAAGAAAGTGGGATGCTAAAACCACTGCCATTAGAGAATCAAAGAATCTCCATGAAATGACAGTACAATAACTTTATGGCAACATTCTTACCTACGAGCTAGAGCTAACTCAAAGAATAGAAACTCTATCGGAAGGAAGAAGGAAGGACAAAAGAGTTGCTCTCAAGGCAACAGAAGCCACTTCCAAAGCTCGTGCTGAAAATGAATCTGACTCTGAAGAAGATGATGATGAAGATATTGCAATACTGGTCAGAAGGCTCAAAAGGTTCATGCGCAAAGGCAGAAGCAGCAGACCTAAGAGATTCAACAACAACAACAATCAGGAGCAGATCAACGACCTATGCTATAACTGCAAAAAGCCTGGCCACTTCATTGCAAACTTCAACAAACCTCTTAGAGAAGAGCTGAAGAGGAAAATAAATCCAAAGAAAGAGTTCAAAGGCTACAAAAAGCTTTAGAAGAAAGACAAAGGTTTTGTAGCTAGAGGATCGTGAAGTGACTCAGACAACGACACAAACTCTGAGTCAGGAGATGATGAAGAACCTCAAGTGGCCAATCTATGTCTAATGGCCAAAGATGTAAAAGACAAGAAGAGCATTATCCATCACGAAGTAAGTATCGATGAGGAATTTGACTTTAACTCTCCTGATGTAGACATTGATGATCTAAGAACTGCACTATATAACATAACATCTGATCTGAATCAATACATGAAGTGGTTCAGAGTTCTGTCTAAAGATTATTCTCTTGTTCAAAAAGAGAAAGAGAAAGCTCAAGTAAACTGGAGATAGCTCTACTCAGTACTGCCTCTCTCTCTAAACTTGAAGTTGAGAATAAACTCTTAAGACAGACCAATGAACTCAGTACACAAAGAGAGTTAAATCTAATCTCTAAGATTGAAGAGCTAGAAAAGACAGTCTTAATGCGGAATAGGTCTTCTTCATCTATGGACTCCCTGATCTCTAATCAGAGAATTGCATCTGATAAAATAGGTCTAGGTTTTGGGGAATCTACCTCAGAACCATGTGTGGAAAAGCCCAAGGAAACTAACATTAGTAGTGCTTCAAATTCTAATAGAAGCATTAAATTTATGAAATCCACACAGAAGGAAGAGCCAATGCATCCTTGCTCTTCTGATCTAAGTTATGTCCCAAGACATAACGGATCCCATGCTGGTCTGGGATTCAGAAAAGAGAATAGTAACTCAGTCACTATTTTCCAACCTCGAAGGATCGTGGAGTCAAGTAAAATCGACTCCACGAACCAACCAGGAAGGAATCGTAGAGTTGAGGTTCACTCTACACAAACCCTGAATCACAAAGCTATATGGAAAAAGAAGAATCAGTATAAGGGAAGGCTACCAAGAATCCACACACGTCCAAATGGAGAAAGAATCCACACACACACACAAGCATGCATCATGCTAGGTGTTTTGTATGTGATAGATATGGTCATAAGGCTGCATCATGCTATTATAACCCACTGCATAATAGACCCAAAGTCAAACATATTTGGGTCCCCAAGGGAACTAACAAAGTAGGACCCATGCAAGTCTAGGTACCAAAATGAAAGGTTAATCTTACTGCAGGAACAAAGCTCCACGATCACAACCTGGTATCTGTACAGTGGATGCTCACGACACATAACTGGGAATAAAGCCCTCATGTCTAACTTCATAGAGAATGAGGGTCCAACAGTCATCTTTGGAGACAACGGATCTGGCAAGACAAGAGGATATGGCTCAGCTGGAAATGGTGCAGTGTCCTTCAGGAAAGTAGCCTATGTGGAAGAACTGAAGCAGAATCTACTGAGCATTAGCCAACTATGCGACAAGGGTCATCAAGTCACCTTCCTCAACAATCAATGTCAAGTCAGAGATCTGAAGACCTCTTCTATAAAGCTGACCAGAATAAGAGAAGGAAACATCTACACTGTCAATCTTGCTCAACTAAGTTCTGATGAGATAATATGTTTTCTTGGTAAAGCCTCTGAAGAAATGAGTTGGCTATGGAATAGAAGGTTATCTCATCTTAACTTCAAGAGTATGTTAAAACTGGCCTTCAAAGATCTAGTAGCAAGCTTACCCAAACTCAGCTTCATCAAAGAAAGGCCATGCAATGCCTGTCAGCTTGGAAAGCAAACAAGGAGCCCATTCAAAGGCAAAGTAGTTAATTCAATTGATAAGCCCCTACAGTTACTTCACATGGATCTTTCGGGCCAATTCCAACTATAAGCCTTGGAGGGAAGAGATACTCACTGGTCGTAGTGGATGACTAAACCAGATTCACATGGGTATGCTTTCTAAATTCTAAGGATGAAACAAGCTCCTAACTTATCAAGATGTTCAAGCTGGTGATGAACGAGAAAGGCAAAAAGATCAAGGCCATAAGGAGTGAACATGGAAGAGAGTTCGACTTCTCTGAGATGGATCAGTTTTGTTCTGACAACGGCATCAGTCATAACTTCTCAGCTCCACGAACTCCACAGCAAAACGGAGTAGTTGAAAGGAAGAACAGAACCCTGATCGAAACAGGAAGAACTCTACTAACAGCAGGTCATCTGCCTGAATACTTTTGGGCAGAAGCCATCAACACTATTTGCTATACTCAGAACAAGTCTCTTGTTCACTCTACACTGAAGAAGGCTCCCTATGAGCTGTGGAAAGGAAGAAAGCCCAACGTCAGTTATTTTCATGTGTTTGGATGCACATGCTACATTCTCAACAATGGAAAACAATATCTGACTAAGTTCCAACCGAAGTCAGATGAAGGGATCTTTCTTGGATATGCCACAGACTGCAAAGCCTACAGAGTGTTCAACAAGAAGACGCTAGGTGTTGAAGTCTCGATTCACATCATCTTTGATGAAACAGACTCAGACAAGTCTGTACCACAAGACACTGCGATCGTCGATCTAGACACTATGATTGAGGTGGTCGATCCCAACACCACGATCGCGGTCCTAGAAGATGGAATTGTAGAGCTAATAGAAGAGATCGTGGAGAGAGCTACACCAGACGACGAACCTCTGCAATAAGAAGCAGAAGTTAATCTTGAAGAATTCAGACAAGAAAGCACCAGAACAGATGTTCCAACAGGGAACAGATGGGCAAGAGATCACACTCAAGACTTGATTATTGGAGATACAAATACAAGAATCAAGACAAGATCTGCTACCCAAAATGAGTGTTTCTATCTAAGCTTTCTGTCCCAAATGGAACCCAAGAAGATAGAAGATGCCATAGAAGATTCGAGTTGGTGCAAGGAGTAAATCGTCTGTCAGCCTCCTGCAAGACAGTCTCGCTATCAGCCTCAATGATCAGAACAGCAGCGCCAACCAATTATCATGGCGACCCCTCTGAGGAGCTAAGGCCCATCCTTTAGCTCACAAGGAGTATCTCACACTAGCTTGAGTATGCCCATTGGAGATCCTGCCTTTATGAACAGACATGATCAGAATGAAATTCTCAGTCCAAGTGAGCTAGAAGACATTGAAAGGCGAGATGAAGCAAGCAAAAGAAGGAGAGCTGAAGAGTATGTTAATCCTCCGAGGAGCAAGAGGCAAAGAAGATAGAGATAAGTTTTAATTTGTTTCTTATTGATGTAACTGTGCTGAATTGTAATATCTATTTCACAACATAAATAAATTCATGCTTATTCTCTAAAGATTTTAGTTTCTCACTGAAACACTAAGTCATATTTATTTTCTAGCATCATGCATTAGAATTTGATGATATGATGCAAATCTCCTTGGTTATGTCAACATTAAATAAAGGGAGATTGTTGAGAATTGCATGTTCAAATTTGATGTTGAAAGTAAATAAATGTGCTTATGTAAAGTCCTTATAAGAGAACACATGTACAAGGACTTAGATGGTAGATCAAAAATGTTAAGTTGATCTGAGCTAAACGTTTATCATTCTATAATTGAATGTATAGAAGAAAGATCAAACTTGTTAGGTTGATCTCTTGAAATGTAATAGTTAGGCCTTAACAGATTCGTAGTCTGTCGAGCCATTCAAGAGTTTGCTAAAGTCAAGGCAGAATCGTGGAGTGTCGATGTAGTCACTCTAGGAATCATAGTCTGTCAAGGAAACCACATTTAGAATCGTGGAGATAGTCCGAGCGCCTGCCAAGCCAAGTCAAGAATCGCAGTCAGCTCTCGAAAATGTGGATTCTACTACATGAGCAAGTAGAGATCGTAGTCAATCAAAGCTTAAGCAGAATCGTAGTGTTCTCTACGATCAAGACTGAATCGAGTATGAGCACACCAATACACAACGATCATGGTACGAAGACAACGATCGTGGTGCTTCTTTAGTTAGCATCAGAGTATCAAGATTTGTCTATCTGATGAAAGAAGATGTCTAACAAATGAAGAATGACTTGTTAACGTTGACGTTTCGGGAATCCCATTGCCCCTGCACTTATCCTTAGTTTGAATCGAAGAAATGTATGGAGAAAGATAAAGGGACTACTTTCTGTCTACTGAAAGCACCTTTTCAGGTATTAGGTAAGAAAGCAGTCTGCTGTGTTAGGTGAGTCAGACAGCAGAACACCATATTCCCAGGAAGTCAACATCAGTTCTCAAAAATGTCTGAAACATTAAATGCTCCAACGGAAGCCTTTTAACGGGTAGTTTTCAAAGGCTCCTTCATAAGGAAATCAGATTGGAGATTCAAATTAAGCAAGCAAATACGAACAAAGCTCAAGAACACTCAAAACCTAACACTACGATCCTAAAAAAAAGCTTGCTTCGCTACTCAGTTCTTTAGAACTTATGCTTAACGGCAACTGAGTAGCACACCAAAGAACTCAACTCTCATTACAGAAGTTCTAAGTCTGCTGGACTTGAAGAGTTCTTAGTGAACTAGAAGTTCCAAGACTGCTGGTCTTGAAGGAATCTCAGTGATTCAAAGTTGTAAAGATATCCTTAGTGGATTTTCTACTCGTGGAGTAGAAGAGTGGATTAGGAGTATTGAGTGCTCTGAACCACTTAAAATCATTGTGTCTTCTATAACTGCTATATCTGCCATAACTGCTATAACTGCTTATTAAACTATAAATTTGCTTTATCTTAAGGGGAAAAAACAAATCATATATCCCGCTGTGGTTAATTAATTTATTTAATTTACAAATCTAATAAGTATTTTAAAAAGCAAAAAGTTTTAAATATCTATTCAACCCCCCTCCCCCCCTCCTAGATAACTATTATGCCTCTAGGAACTAACATAGCTTCCTTAGGTATGAGTTCACCTCTAATTTTTTGTCACGTTCAACTTGAATGCACCGAGTTTAGTTCATTCCTTTGATCAATGTTAGCCACCCAACTGTTTGGTCTCTAGAGGTGATCCACCAAGGAAGAACAAATATTCAATAAGATGGTGTTTGGAAAAACCCTATTTTCTATCTCTATAGAAAAAGTGTAATCTCTCAACTCTTGGAATAAAGTGTGTCACACCAATCCATAATAAGACTTTCTTATTTATAGATATAGGCAACCCTCCTAAACTATTTAGGAATAGGGTTTCATTTTAATTAATTAAACTCTTTTAATTAATTATGCTTCCTAATCTTATTAGGAATAATTAATTAAACTCCTATAATTAATTAGCCTCCCAATCTTATTGGGAATATGAGAGAGAATACTTTTATTAATTAATTCCCAAACTCTTTTAGGAACTAAATTAATAATAATAATAATAATAATAATAATAATAATAATAATAATAAGACTTTCTTATTAATTTATATTTAATATTTCCAAAATATTAAATATTAAATATTAAATAATAAATATTGGAAATATTAAATATTAAATAATAAATATTAAGCTATTTAATTTATTCTATCAACATAGATTAAATTAAATACACTTAACTTATTATTACGATTATGTCATTTGCTTCTTAAACAAATATTTTTTCTTTTATGGTGTGACCCTTTAGGTTCTTCATATTAAATCGGTTGTGAATAAATCAATTAGAATAATTCTAATCTTATTTAAATAAATAAATTAAACTATTTAATTCATTTAAATAAATAATATTTATTCTACAATAAGGGTAAGCCCCCTTAGCGTTCAACGACTTTCCAAATAATATAGATTTTAACATTAATCATAAAAGAATCTTTGAGTAAATAGTTACCATACAATTCAATCCTTCTCCCATACAATGAACCAATTAAATATAAGACATGAAATTACTGTTAAGTCTTATTTTATTTAATTATATGTATTTCGATCCTTAAATGCACAACTCCAAATAATACAAATTAGAAACTCCTTTCTAATTTCATTCCACCTTGCCTAAAGATTATTGGGTTGACATTTATCGAATCATATATGACATATCTCTTCTTTTACTAAAAACGATAGATTTTTTATTGACTGTCGACGTTGGAAAACTTAAGAAATACCGCGGGTCGGTTCATAACCCGAGTTTCCCTCAAATCGATCTTCCTAAGTTATCTCTACCCTTATTCTTTTTATTGCGAAAAAGGTTTTGAAGGGTTTTTTAGAAAAGAGGTCAACATGTGTATATGTCGACAATTTGATTTGATTTAAACAGAGTCGCCAGTTGGTAGTTCTGAAAATGATTGTACCAACTGAACCGAATTTGATTTTGAAAAGAGGCCCAATTGCTGGACACTGTCGAAACTTTATCTTTGAAATCGGAGTTTTAAGTTTGGGGGCTTGGTTAAGTGTGGGGAAGGTGTTAGGCACCCCACGACTCCCGTGTAAACACGGTACCGCAATCTTTTAAATATTTCGTTTAAAATTGGAATACGTGAGTGAATACTGTTTTGAAAATTGGGCCTTTGGATTGATTGATTGAAAACTTTGATAGGCTTCGTTGAGCCTATATACGAAGGGTTTGATTTGATTTGAATATTCGCCTTTGATTTGATTGGCAAAAGCATCATTTGATTTGCAAAAGGCTTTGAAATTGAATTAACAGTGATATTTTGAAAGCTGTTTATCAAACCCCTACGCTGACATAGGAATTAAAGTACATCCCCACTTTCAATTTTATCTTTATAGCCTTAAGGCTGCATGCAAGTGGTGATTTGTCGGGCTGCGAAGCATCTTCGACCACAGAAATATAAAGTGTTGGTCTCCTCATGGGTATGAAAACCATCGGAGGGACGCTGACATGACAATCCATATTTTCACTATGTTGAGACCTTAAATCCGGATAACCGTTTTAAGGTCTGTGCATGTATATTTTACAGAAAAAACTGGCAGGGTACATCTGTAAATCAGAGTTTATCCATCGTGAGAATCAGATTCTGATCAGTTTGATCATGAATCCCACGATTCCTAGGCTCACATATGAGTGGCTAGAAAACTTGCACAGTTCAAATTTGTACAGAAGCAAATAAATATCCCAAGAAAGCTAGAACCAGGGATTCATTCAGTAAATCCCGGTTTGCACGGCCGAAGCGTCTCGTTCCCAATAGATAGCGATCTAAGGGATGCGAGGTTGCTTTCGAAGCTGAAACTATAAAAATAACTAGATTTAAAGAAATCTTAGCCATTATGGCTTCCAGGTTCTGTCGGGACCTGTTTGAACCGTTAAAAGCTAGAAGTGGCGAGATTTGGACAAAACTAGTCGGCCCGCAGATATGTCAATGCAGATTCATATAAAAAAATGAATATTAAATGCAGCAGTTGAATAAATTGAGTAAAGCAATATATATAGTTAAATATATATAAAAGCTGTAAAGGGCGATGGATTTTCACTCGCAAGCCCGGACTGGAATTGAAATATATATATAAACTGTAAATAGCTACGAAATAATCCAGGCTGTGACAGAAGTAATATATATATATATATAAACAGTTAAAAGGGCGATGGGTTTTCACGCCTGTGCCCGTATTGGATTTAAAATTGACAGAAAAATAGTCACTCAGTGACTGGGGAGAGCACCCAATATGGGGAAGTGTGCAAAAGTAGTAAAATGGCCACGAAATAGTCCAGGCCAACTGAAAATATATAAATATATATATATTGACAGAAATGTAGTCAAACAGGACTAATATGAGTACCAGTGATGGTGAAAGTCGCTTATATATGCGTAAATATATATAAAAGCGATAAACTACTACGGATTTGACATCCGGGCTTGACAGAATTGAAATGTTAGTACATTTACAATTAAATATGTACAGAAAAAGGCCAAACCCATACTGGAAAGATAACCCAGTCCGACAAAGTTGCTAGAATGTGCGTGCTAGTTTATTGAAGCTACTGGAGCTGACGAATCGTCAATCCGAGCTGTAGAAATGTTGAAAACGGAGTTTATGTACAAAAAATGTATCAATTTTTGACGAAAATGGACACGGAACTAAGTTTTGGGCATATTTAGAAGATGAAACTTTGTGTGCAAGTGTAAAGCAGTGCAGAGTAGTAGTATTGACTTTTTGATCGTAAAAATAATTACAATGAGCTACCCTACGGGCTGTTTGTCGAATCGTAGGCTTCAAACATCCAAATCTACAGGTGGTTTTTTGATATGTGGTAGTAAATGGGTATATCTACGTGTTGGAGTGAAAATATTTGGGTTTGGAAGGGGTGTAAAAGTCAGAAAATCAAACTAACAGTTCGCTGCGTTTCTGAATTTTTTTAAATGAACAGGGGGGACACGTTTATTTATAAGCCAGGAAGCCTCCACTCTACCTGCGGCAGCCGCAGGTAGAGCTGTGGCTCCCCTAGGTTCGGCCCACGTCACTGACTTGGTTGTCTCGAAGTACGTGCACTCCGAGCAATACAATGTCCGATCAAAAACTTTCTAACTTTTGATCGGAGCGTCCGTTTGAGGCGTGCGATACCTTTTCGGAAAGCTCTCACCGAGAGTGTCGGAATGACATGGGAAAAAACATTTTCCTAGGTCCAGGAAGATGGGTTCATAACCAGGTCTTCAATTTCTCACAGTTTGTCTGTTGAGCTGTTTTACGTAGTTGCCACTCGGGATCGTCGTTAGGGTTCATTCTGACTTTGGTGACATTGATTTGGCTTGAGTTTGACCAAGTTAATTGAGAGTTGATTAAATGATCATTGTACCCCTCCCGAGGCTGCCTATAGTAGTAGGCATGGTCTCTGGTCGACTTTCGGGAGCTGATTCTAATACTTGGATCCCAGTCGAGTCTTTTGGCCTCAGGGTTGTCTCTGAGGCTAACGTGGTCATTCCAGGTTTTGCTCTAGGAGTTGTTATGATGCTTCAGGTTGATGTCTGAAGTTGACCTGACGTCCCGGGTTGACATGCACTTCCCAAGTTGAGACTGGGGTTGATTAATATCTCCTGGGTTGCTGCCGGGGTTGAACTGTGTTTCCCGAATTGAGATCAGAGATGGCTTAACATGTCCCGATATTGAGGTTGGGGTTGATTGGTACCTCTCGGGTTGAGACCGAGGTTGATCTTGACTTCCCGAGTTGAGACCGGGGTTGATTAATACCTCCCGGGTTGAGACCGGGGTTGATTGATACCTTCTGGGTTACTGCCGGGGTTGAAATGACTTCCCGGGTTGAGACCGAGGTTCATTTTAACTTCTTGGGTTGAGACCAGGGTTGAGCTTGATGATCCGATTGACTGTCAGAACTTGATTGATGGTCCGATTAACTGTCGGAGCTTGACTGATGGTCCGATTGACTGTCGAAGCTTGATTGATGCTCCGATTGACTGTCGGAGCTTGATTGATGGTCCGATTGACTTTCGGAACTTGATTGATGGCCCAATTGACCGTCGAAGCTTGATTAATGGTCCAATTTACTATCGGAACTTGATTGATGGTCAGATTGACTGTCGGAGCTTGATTGATGGTCCGATTGACTGTCGAAGCTTGATTGATGGTCCGATTGACTATCAAAACTTGATTGATGGTCTAATTGACTATCGAAGCTTGATTGATGGTCTGATTAACTGTCAGAACTTGATTGATGGTCCGATTGACTGTCGAAGCTTGATTGACTGTCGGAGCATGATTGATGGTTCGATTAACTGTAGGAGCTTGATTGATGGTCCGATTGACTGTCGGAGGTTGATTGATGGTCTGATTGACTGTCAGAGATTGATTGATGGTCCGATTGACTGTCGGAGCTTGATTAATGGTCCGATTGACTGTCAGAACTTGATTGATGGTCCGATTGACTGTCGGAGCCTGATTAATGGTTCAATTGACTGTCGGAGCTTAATTGATGGTCTAATTAATTATCGAAACTTTATTAATGGTCCGATTGACTGTCGGAGCTTGATTGATGGTCCGATTGACTGTCGGAGCTTGATTAATGGTCCGATTAACTGTCAGAACTTGATTGATGGTCCAATTGACTGTCGGAGCTTGATTGATGGTCTGATTGACTGTCAGAACTTGATTAATGGTCTAATTGACTGTTGGAGCTTGATTAATGGTTCGATTGACTGTCGGAGCTTGATTAATGGTCTGATTAACTGTCGAAACTTGATTGATGGTCCAACTGACTGTCGGAGCTTGATTGATGGTCCGATTGACTATCAGAGCTTGATTGATGGATCCGATTGACTGTCGGAGCTTGATTGATGGTCCAATTGACTGTCAAAACTTGATTGATGGTCCGATTGACTGTCGGAGCTTGATTGATGGTTCGATTGACTGTTGGAACTTGATTGATGGTCCGATTTACTGACGGAGCTTGATTGATGGTCCGATTGACTTTCGGAACTTGATTGATGGTCCGATTGACTGTCGGAGCTTGATTATCGATATTGGGTGTCAGATTTAGGTTGAAGGACCGGAGTTGGTGGTCGAATTTGGGTTAATTGATGGCTTTGCCCTCTTACTGGGTTAGTATTGGGGCAAGGAAAATTTTGAATGTTTACAGATGCCCCTCTTTATCATGTCCATGTAACGTGGTGGAATGGACAGGATAAAGATTAGTAGACACTGGAAATAAAGAGTGCCACAGCCATTTTGATGCTGGGCATCTTGGAGTAGAATGGGGCTACTTTTGGCTGTGTGTGTTATCACTTTGCTGGGGATGACGTTATCCTGCATAGCCATTGATGGTATTAGGAAGTTATCGTGAGACAATTTTGTTATTCTCGGTAGTGGATGACATCATTCACGATAATTTGTTTGACTCTGATGAAGTTTATTGAAGATGATTTATCATAGATTTTCCCGTCTTGACCTGCTGGGGATGACGTCCTCTGCAATAGCTTCGTAGATTCTGAGGGGTGAGCTATCATAGATTTTCCCGTCTTGATCTGCTGGGGATGACGTCCTCTGCGATAGCTTTGTAGGTGTTGAGGAAGTGGCCAGGATTAATACTACCTCAATGATCTTCTTTGAGGATGTGTATAACAGATTCCATCATCTGTCTTTTGTGAAGATGGATTATTATATGACTCTCAACCATAGATCGTCTCCCGACATCTCATGGGACTAGTCTGAAGGTTGAAATTGACTTTAGTTGGCACCCGAACTTTGCTGGGGTTGCACCAACGGCTGAGTTATCATTGGTCAATACCCGATGCTTCGCTGGACTGGAATCAATGGCTGAGTTATCACCGATCAGTACCCGATGCTTCGCTGGACTGGAACCAATGGATGAAACTTCTCCGGTCAGAACCCGAACTTCGCTGGGGCTGAGCCAACGGCTGTAACTGCTTCTGTCAGAACCCTAACTTCGATGGGGCTGAGCCAATGGCTGTAACTACTTTGGTCAGAACCCAAAATTCGCTGGGGCTGAGCCAACGACTGAGTTGTCACCGGTCAGTACCCGATGCTTCGCTGGACTGGAACCAATGGCTGAACTGTCACCGGTCAGTACCCGATGCTTCGAAAATGACAGTTTTCGGCAATTTTGAGTAATTTTTGCGCAGCTTTTGCGTAGTTTGATCTGTTGACCCCTGGACATGGCTCCGGGCTGAATGCTAAGGGTCTCTGTGGAGTTTTCCTTTTTGTCATGATTGCACTGCTTGAACGCAGGATTTCAGGACAAACCGCTCAATCAAGTAGCGATTTCTCTTCAGATTTGATTCGGCAGCCCGTTTAAACTCCATATTAACTCGAACCGAACAGGGCCCGGGGCGGGTGGGACCCACCTGGGCTACCACAAGTGGAGGTGCGGCTACCTGGGCTACAAAATGTGCTGTGGGATTTTTTATTTTGCAAGTTCCCCGTTTGAGCAGCGAAAGGATTTTCGATCTTCTTTTTCAGATCTACAGAGTTCTGGCAGTCAGATTCTGAATCCGTTAGTTCCTACGCGTTCAAGCGCGACGCAGGTAATGTTTTCCATCCTTCTTTCATAGTTTTTGACAGTTAAAAGCATGTGAACCGCCTATGGTACTTTTAAACGTAATGTATGTCTATATGGCCTGTGAAAAATTTTCTGTCTACATATGTATGCATATTTTATTATAATGCACGTTTGGATGTAAGAAAATTCAGGTTCTGAGACAGTCAATTTTTCCACTTTTTGATCAGTTTAATCATCCTTTTTGAGGCCTAGTGAGCCTGGACTTTCAACTAAAAATGCCTATGGTATTTTGGAGACCATGTGAGGTTGGTTTTTGATTTTTTTGGATATATATGAACTGTTTCTATTTTTTGGGTAGGTGTGCTACTGAATGGCCACCTAGACATGCCTATGTGCATGTGGACAGTCCATTTTACAAAGGAGACTCTGGCGAAATTTCTCTAAAATCTTAGGTTTTGAAAAACATGCATTTTTGACTCTGTGGGGAGTTTTTTTACTGACCCAATGCAGGTTTTGAGCTTCTGGGATTTTGAAAACATGCAATTTTGACTGTACGGGATATTTTTGATGGACCCATGCATGTTTTAGGACTTAGATATGTATGCTGGATTGATTGATTAATAAGTCACAAGTTTTAAGCTTACCACACCCTGCCTGAGGTGATTTCGAGTACTGGTGTATGCGATGGATCGCGATAGACCCGGCAGCTCTACCGGGGTTTCATCAGGTGTTAGACGAAGGAGGGCTTCTGCCGTCCCACAGGCCCGTCCAGCTAGGACGCCTCGCAGATTGGTAGAGAGAAGGATACATCCAGCACAGGATGAGCAGCCCATTGACATTGATAACGAGGAGGCTGTTTTGTTGCTCTTGTTCCAGCTCAGGTTCCACGTGTGGAGGTCCCGGGCATTGCTGTGCAGACACAGGAGTTGCTGGGTAACTTGAGTCGCCATCCTTCGACATATCTTCAAGCCAACGAGGTGACTTAAGGTCTTTCTTCTCTTTGGACTCTTTTCCCATCTTCTGGCCATTCTCAGGGCACAAGTTTTTGACATGGGTTAATTTTTGATGCAGGTCCCTTGCTTGACACAGCCACGAGGGAACTAGTTTAGTGTGCACTCCCTCTATCAGACTATGCACGAGGATTACAGGGAGATCGTGGATGGCTGAGGATTTTAGGCATTCTTCTCGATCCTGCCCCGTCGTTGCCCTTGGGGGTATATGAGGGCTTTGTCTGAGCGCTGGTTTCACCAGACTCAGTCCCTTCATCTGCTTGATTGCGAGGTGATGATGACTCCTATGGACTGGAGATTTATCATCGGCATTGAGTTTGAGGGCGAGACAATGCCTGTCGTGTCTGACATTTTGCCCACCGCAGTTAGATCCCTGTTGGGAGTCCCTCAGTCGGCATTCAAGGGTCGGGCAGTCCGATCTGGTCCCTTGAGTATAGATGCCCAGGATGGGACTTTGCAGTTGCCTCCGCCTGATGATCAGAGGGCTAGAGATCGCATTCTGAGGTGATTATTTTTGTAGATCAATCAGGGGTTATTTTGTGGCGGACAACTCGTCGACTGTGTCCTTTGCTTTGATCAACGCCACTAAGCATGTAAAGCACCTCAGTGACTTTGATTGGGGCACCTATACCTTTGCCTATTTTCTCCGGGGCATGCGCCTGCTTTCGGAGGGTGTGACGGAGGCTTGGTTAGGATTCCATCAAGTTTTTGCTGGTAAGTACATCTTTCTATACCTTTTTAATTTCTGCACTTATTTTTGGCAGTCTTGGTCACTAAGGACTTTTGATATTTGCATGGACAGCTTTGGGCATTTGAGAGGCTTCCTTGCCTACAACCTATTTCAGCATTAGGTCTGGAGACCTATCCACGTGGACGGAGATGGAACCACTCCATTTTGACGGAGGCCCCTGTTGCTGAGGGATTCACTCATGCCCGTCTGCAGTTGGAGCTTTTGACGGCGGGCTCGATCACCTGGACGTCGTACGCATCCGAGCATTTGACAGTCAGATTTGATGGAGGTTTCCCCACTGGCCGAGAGTTTGGCTTATCGACCCGCAGAGTCCCTATGTTAACGGAGGGAGGTTGGGAGCTTTATCTTGGAGAGCGTGCCATTTAGAGCGTTACAGGGGAGATCTGCATTCCCATTGCTCCTCCTGCTTGGCATCATTGGCCATTGTCTTTGCCTTTGACAGACATCCCTTTGGAGGGTATAGATGACTTTGATCTATCAGAGGGCCCATACAGCCAGGCAGCCTTCTATAGTTGGTGGAGTCCTCGCACTATTGGGGCTCAAACTCGTGCTACCCATTTTATGACAGACATGGTGCCAGGGGCCCGTGATGATAATGGACTGGATAACTTGTATTAAAGAGCCTACTAATGTAGACCTAAATAGCACATCTGACCAGGGAGTTGGACCAGACTCGTTTCTTTATTAGGCACCTTGGCCGAGATCCATCAGAGGCATCTTTATTTTACCCATCCAGCTCTGGAGCAGGCCCCTCTTTAGGTCCATTCAGTAGCAGTTATACAGGGGCAGATCCTCCCTTATACTGCCCTAGATATGCCTGATCCCAGCAGCTTTGTGCAGACAGAGGATCTGGAGCAGGTCGATTGGTTTGATACCGAGGTCTTTAACTTCCTATGATAGCTATGGCAGCTATATTTTTGGTCAGCCACTATTTTGGCTATTCGGTGTCTGTGCCATCATTTTGATAAACCACTGTATTAGCTGGGTGGTGGTGCCCCATTTCCCTGTATTCTTCCTTTCACTTTGTACCAGGATATAGGGATGATGTATGCAGTAGATAGCTTTTTATAGATATTTCTGTCATCTTTATCTGCTGCATCATGTTTATATCATTGTCATCATGCATGTATCATATGTATGCATTCAGACAGGTACGATTTAACTTGATCTCTGGACAGTCTTATGATACAGTGCTATAGATGACGACGTCTGCAGTTAGCCATATAAAGCATTTGCCACAGTCAGAGGTGGCTTGCATCGTTGCAATCATGGTATGATCGTCTGCCCTTTCCAGCTAGGGGGACAGTTGACCAGATGCTGGGGCATTCGATAGCCCTTGTAGATTTTAGGGTTCCAAATGGCTTTATTGATGATGTCCTACCCTTATGGGTACCGGAGAGACAGGTATTCCGTATTGGGTGGTGTGAGCTTTCGCCTACTTTGGAGGAGTACCAGAGATTTACTGGCTTGGATTTAGAGTCGCATGTGCTCGAACGGCTATCAGTGATATGCGGAGACCGTTTACTCGGTTGTCCGGTCTTCGACAGAGCTTAGTCATGGATGAGATCATTTCAGGGCATGTGATCTCCCTTGACTTCTTGATAGAGCGCTATGGTGAGCTTGCCAGCTACGACCATCACGTCAGAGATTTCATCATTTTCACAGAGGAGTGGCAGACAGCCATGATAGACATGTTGCTGATGTGCATTGTGGTGTATGTTTACATGCCATTGCGTTTAGATCACCTTGATGTGGGATTGGTTGATGTGGGATTGGTTGTCATAGTCAGAGCCCTTAGGCAGGGCAGTACCATTATCCCTATGATCTTGGCGGAGACACTGAGGTCGCTCACCTATTGCAGTACCCATCTAGCGGGGTTTTTTCCGGGGTAGCTCGGTCGTACTGTATATGTGGTTGATGTCACACATACGATCGATGGGATCATTTAGACCTCATGCCTATTGTTTTAGGAATGAGATATCCTCAGTTTACTCCTTTCGTCCACCTGATTGCATCGACTCAGAGTCCTGGTTAGCATTTTTATCGGATATTGAGCATCCGTTCTCAATTTTGTTATGCTCAGGGATGGCGACCCTGTTCAGCTTCATTACTCATGCATCTGGCATGGATTATTTACCCTTGGCAGGATTGAGGGGTATAACTACTTATCATCCCTTGGCAGTTATGGAGCAGTTTGATCAGTGGCAGAGTATGCACCATTTTGAGGATTCTGCTGATCAGAGGATGTCGGCTTCATCGATGTCACCGACCGACTTGGTTAGATTTTATGAGTGTTGGACTCACAAGGAGAGGGCTGAGTTCTTCAGTAGACATCTGGATCGTTCTCCGGAGTATTCTGCATGGTTAGAGGCAGAGACCGCAGTCGCAGTAGCGGAGATTCATTTACCTCCGCTTGCGGATTCTGACGAGGAGGAGCCCATGGAGGTTCCCGATTCTCCTACTGAGGATGAGCTGTTCGCAGATTTGGCGGTAGCTTTGATTAGTGATCCCCCGGTTATTCCCTACAGGGATAGATCCAGCTTTGTCAGATTCTCTATTCAGGATCATTTGAGAGAGATTCAGCTAGAGCGCAGCTGTTGGCTGCCCTGTCTGGCAGGGATTTAGCTTTTACTGAGAGGGATGGTCTCAGGATTGCCTTGGATACTAGATTGATTGAGCGGGAGGAGCTTCGCTCTACTTTAGATACTGCCATTGTGGAGCGAGACGAGGTTCGCTCAGCCAGAGATGCAGCATATGTTGAGATTGAGGAGACTTTAATTTCTCAGGATGCAGCTTTTGCAGAGAGTGATGAAGCTATCGCTTCTCATGATTTCCACATTGCTGATAGTACTGCTCTTCGATCTTACACCCATGGTTTGGTTACCGAGATGAGTGCTTACATTGATGACCACAGTGCCACCCTGCAGATGACTGTGGATGTTCTTAGCCGTATGGAGGCTGAGTGGACTACTCTTACAAATGCTCCTCCATCCTCAGAGAGAGATGCCATGCTGGCATTGCTGACCCGCTTGTCCTTGGGTCCATAGACTAGCTTTATTTTTCCTGCACAGACTAGATCAGCTATTTTTGTCATGTACAGGGCACTATGTATATAAAGCAGTTTATATATCAGAGAAATATAATTTTGAGATACTTCCCTGCTTAGATATGTATTGTCATCGCTGAGTGATTACCACTTCCGTCATGACTCGAAGTTGTTGATGCATTTTGAGCTTCTCCTTGATGGACTGACCGTTGAGGTGTCAAGGGAGTTCCTCAGATGGGTCTGGTATCCAGACAGCTTGACAATATTTTTACTTTTATTTGTCTTCGGTGTCTTAGAACTAGTCTTCCATTTTTTTGTTTTTTCTTAAAGGTTAAACCGCGTCGTAGAGGGCTGCCTAAGTACTCTCGGGTTGAGGGAGATCAGGTCATTTGTAGTTCTGGTTGTTTAATTGAAGAGGCTTAAAAAGAGTTTATCTGGGGTTTGAATTTGGTTTGATGAGCTTTGGAATTTGATGCTGGGATTTGCAAGTTCTTTGGATTTTTGCTTGATTTGACCGCACTATAGATGGTTGCCTACGTACTCCCGGGCTGAGGGAGATCAGGTCATTCGTAGTTCAGGCTTCTCTAGTGAAAAGCCGAACCTGATTCGATTTATAGGACCCAAATACCGGTATGCATGTGCTTCAAACGTAGTACTTTTTCACAGTTTCTGAATTGATGAGTTGGAGAAATTCATTCCCGTCCATTTCTTATAGCCTGATGGCTCCCCCTGTCAGCATTTCCTTGACAATGAAAGGGCCTTCCCAGTTCGGGGCAAATTTTCCTTTGGCTTCATCCTGATTGGCCAGGATTTTCTTTAGCACCAAATTATTTTCTTTGAATTGCCGAATTTGGACTTTCTTGTTGTAGGACCTTGGCGATCCTTTGCTGGTATAACCGTCCGTGGAAAATGGTTGTGGCCCTCTTTTCGTCTATCAGGGATAGTTGATGATATCGGTCTTGCAACCATTGATCTTCATCCATCTGAGCATCTATTAATACTCGTAAAGACTCCATCTCTACTTCTATGGGGAGGACTGCTTCCATGCCATAGACCAGTGAATAGGGGGTAGCCCCAGTAGAGGTACGTATTGGCGTCCTGTAGGCTAACAGGGTTAGAGGCAGCAGGTCAGGCCAGTCTTTGTGATTGGTGGACATTTTCTGCATGATCTTCTTGATGTTTTTGTTGGCCGCTTTGACAGCACCGTTCATCTTGGGCCTATAGATGACAAAGTTGAGATGCTTGATGTGGAACTTGTCACATAGTTCTACCATCATTTAATTGTTCAGGTTTTTGGCGTTGTCTGATACGATCACTTCTGGTTGTCCATATCGACAAACGACATTGTTTTTGATGAAACTGATGATGACCTCTTTTGTGACTTTAGGGAAAGAGGTTGCTTCAACCCATTTGGTGAAGTACGATCATGGTGAAGATGAACCGATGACCGTTGCTAGCTTTGGGTTCGACTAGACCTATCACGTCCATTCCCCACATAGTAAAAGGCCATGGTGCAGTTATGTTGTGTAGCTCATTTGGTGGAGCGTGGATGACATTTCCATGTATTTGGCATTGAAAGCATCTCTTGACATGATCATCGCAATCAGCTTTGAGCGAGATCTAGTAATGTCCTGTTCTGATTATCTTCTTGGCCAGCAGATAGCTGCTCATGTGTGGACCACAGACTCCGCCATGGACTTCATCCATTAGTCTTTGGGCTTGCTCCTTGTCGAGGCATCTTAACAGGCCTATTCCAGCATCCCTTTTATAAAGTGCATCTCCTCTCAAATAGAACTTCATAGCCATTCTGAGAATCCGTTTCCGCTCTGATTGGCTTACACCAGTGGGTATAGATTCATTATAGAGATATTCCTTGATGTCTTGAAACCAAGGTTGCTTGACAGGAGGTATTTCGTCTGATACTTCTCCAATATAATTCCCGTATATTGGGGCTTTTTGATTTGTGAACTGGATGTTGGGAAACCCGCTCTTGTTAGATATGCGGATTAATGAAGCTAACGTTGCCAGTGCATCGGCAAAGTCATTCCGACCCCGAGGAATGTGGACGAAGGTTATTGCTTCGAACTCCTGGGACATCTTGAGGACTTACAAATGATAGGGCAACAGACGCAGTTCTGTTGTGAGATACTTGCCTGGTGGTTTGTCTGATGACCAACTCGGAATCTCCAAAGACCAATAAGTGTTTGATACCCATGGATTGGGCTAGTTTCAACCCCAGTATATAGCCTTCGTACTCGGCCGTGTTGTTGGTGTTGCTAAATTGAAGTTTGGTAGCTACAGGATATTGATCACCTGTACCAGAGATAAGGACTACCCCAGCTCTGGAACCTTCCATGTTTACCGCTCCTTCGAAATACATTTTCCATGGTTGGACTGTATTCTCTGACTGGAGTTGTTAAATTGTCATAATCCCATCATCTAGGAAATATATCTCCAGGGGCTCGAACCCTCCTGAAGGTGCTTCTGCTAATTGATCTGCAATGCCTTGGCCTTTGATAGACTTCTGAGTCACGTAGACAATGTCAAACTATTGTAGAATTAACTGCCATTTGGACAGTCAGAAATTTAATATTGGTTTATTGAAGACGTATTTGAGTGGATCCATACGGGATAGGAGATAAGTCGTGTGCCCATGCAAGTAGTGTTTCAACCTCATGGCGGCCCATGCTAATGAACAGCATATCTTCTCGATCAGGGTGTATTTTTGTTCCTCACTACTGAATCTTTTGTTGATGTAGTAGATAGCTCTTTCTTTGCTACTATCATCCTTCTGTCCTAGCATACAGCCCATGGCATTGGCATTGACGGACAGGTACATGAATAAGGGGACTCAATCCCTCGGAGGTACCCAAACAGGTGCTTCGACAAGCTGCTTTTTGATGGCAAGGAAGGCTTGTTGACAATCCTCATTCCATTTGATGGAGGAATTCTTCCTTAACAGCTTGAAGATAGGCTCACATGTTGCTGTGAGCTGGGAAATGAACCGACTTATGAAGTTGATCCTTCCTAGGAATCCTCATATCTCCTTCTCTGTACGAGGCACGGGCATTTCAGAAATGGCTTTGATCTTGGCAGGGTCTAACTCAATGCCCCGATTGCTCACAAGGAATCCTAGCAATTTGCCTACCTTAACGCTAAAAGCGCATTTGGCGGGATTTAGCTTGAGGTTGTACTTGCGCAACCTATTGAACAGCTTCCTGAGATGGTCTATATGATCATCCTCCCTCCGAGATTTGATGATGATGTCGTCAACATAGACATCTATTTCTTTGTGCGTCATATCATGAAAGAGGGCCATCATGGCTCGCTGATACGTTACTCCGGCATTGATGAGGCCGAAGGATAGTCATCGGTAGCAAAAGGTTCCCCAGGGAGTGATAAAAGCTATTTTCTCCCGGTCTTCTTTAGCAACCACGATTTGATGGTAACCAGCAAAGCAGTCTACGAAGGAATACATGTCGTACTGCGCAGTATTGTCAATCAGGATGTGGATAAAAGGTACCGGGAAATTGTCCTTGAGACAGGCTTTGTTTAGATCCTAGTAATCAACGCAGACTCGTACCTTCCCTCCTGGTTTAGGCACAGGGACTATGTTTGATAGCCATTTGGGATATGTTGATACCATGATGATCCCGGCTTTGAATTGTTTAACGATTTCTTCTTTGACTTTGAGACTCCACTCAAGTTTCAATCATCTAAGCTTTTGTTTGACTGGTTTGAACCTGGTACTGTGTTAGGAGTTCGATCAGGTCGGCTTTTTGATCTGAGGTGAGGTCTAAACCTATTTGGATTTCTTTGATGGTTTCGAAAGTTCCTATGTTGATGGTGGAGGTTTGGTCAAGGTTTGGTTTGGGTTTGTCTTTGACCCATTCCTTGATCTCCTTTGGCACCTCATAGTCATCTTCCTCCTCTTGATCAAGATCCGTCAAGTCGAAGCTCAATCTTGCATCATAGTTGGAGTTATGTTGACAGGTTGGCATCTCATTAGCAGAGATACACATATCCAATGCCTGGGTCCTGAAAACAAAAATGCTTTCATTAATATATACAACTGTTTAAATACACATAGCATTTATAAAGTATGACAAAAGTAACTGCTCTAGCTGTGTAATCAAAAATAAGCAGTAAATGAAGGCATGATTAAGGGCAGATTGACTGTCTGCCCCTTTACCCTTTTCGACTGAGGCAAGGGACACTGCTCCAATTATCCAGTGTTAGATCCTCATGGATAGGGATAATGCTGGAAGTGTGCTCGTCCGTCTCGTCTTGAATGACAACTGAAACACCCTTTAGGATATGGCCGAGGCTGTTATGTGGATTATTCCTCTGTTTGCTGCGAGGAAAGTGAGCACAATCCTCATTGTCACTATCAAGGAGTTCATCATTCATCCCCTCGTAGTTAATAATGACTTTCATATTAGCGAATGGTTCTCGTCCTCCGTACAGGATCTTTTCTTTTCCCTTTTCGCTATCGGCCTCAGGCTTGAGGACTTTCCTTTCATGGACATGTATGATTGAGGGAAATAGCATGGCTGATGCCCCTGTAGGGATCTTCCTCGTAGGTTTCACCCATCCGACATTTGTGAGGTTTGGGAGCAGAATTGTGGAGGCTTGCGCTTTGGGATGTTTGTGTGGATTCGGTGGTTTGACCCTGATGAAAATCCCAGTCCTACTCTTCCCATCTGACTTGGGATTTGAATTGGCATCTTAATGTCGTGCTTGTTTTTTCTTAACCCTTCTCCAGGCTGGAAACCCGCAACTACCATTTCTTGGCCCACTGTCATTATTTTAGTGAAAATTTTAAGCTTCAGGGCTGGTGCCCCAATCGATAGATATTGAATATCGCTCACCTCGAGAGCTTGAAAACTTGCAAGCTCAACCCCGGCATCAAAGCTAATCACTGGCATGTCCCCATGTATGTGGGTAGGGTATTCCGGTTCAGCATTCACTGTGATGAGGCTGCCTTTGATAATGTACTTGAGTTGCTGATGGAGGGTGGATGGAACAGCCCCGACCATATGGATCCATGGCCTGCCCAACAATAAGTTGTATCCGGTGGCTATGTTAAGTACCTAGAAAGATACGTAGAAGGTGTGTGGACCAATTTCTAGAGGAAGCTAGATTTCCCCCATAGCCTGGCAGCGAGATCCATCGAAAGCCCGAAAAACCATGCGACTGGCTTTGATCCGGTTTGGATTGATCTTCATTCTTTCCAACGTGTTGTATAGACAAATGTTGAGGGAAGATCCTCCATCAATAAGAACTCCTCCGATCACGTATCCTGAAGGACATAACGGCTATATGCATGGACTTGTGGTGGCCCCTTCCCTCAGCCGGGATATTATCGTCTGTGAAGGAAATCACATTGTTGTTGAAAATGTGTTCTATCACGTGACGGAATTTCTCTAAGTCTACCGTGTGTGGCAGATGAGCTTCTTCTAGTACCTTCACTAGGATGTTACGGTGATCCTCTGATGATAGGACCAAGTCCAGGATGGATATTTTCTTGGGTACGTCTTTCAAGCTTTACACTATCTTGATTTCATTGTGTCCCATCTTTTTGAGGAACTCTTGTATCTTTTCTTCAGCCACCCTTTCTTTTGCTTTGGTAACTGGTTTAATCACCCGCTGAGGCAGGTACAATGGATTATCCTTTGTCAGGATGGAAATGTTGTTTGAAGTAGAGCTTTCAATGTCCCTGTAGTTCCATGGGACCTTCTTCAGACTGAGGATTGGATATTGAGGCCTGAAGGGCAAAATTAGAGGCTGAGGTGCAGCCACCTTTACAGGATTTTATATTTCTTGGACCCCTTTACCTGTCAGTACCAGGGGTGTGATGATTGATTCTTTATAGCAGGATATGACAGCCACTGTGTCCTGATACCATGCATCGGGGATCCAGAGGCTATCTTTATCTGTCATGTCGAGGATTTAATCTCCTCTGATTAAGTCACCTTTCTCAATCAGGTCTTGAATTAGGTTATGAAGTGCCCAGCATTCTTCTGTATCATGGCCTGGGAGTGTTGGAATGGTACTGACATATTTGGTCAGGTTTGAATTTTCTGGATTGAGGGTTCAGCGGAGGTAGCAAGTTTTCAACCATTCCTCGTTGATCATCATTTACAGGATTTCTTCCATTGACTGGTTCAAATTGGTGAAATTCCTTTAAAATAGGAACTTCCTACCTGCTTGGACATTTGCTTCTTCGATTCCCTTGTCAGTCCAGGGTGTAAGCTCACAAGTCCGGCTATGATCTTGATTAGAATTGACTTCCGCTGGAGGAGAGCAACTGCCAATAAATTGATGGATTTGCTTCAACATCTTTCTGGTGAGTTGATGTTGGTAGACGACCAGTTCAGCCAACTGCTCGATTTGTTCCTTGATAGACTTTATTTCTTGCTCTATCAGGAATTATTTTTCAAAAGCTTCCCAACTTATTGGGCTGATGCTGTTGGATTGAGTTGATTCTTCAACATAGCGGAGGTATTTGGATCCTTCTCCACTTGAAGTGTTGATCATGTTGACACTCTCCTCCTTATGCTGTGGGAGAGGGTTATCTTGGACATGTGGTTGATCGGGCTTTGTGACCACAATTTCTCCATTATCAATCAAATCTTGGATTTTGTTCTTGAGGGACCAACAATCTTGGGTGTCATGTCTCGGTGATCCGAAATGATGAGCACATTTCTTGCTAGGGTCGAAGTTCCTTGCATTAGTGTTAGTTGGTGGAAGGAGTTGGCCAATCTTTTTCTGAGCTATCAGAAGTTTGAAGACGTTCTCGAGTGAATCCCCTAGTGGGGTGAAAGTCCTTCTGCGTCTGACCTCCATATTTTTCTGGAATGAAGGATTTGAAAGCTGTGTTGCAGCTTGGAAAGGGGTATAGTTCCTCCTTTGAATGGGTGTATTGTTTGAATTACCGCTTGAATTTTGTCCTTGTAACACCAAGGAAACTTCTTCATCTTTCTTTTTGTGGACCCTTCGGGGATTATTCCCGTAATTTTCGGATTGGATATGCTCAGCAACATCTTCGAGTGCTGTTAGGTCTTTTATTTTTCCGGACTTGAGTCCTATTTCGGCCATTTCACTGTGTTTGATCATTTCAGAGAAAGGTTTTCCTATGCCTGCTACGACCCTTTCATAATAAGGAGCTTCTTGAATATCGATGAAAGTCATGACTATTTCAGATTCAGTCATGGCTGGAGTGACTTGTGCTGCTACCCGTCTCCATCGCTGGGCATATTCTCTGAATGATTCAGTGTTATTCTTCTTGATTTTGGTAATTTGATACCCATCTGGAGCTAGTTGAGATTCGAAATTTTACTGGCTGAGGAAGGCATGGGCCAATTCTTCCCAACTGTGGATTTTGGAGTTGTCTAGATGGGCATACCAGGCTTTGGCTTCTCCAGTTAAACTCTTCTGAAATAGCTGCATTCGAAGTTTCTCGTCCTCAGTATAGGATCCAAGTTCTCCGATGAAAACTTTCAGGTGTATGTATGGATCTCCCAACACATCCTATTTCTCGAACTCAGGGGTTCTGAATTTCTCAAGATAACGAGCCCCGGGGAATATACAGAGGTCGGAATAATTCACACTGCCAAATGCCCCAGTCCCTTTAATAGACCGGAGAGTTTCTTCCATTTGTTGCATTTTCTTGAGAAGGTCACCAGCTTCCTGTTCTTTGCCTAGGATGGTGATTTCTGGAGTATTGTTGATTGTATCCTGGTTCTGGGGTCCAGGGATCTAATTTTTGGCTTTTTTTGTATCTTAACCGCCAGCACCACTACCAGATGCTATTGGTTTTGGATGAGTTTGAGATTGTTTTTCTTTGAAGGCCTTGTTTTGCTCTCGAAGGAAACCAGCTAGCTCGGCTATCTGATTTTTCAATCCTTCGAATTCTTCCTTTGATCAATGTTAGCCACCCAACTGTTTGGTCTCTAGAGGTAATCCACCAAGGAAGAACAAATATTCAAGAAGATGGGTGTTTAGAAAAACCCTAGTTTCTATCTCTATAGAAAAAGTGTAATCTCTCAACTCTTGGAATAAAGTGTGTCACACCAATTCATAATAAGACTTTCTTATTTATAGATATAGGCAACCCTCCTAAATCATTTAGGAATAGGGTTTCATTTTAATTAATTAAACTCTTTTAATTAATTATGCTTCCTAATCTTATTAGGAATAATTAATTAAACTCCTATAATTAATTAGCCTCCCAATCTTATTGGGAATATGAGAGAGAGTACTTTTATTAATTAATTCTCAAACTCTTTTAAGGAACTAAATTAATAATAACAGTAATAATAATAATAATAATAATAATAATAATAATAATAATAATAATAATAATGACTTTCTTATTAATTTATATTTAATATTTCTAAAATAATAAATATTAAGCTATTTAATTTATTCTATCAACATAGATTAAATTAAATACACTTAACTTATTATTACGATTATGTTATTTGCTTCTTCAATAAATATTTTTTCTTTTATGGTGTGACCCTTTAGGTTCTCCATATTAAACCGGTTGTGAATAAATCAATTAGAATAATTCTAATCTTATTTAAATAAATAAATTAAACTATTTAATTCGTTTAAGTAAATAATATTTATTCTACAATAAGGGTAAGCCCCCTTAGCGTTCAACGACTTTTTAAATAATATAGATTTTAACATTAATCATAAAAGAATCTTTGAGTAAATAGTTACCGTATAATTCAATCCTTCTCCCATACAATAAACCAATTAAATATAAGACATGAAATTACTGTTAAGTCTTATTTTATTTAATTATATGTATTTCGATCCTTAAATGCACAACTCCAAATAATACAAATTAGAAACTCCTTTCTAATTTCATTCCACCTTGCCCAAAGATTCTTGGGTTGTCATTTATCGAATCATATATGACATATCTCTTCTTTTACTAAAAGCGATAGATTTTTTTATTGATTGTCGACGTTGGAAAATTTTAAAAATACCGCGGGTCGGTTCATAACTCAAGTTATCCTCAAATCGATCTTCCTAAGTTATCTCTACCCTTATTCTTTTTATTGCGAAAAAGGTTTTGAAGGGTTTTTTAGAAAAGAGGGCAACATGTGTATATGTCGACAATTTGATTTGATTTAAACAGAGTTGCCAGTTGGTAGTTCTGAAAATGGTTGTACCAACTCAACCGAATTTGATTTTGAAAAGAGGCCTAATTGCTGGACACTGTCGAAACTTGATCTTTGAAATCGGAGTTTTGAGTTCGGGGGCTTGGTTAAGTGTGGGGAAGGTGTTAGGCACCCCACGACTCCCGTGTAAACATGGTACCACAATCTTTTTAATATTTCCCTTAAAACTGGAATGCGTGAGTGAATGCTGTTTTGAAAATTGGGCCTTTGGATTGATTGATTGAAAGCTTTGACAGGCTTCGTTGAGCCTATATACGAAGGGTTTTATTTGATTTGAAAATTCGTCTTTGATTTGATTTGCAAAAGTATCATTTGATTTGCAAAAGGCTTTGAAATTGAATTAACAGTGATATTTTGAAAGTTGTTTATCAAACCCCTAAGTTGACATAGGAATTGAAGCATATCGCCACTTTCAATTTTATCTTTATAGCCTTAAGGCTGCATACAAGTGGTGATTTGTCAGGCTGTGAAGCATCCTCGATCACAGAAATATAAAGTGTCAGTCTCCTCGTGGGTATGAAAACCATCGAAGGGACGCTGACACGACAATCCATATTTTTCACTATGTTGAGACCTTAAATTCGGATAACCGTTTTAAGGTCTGTGCATGTACATTTTACAGAAAAAACTGGCAGGGTACATCTCTAAATCGGAGTTTGTTCATTATGGGAATCAGATTCTGATCAATTTGATCATGAATTCCACTGATTCCTAGGCTCACATATGAGTGGCTAGAAAACTTGCACAATTCAAATTTGTACAGAAGTAGATAAATATCCCAAGATAGCCAAAACCAGGGATTCATTCAGTAAATCCCGGTTCGCGCGGCCGAAGCGTCTCGTTTCCACTAGATAGCGATCTAAGGGATGCGAGGTTGCTTTCGAAGCTGAAACTATAAAAATAACTAGATTTAAAGAAATCTCAGCCATTATAGCTTCTAGGTTCTGTCGGGACCTGTTTGAACCGTTGAAAGCTAGAATTGGCGAGATTTGGATAAATATAGTCGGCCCGCAGATATGTCAATGCAGATTCATATAAAAAATGAATATTAAATGCAGTAGTTGAATAAATTGAATAAAGCAATATATATAGTTAAATATATATAAAAGCTGTAAAGGGCGATGAGTTTTCACTCGCAAGCCCGGACTGGAATTGAAATATATATTTATATATATATAAAAACTATAAATAGCTATGAAATAATCCAGGCTGTGACAGAAGTAATATATATATATATATATATATATATATAAACAGTAAAAAGGGCGATGGGTTTTCATGCCTGTGCCCGTATTGGAATTGAAATTGACAGAAAAATAGTCACCCAGTGACTGGGGAGAGCACCCAGTATAGGGAAGTGTGCAAAAGCAGTAAAATAGCCACAAAATAGTCCAGGCCGACTGAAAATATATAAATATATATATATATATATATATATATATTGACAGAAATATAGTCAACCAGGACTGATATGAGTACCAGTGAGGGTGAAAGTCGCTTATATATGCGTAAATATATATAAAAGCGGTAAACTACCTCGGATTTGACATCCGGGCTTGACAGAATTGAAATGTTAATACATTTACAGTAAAATATGTACAAAAAAAGGCCAAACCCAGAATGGAAAGATAACCCAGTTAGGCGAAGTTGCCAGAATGTGCGTGCTAGTGCATTGAAGCTACTGGAGCTGACGGATTGTCAATCCGAGTTGTAGAAATGTTGAAAATGGAGTTTATGTACAAAAATATATCAATTTTTGACTGAAAACAGGACACGGAACTAAGTTCCGGGCATATTTAGAAGATGAAACTTTGTGTGCAAGTGTAAAGCAGTGCAGAGTAGTAGTATTGACTTTCTAATCGTAAAAATACTTACAATGAGCTGCACTACGGGCTTTTTACCGAATCGTAGGCTTCAAACGTTCAAATCTACCGGTGGTTTTTTGATATGTGGTAGTATATGAGTATATCTACGTGTTGGAGTGAAAATATTTGGGTTTGGAATGGGTGTAAAAGTCAAAAAATCAAACTGACAGGGCTTCGCTTGCGTTTCTGAATTTTTTCAAATGAACGGGGGGAGACGTTTATTTATAGGCCAGGGAGCCTCCACTCTACCTGCGACAGTTGCAGGTAGAGCTGCGGCTCCCCTAGGTGGGGCCCACGTGCCCGACTTGGTCGTCTCGAAGTACGTGCACTTCGAGCAATGTGATGTCCGGTCGAAAACTTTTTAACTTTTGATCGGAGCGTCCGTTTGAGGAGTACGATACCTTTCCGAAAAGCTCTCGTCGAGAGTGTCGCAATGACATGGGAAAAAACATTTTTCCGGGTCCAAGAAGATGGGTTCATAACTAGGTCTTTGATTTTCTACAATTTATCCGTTGAGCTGTCTTGCGTAGTTGCCACTCGGGATCGTCGTTAGGGTTCATTCTAACTTTGGTGGCATCTATTTGGCTTGAGTTTGACCAAGTCGGTTGAGAGTTGATGAAATGACCGTTGTACCCCTCCCGAGACTGCCTGTAGTGTCGGCATGGTAGCTGGTCGACTTCCGGGAGCTGATTCCAATACTTGGATCCCAGTCGAGTCTTTTGACCTCAGGGTTGTCTCTGAGGCTGACGTGGTCGTTCCAGATTTTGCTCTGGAGTTGTTGTGATGCTTCAGGTTGATGTCTGAAGTTGACCTTCAGTCCCGGGTTGACCTTCACTTCCCGGGTTGAGACTGGGGTTGATTGATACCTCCCGGGTTGTTGCTGGGGTTGAACTGTGTTTCCCGAATTGAGACCGGAGATGGCTAGACATATCTCGATATTGAGGTCAGGGTTGATTGGTACCTCCCGGGTTGAGACCGGGGTTGATCTTGACTTCCCGGGTTGAGACCGGGGTTGATTAATACCTCCTGGGTTGAGACCGGGGTTAATTGATACCTCCCGGGTTGCTGCCGGGGTTGAATTGACTTCCCGGGTTGAGATTGGGGTTGATTTTAACTTTTCGGGTTGAGACCGGGGTTGAGCTTGATGATCCGATTGACTGTCGGAACTTGATTGATGGTCCGATTGACTGTCGGAGCTTGATTGATGGTCCGATTGACTGTCGGAGCTTGATTGATGCTCCGATTGACTGTCAGAGCTTGATTGATGGTCCGATTGACTGTCGGAGCTTGATTGATGGTCCGATTGACTGTCGGAGCTTGATTGATGGTCCGATTGATTATCGGAGCTTGATTGATGGTCCGATTGATTATCGGAGCTTGATTGATGGTCCGATTGACTGTCGAAACTTGATTGATGGTCCGATTGACTGTCGAAACTTGATTGATGGTCCGATTGACTGTCGAAGCTTGTTTGATGGTCCGATTGACTGTCGGAGCTTGATTACCGATATTGGGCATCTGATTTAGGTTGAAGGACCGGCGTTGGTGGCCGAATTTGGGTTGATTGACGGTTTTGCCCTCCTACCGGGTTAGTATTTGGGCAAGAAAAATTTTGAGTGTCTACATTGATCATTCATTATCTTCATATATATAACTTATTACACCCAAGCATACCCTTTGATATACCCTAAGGGTCTTAAGGGACATGTCAAAGTATAACTTATCATACACAAGATATTATGATAATTTTAAGTCTAAGGATCACTTGTACTACTATCACTACAGGAATTCCTATTGACAGACAAATAAAACTCCATTAGGTATTCCTTAGTGAGCCACGTTCAATGAACTTATTCTCCAATAAACACCTATATACTTGCTTTAGTGTCTCCACACAAATAATCATGAGATCAATCATCATCATCCAATAAGCAAGCAATATATGTATCAATCTATCTGGATTCACTAATCTCCTTTTTAGTGATCCAACGATTGGGAACTATTTTAGTTGTAAGTTATCTAAGAATTTAGATCTCATTAGCATGATAATCATCATGATTCTAAAAAAATTGCTTAAAACTATGAGTTTATCACATATTATAATAACATCATCATGTGGATAAATATTAAATGTCTTTAATTAAATAATACTTTTATTAATAAATGAATTAATAAGATTGTTATAAAGTATATGTTTTATTATCAAACATGATTGTCTTGAATTCATACTACTTTCACACATGTGGTTATAGCTCAGGTATACCATACAGTATATTCTAACAATGATATCATGTCACAACACATGTGACACAAAATCACACAAAGGGGTTCTAATACGTATATGTTAAACCGAAACAAATCATCAACACAAGTTTTCAAAAATATATTAACATGTATTTTTTTACAAATATCAAAATAAATTCTAGACATAATGCACTAGTCTAAAGAGTACAAATATGAGTTCCAAATATCAACACCAAAATGAAACTATCATAATAAATTTGACAATGAATAATCATGGAGAAAAAACAAAATTTCTAAGTGAGTAGCTAACGAACAAATTAAAATTAAAAAAATTCGCTGAAAGAGTACGAAATCCGTACCACGTAACCAATGTAATGACCCTCTCGATTCAATCTAGTTTAAACAAAGTAATAACAATTATAAGTACAATTATATAAATTTGTATGTAAAAGCTGTTTTTTACTAAAAATTATCCATGTTTCATGAAATATTACAAAATTATACTCTCGTGGTATAGTAATAATATATAGTTATTAGTACCGAAACTTATAATTTTTTTATTATAAAAATATACATGACGGCCAATGAAAGATTTATACCAAAATAATTTAATTTAAAGTAACCATGAATGCATATACATATATATAATCCAAATAATATAACATATGTAATCAGATTTCATTCATACGCTTGCATCATTGTTTTATTAATAAATTAAGGCACCTCATACATATACTTATAATCAAAGTCTAAATGAGCAAGATAGCTATATAATTATATTAATTACAGTGAATTACTTACCGGAAATAATTAGTTATCGGGATCTAAGTTTTCCTCTACCGCCGCTCCCGTTCCCTTCTTTTCCCTCAGTTTGTATAATAAAGTACGATTAAGTTTAGTTATATTAATAGATTTTATTAATTTTTCTTAGTTATAGTAGGATTTAATATTCCCCACATATATATTAAATTCAATTAATTTTATGACCCAATTTTACCAAATTAATTTATTCATCACTTATTAATACTTTTTAGCACACGTAATTTAAATGACTAGTTTGACCCAAATAAAATACAAAATTCAATTAAAATATTTAAAATATAAACTTAAATATTATTTATTTATAAAAGAGAACATTATGAAAAAACTAGTGTTACATAAGTTGTATGCATAGTGAAGTAGTTTTCATTTAATTGTTTACATTTTAGATGACATTCGTACACACGTAGAATACAATTGACTCTCATCTATATAAATACAACTTGTTTCTAAATAAATCCCCTATTTTTGAGCATCTAGAATCCGAATCCTAAAAATTTAATTTGCACGTCTTTGCTGTTGCCTACTACTGTCAGCTGAACCAAAAGTTTAGGCCTCTAAATCACAAAAGTCAAAAAACCCAAAAATCTTCTACCACACAAAGCATTACAAACTTCCTTTTTTCCCCAAACAATATACAAATTCTACACTTACTATTTCTTTTGTGAAAATCTCAAAATATTCTAATCTACTTCAGGTAAGCATTATTAGCAAGCTCAGGCTGTTTACAGGAAGTTTGTCTAGAGTATGCCACTTAGAATATGCAGCAGCCAGAAGCAACTCTTTTCACTTTGCAGATTTATTTTTCTTGGAGGAAAAAGGCGAAAATCCGCATAAGCAACCGTTCTTTTTCCTGCAATATTACATTCATAAAACCAGTAAATTTTGGTAAAAAAAAAATTGTAATAGAAAATAATTTATATGTCCACTAGGTTTATGTCAAATGCGAATTGCGACTCATGTAGAAGTGTAATCGATAAAATAGAACACTATATCGGCATATTTATCATCATGTATAACAAAACTCTTTTATAATTTTGTTATAGTTTTTTATGTGCAGCTACCTAATTTTATTTTATTTTTTTGAATTCTAGAACATGGGAACAATCACATCCAAAAAATACTGATTAGTATTTATTCATTAGCATGATCTTGATGAGCTGTAGTATTGGTTGTAGCGTATACGTGTAGATTTACATAAACGTGTATTTGATTTTAAGTACTGAATTTGTTTTTTAACCCAAAATTCCTTCTAGAGCGCCCTGTTTTAAAAAAAAAAAGTCTCTTTGACTAATATGATTTTTAGATTAAACAACTAATAAGAAATCCAAGATTAGTTTGTAAGTTACTTGATATTATATTTCCTTAAATAAATAACAACCTATTTGTGTAACTTAAGGACTAAGGAGTTAATTATATACTTTTTCTCTATATTTACAAATTAAAAAAGGGATCAATTATCTACTTTTTACTCTGTATTTACAAATTAGAAAGGAAAATGATATATATTACGAAAGTTTACATCAACTTTTTAATTCACAGTTACATAAATAAGTATTATGGTAACTTTTTTTGGAAAAACGTGTAATAAGTGGGATACTCTTATAATTTCTATAAATTTTATATATTGATAAACTTCACAATTGCTATTCGGCATAAATTTATCGTAATACATAGTAGGACTCTATTAAAAAAAAGGTCATAGTGTTTTTGCATCAAAAATATACTTTGTTCTTTGGCTATGCCTAATTTTTATTTCTTTCATGAAATAAAAGTTTATTAAACTAGCGTTTGGAAGTTATATGCACTACACTATTTTTGATAAATGGCCAAATGTATTAAATGCTACTGCGGCATACGCTATTTTAAGGCTAATAACCGAATGTTCCTTGTTCAGATTTCCATATTCTATAGCATTCTCCTGAAGTTTGAACATAGATAATCCCATAAACACTAACTAATTACTACATTCTAGTACCTAATTAATGTTACTAAAGCCAATTAAATAGAATTAATTCTCACTTATGATTTTTCTTAATCTTCCAAAGAAAAATAAACAGATCTTGAACTAAATTTTCTTTTAAAAAAATTTAGGAAATAATCATACCTGCCGCTGTTGCTACGATTGCTCCTACTACTCCCACTGCTGCCACTACTTCCACTGCTGCCGGAGCTTCCACTTATACTACTCATTCCACCACTTTCACTCTCATCGGAAACCGAAGGTCTCCTCTTCCACCACTCCTTCTCCACAACCTTTAAGCACTTGTTATCCGAATTCGCCTCCGTTTTCAGAGAAACTTTAGCATAAAGATTTGCGTTCTTTTTTTTGCTTCTTCCCAAAGAAATTGGAAAGACCGTCTTAAGAAACAATCCCTTATTGTTTTCATTAATATTGCTTCCACTACGTACCATTTTCGCCTTTATTTCAATCTTTTTCATACTTTCTTGCCTCTTTACACTACCCTTCTTGCTCAAACTTTTCTTTCCCACCAAATTTTCCTCTTGATTTTCCACCAAACATGTCTCTTCTAGCTTTTTCACACTATGATATTCCACAAGATCTTTTAAGGATAGCTCGTAAGACGATTCGGGCATGGCTTGAACCATCTCCATAAGCTCCTTCTGGCCTCTGGCAATGGCTTGAGCTCTTGAAGAAGGGGGAAGAATTCGAAAACTGTTATAAGATTGTTCCGAATGGATTGGAATTCTAGGGGGACTTTTCTTCCATAAGGGTGGTGAACAAAAACCAGATTCATCATCTTGTATAAGCCTAAATTGAATTCCCCCACCATTTAAATTCCTATATTTTTCATAGTTTCGAGCTTCTTTTCTAGGCTTCGTTCCAAAATTCAATTCGTTTGTGTTTTGTGTTCTGGGATCAAACATGATATCTATTTGCAGGGTAGCCAAAATGGAGAGAAAAGAGGGAGGAATTGAATTGAATTGAATTGGAAAACTGTGTGTATATGATCAAAATAGAGGTTGGCACGTTTTGTGAGTCATGAATGACTCCATATGGTCCATTATCACTTATTATTTCTTTTGATTTAATGACAAAACAAGTAAGTTTTATATTGTTGTTGTGGCTCCTAAAAGTCAAGATTTTCTAGATGGGTGGACGTAGGGCCAAACTTTTCCCCATTATTCTCATTTTGTCTCTTTTTCTGCATTTAGTTATTTATTTCCTTTGGTATTTCTCCTATGGAAGGGAAATATTTGCTTGTATCTATCCATTTTTTAAATTGGCGATTTTTGTCTCGTTAATGATTGTGTTTATAGTTTATATTAGCTTTGTCAAGTTTTTTTAAATTTGTTTTACGGGCCCTTGTAAACGGGATACATTTGACAAAATGAAGCAAGTATACTTTTGAACAAAAATAAACTTTTATTGAATTGAGAATTAAAATATATAGGGAATTGATTTTTCACAAGAAAAAAAATGATATTTTTGCAAGATTCTCCCTCATATGAATAGTATATGGGAGCCACATATTTGTGTGAGTGAAATTTTGTGAAAATATTTATTTTCTGTTCTGAAAATAACAATTTTCAATATATATATATATATATAGAGCAATGATTCATAACATGTATTTGTTATGGATCAAAAATAGACAAATAACATCTTTACCTTTCACAACAAATATCAACGGTAGGAATTAAAAAAGCATTCTCACCATCTGCCAGAATAACTGGCGGATTAGTAGAAAATTTCTACTATCCCCATCAACGAGTTGAAAAAAAAAATTTTAACCAGTCCGCTAGTTATTCTAGCGGATGTCATCTGCTTCAGCACATAAACACTAGCATGTAACGATTATTTAATTGCCAAATTATTTTATTTTGAAGTTATCTTTAATTGTAAAACTATTTTATTTTGAAGTTATCTTTATATGAGGTTGTATGATTATTTAATTATAAAACTATTTTATTTTGGTTATATATTTGGATTTATCACCATGATTTATTATTTTTAGTTGTATAATATTTTAATTTTTCATTATATGGTAAATAAACTAAATAATCTATTATCAAAATATTATTTATAAATAAAAAATATTTTTAATTAAGTAATTTGTAAATTATTCAAATTTAGTAAATTTGTAAAACATACAACCATGATTAATTACTAACATTATATTTACAATTGCATGCTAAAATATACAGTAAACTGATACACAGTTTAATATATAAGACATAATCAGTACAACATGATACAGTCGTGAAAAAACAGATACAAAGTTATCAAATAGAGTTTTGTCCCCCTTATATGTAAGGGCGCTCAAAGTTTTCGATTTTTTCGGTTTTTGACCGAATTGAGTGGTACCGGTACCGGTTTTTTTCGGTACCGGTTTTTTCGGTACCGATTTTTTCAGTTTTTTTATACTTTTCGGTACCGGTACCGGTTCTTAAATTTTTGAATTCGGTAAAACCGAAAAACCGAAAAAAAAAACCGAAATTTAAAATTGATACAAATCATTCAATTTTAATTGATAAAGTTAATCCCAACTATTAAAAATGTATGCTATCTAAAATTTCTAGCATGCATGAAATTGTAACAGTATAGATTTTTAAATAAATAAAATAAATAATACTAACACCAATAATAATAATAATAATAATAAAAGAAATGGTAGATTACAAAAAGAAATGGTAGATTACAAAAAGAAATGGTAGATTATAAAATGAAATTCTATTAATATATAAAAAAAATTCTTAGTTTTAAAAAAATTTATTAATATAAAAAAATATATTTAATTATTTATTTTTTGCGGTATAACCGAAAAAACCGAAACCGACTTTGTACCGAACCGGTACCGAAACCGGTTTTTCGGTACTGGTACCGGTTCTTGATTTTACGGTATTTTTGATTCGGTACCGGTTCGATTTTTTCTGTACCGGTTCGGTTATTTACCGATGAGCACCCCTATTTATATGTACCATTCTTAATTCTGACCCAGACACCCATAGAAGTTTAACAGGTTTGCTTTCCACATCGACATTCCTCATTTCCTTAATAGGGACAAGCAGAATCTTACTGCCTGTAAATGCAGTAGCAAAAAGCACCGAGAAATGCAGGATCAGGAGCAGCAAAACCCCATAACCCAGCAGCCCAAAACATGCCCCCCCTGCAGATACAGCAGCCTAGCCAACAGAAAGACGAGCAACCATCCAAAATTAGGGGCTGAAACATACATAAGCGCACAACAGAAAGCCGCGACGGATATAAGCAAATAAGTTTACAATCGTAAAAAATCTTAAATATTGAAAGGAAAGTAAACCGGATATTAGTATTTATTTCAACATACATACTCCTACATTGTGTTCGAATGAAGTCCAAACCAACCCTTGAAAATTTGAATAAATGAAAATGGTTATTCAAATATTCCAACATATTCTCTTACATTATATTATCATACTTCTTGGTCACTAATCTCAAAGTATAACTACTACTTCCATCAGTACCTGACTATTAACAGAAAGGATGAAAAATAAGCTTCTAGACCCATGCCTATAACTTCTAATTCTGTCAGTTTGGTCACAGGAGATCGCAGACGGATATGTACTTGGCTAGTTTTGCAACATAACAAAATTTTGAATAAGGGCTAAAAAAATTGGTTCATGGTACATTCAAATATTCAATTTCCACGTTGGTGGGTAACACGTGAACAGAAAATGGCTACTTACGAATGTGTGTAAAACTACAGGGTCTAATTCACTGATGCAAGGCTCTCCTGTTTACAACCTGAAAGAAGAGAAAAGAAAAAAATTATGATGATTCAGAAACGAAGAGAGTATTCCAGCAGGTTGAATTCACGGCTTACGTGAACATTTGAGGTCGGTTTCAAGAGAGCTGATGTCGCTTTATTGGTGAAAGGATGAGGTTTCTTAAGGTCATTGAGGGGTTTCCTGTTCCAGGCCCAGCTCCAAAAACAGTATGACCACCGCCCCTTCTGTTGCCAATATCAACTGGGCTAGCTGACTGTTTAGTCCTCTATACTATGCTCTATTATCCATGATAGGCTTGTAATATGATTCAGTATCTACATTCAAGAATAGCAACTTTGTTTCTAAAGAAATTTAGTTGAATTTCAATGATGTAAGAACCAATTCTAGAAACTTAATAATTGTATTTATATGGCAATCATCAGTCATTCAATGGGCTATGACATTACAAAACTATGATCACGAAGAACACCTCTACAACTTATCAATGACACTTTTTAGGTGATATACATATTTCTGTGGCAGTAGAGGACATCAAATATGAGATGCCGGAAAAGATCATTGAAGTAGTTGATACGCAGCAGCATGGTGAGTTGCCACGAAGAACCCAACGTGTCACAAAGAAGAACCCAAAGTATTTTGCATAAGGGACACGTGTACGAGCAACAACAGCCACATGAAGCATGAAGGAGTCAAAATAGGAGTAGGAGAAAATAAAGCGGCCATTTCGCATTATTCGCATTTCTGTTTCATTTCTGTTTGTAATTTGAAATTCAGTTTGCATTGTAACGTTAAGGACCTTTGGTTTCGGCTGCAGTTGTTGAAGGTTTGTTAGGATTTATCTATTTATAATTACCGAAGTGGAATAAAGAGGTTGAACATTTTTTTTTCAAATACTATCCTGTGGTAAATTCTCACCAGAAGAGAATTATAGCTAATTATTTCTGCAGCTGTAATACTGCTATTGACTGGGACCTCATCAGTAGTTTATACATGAATAACAAACAGAGTTGTACAAAAATAGGGAAATGTTCAAATAAACAAAAAAACATGTAGTAGAGCTCAAGAAAAAACAGCACAAACCTGTCCACTAGCCAGGCCAACAGATAAATCTGCAATGAAGTTATCCTCTGTTTCACCACTACGGTGGCTGACCATCACACCCAATCCAGCAACTTTGGAATCGAGAGCTGCTTGAATCAATTCAGTTATTGTTCCTATCTGGTTAACCTGCATTTAGTAAATGGGTAAAGATGAGAAATGGTTCAGCATTAACTTCAAACATGTGAACTTGTCGGGAAAAAAAAATTGAAACATGTAAGTTGTCTAACAGAACTTCTAACTCCCAAATTATAACAGTATGTCAATTATCTGTAGAAATCAAATAAGTACTGTTATATCAATATCCATATGTCACTCCCCCTTATCATGTATTAGCTCCCAAATATTATTTACTGATTACAGTTATTTAGAACACCAATGAAGCACCTGAAGTCCTTATCAAACAGAAAGGAATCCATCAATAAGGAAAATTGAGCCAAGAAAAGATGTATGTGTGTTAGTGACCTCAACGAGATACATTCTTTCCCGTTAACTATCAAGCTCAAATGAATTAAGAACCTACTTTTTCACTTTAATTAATAAAGTGAAAAAGTGATGAAGCACATTGTATGGAATCAGTGGTAAATATGGAAGTTATGATAAGTGATTGTATGGAATTTTGAAGGAAGTAACACAGAAGATAGGAGAGTAGAGGGAGAGAGAATTCAGAAGAATTTGGGAGCAGGGAAGCACTTCATATAATTCCTAAGCTCAAATGAGCAAGTGAGGCAATACATATAGCATCCTCAGCTCCCTTTCTAGAAGGAGCTAAGGCACATGAGCACATGACACCCACACAACTCAGTAATCCATCCTAACAAACTCCTAACAGTATACTGGACCAAATACTAAAACGACCCGGACTGACCTAAAGGAAAAGACAAGGCTACCCCCTTCCTGCTTATTACAATTATGAACTGAAGAAAATACTAACACTACAAATGACTGTATGCAACCCTTACAATCCCTCTTCCTTAAATGACCCTTGTCCTCAAGGGTGAAAATGAGGAAATTTCTGGTGGAACTGCTCCCATTTCTCCCATGTAGCCTCAGCTGGTAATGTGTTAGCCCACTGAACCAATACTTCGACACTAGGAGAGTTGTTATACTTGATCAGTCTGCATTTAAGTATGGCTATTGGCTCAACTAGGAAATACCCTTCAGAGTTCATGGGAGGTAGCACTGTGTTCCCAACTTCTTTTTAAGCAATGACACATGAAAAGTTGGGTGAATTCTAGCTTGTTCTGGCAACTTGAGCTTGTATGCCACCTTCCCCACCTTTTGCTCTACATAGAAGGGTCCACAAAACTTGAGAGCTAATTTTCCATAGTTGAATTGCTTTAAGGACAGTTGCTTGTATGGCCTTACCTTTAGGTAGACTTGATCTCCCACTTCCAAAGCCCTTTCAGTTCTGTTCTTATCAGCATAGGACTTGATTCTGGACTGGGCTGCTAGTAGCTGCTGCCTGAGCATCTGCATAAACTTGGCCCTCTCCTTGCAGAATTGCTTTACTGTAGTGTCTAAGACTTGCCCAAACTGATGGAAGTTGAGGTGAGGGGGCTGGTATCCATATAGGGCCTCAAAGGGTGATGTTTTAAGGCCCACATGGAAGTGAGTGTTGTACCACCATTCGGCAAGAGGTAGCCAAGATACCCAATTGTGTGATTCTTGAGTAGCCATGCATCTAAGGAAACATTCAAGTACCTGATTTACCCTTTCAGTTTGGCCATCTGATTGTGGGTGGTAAGCCGTGCTCATCTGTAACTTAGTACCTATTGTCTTGAATAAGGACTGCCAAAAGAGACTTAAAAATACCTTGTCTCTATCAGAAACTATAGTTGTAGGCAACCCATGTAGTTTGTACACTTGTGTCACATACGTGTGAGCCAGCTGGGCTGCAGAATAGGGGTGTTTCAAGGCAATAAAATGAGCATATTTAGTGAACCTATCCACTACGACCCAGATGACAGTCAAACCTGTGGATGGGGGCAAGCCCTCTATAAAATCCATAGAAAGATCTGACCACGGTTTATGTGGAACTGGAAGTGGCTGTAGCAGACCTGGGCTTGCTAGGGTCTCATGTTTTTGTTGTTGACAAATATCACATTCTTTGACAAATGTGATTACATCTTGTCTCATAGTGGACCACCAGAAAAACTTGCTCATTCTCTCATAGGTACCTCTGATTCCTGAGTGACCCCCTATAGGAGAGTTATGGAATTCATTTAGGAACTTCTTCCTTAGTTGGATGTCAGGTCCAACCACTAGTTTATCTTGGAACTTGAGTCTACCATTTCGTAAGGTGTAACCTGGCATAGAGTCTGGTTTCACTTGAAGTTGCACTATTAGGTCCCTTAACCCTGTATCCCCTTCCCATGAATGAGCCACCTCTTGGATCCAAGTAGGTACCACCTCAGTTATCATATGGCATTGCTCCAGCTCATCAGTTGTTGTTCCTGGAAGAACTTTGGATTCCAGACCTTTCACAACTCTTGAAAGGCTGTCAGCTACCACATTTTCCTTACCCTTTTTATAAGATATTTCATAATCTAACCCCATGAGTTTGGTGACCCATTTTTGTTGATTGGTGGTGGTGATTCTCTGGTCCAGCAAGTATTTGAGACTCTGATGGTCAGTCCTAATATACACCTTATTTCCTAATAGGTAGTGCCTCCACTTATTGACAGCAAACACCATTGCCATCAATTCTTTTTAATAGGTGGATAACCCCAAATGTTGGTTAGGGATTGCCTTACTAAGATAGGCAATTGGTTTACCATGCTGCAATAAAACTGCACCAATGTCATAGTGGGATGCATCTGTTTCTAGCACAAAAGGTTCTTTGAAGTCTGGCATGGCCAACACTGGTGCCTGAGTCATGGCCTTTTTGAGGTTCTGAAAAGCTTCAGTGGCTTTGTTATTCCAAATGAAATTGTCCTTCTTGAGTAAATCTGTTAAAGGCCTGCTAATAACCTCATAATTTCTGACAAACCTTCTATAATACCCAGTCAAACCTAAGAATCCTCTTAACCCCCTTTAAGTTGGTAGGTATGGGCCAGTGTAACATGCAGTCTACCTTTTCTTTGTCAGTTGATACACCCTCCTGACTGATGATATGGCCTAAGTACTGGACCTCTCTAGTAACAAACATGCATTTACTTCTCTTAGCAAACAAGCAGTGATCTGTTAGGGATTGTAGAACTAGTTTCAAATGTTCAGATAAGGTCTTGCTGTACACCAGAATATCATCAAAAAAAACTAGTACAAACTTCCTCAAATATGGTTGAAATACCTCATTCATCAATGACTGAAATGTAGCAGGTGCATTGGTCAGACCAAAGGGCATGACCAAAAATTTAAAATGACCAAAGTGAGTCCTGAAGGCAGTCTTTTGTATGTCTTCATGCCTGACCCTTATTTGATGGTACCCTGACCTCAGGTCCAATTTAGAAAACCATTGTGATCCATGTAGTTCATCCAATAACTCATCTATAGCTGGTATGGGAAACTTATCCTTGACAGTTTGATTGTTCAAGGCTCTATAATCCACACATAGCCTCCAGGTTCCATCCTGCTTCTTAACTAACAGAACTGGGAAGGCATAAGGGCTGTTACTGGGTTGAATAATCCCATTCTGTAGCATTTCTTGCACTATTTTTTCTATCTCTTCTTTCTGCACATGAGGGTATCTATATGGTCTGAGATTTATGGGTTGGTTGCCCTCAGTTAGTTTGATATGGTGATCTTTGCTTCTGGGTGGAGGTACACCTTTTGGTTCCTGGAACACTCCTGAGAATTATTGCAGTAATTCTTTAAATTGTCTGCTATCTTCTAGACTTAGATCAGACCTCAAGTCCTGGTGTCTGCCAGTTTCTTCATTAGGCTGATTGAACCCAAACAGGTAACCAAAATAGCCATGTGTAGCCCCATTCACTACTCTTTGGAATTCTCCAGAATTCATTAATTGAATAGAGGGAGATACTTGATCAGACTCCCCTTGTATTAGTGTGGTTTTTCCTTCCTTAGACAAGGACAATTGTAAGTGATGGAAGTCAAAGGTTACTGATTCAAACAATTTCAACCACTGGACACCCAGGACAGCATCAATACCCCCCAATGGTAAAATCCAAAATTTAGTGTGAAACACCTCTCCTTGGATAGTCCACTGTAAGTTAGGACATTGATGATGACTCTCCACCTTAAAGCCATCTGCAACTGTAACTTCTATAGACTTGGTGTTTAATAAAACAGCCTTAACCCTCTTTCCAGCTTGAGGATCCAAGAAGTTGTTAGTACTACCACTATCTACCAAAATTCTGAGAAACCTCCCATTTGCCATACCTAACAATCTGATAGTATTGTTATTACTGTGTCCTGATAGTGCATGAAGAGTAATTTGTGGCTCTTCCTCCCCAACTGGACCTGGCATTCCTTCCAACTCCTCCTCTTCACAACATTCCTCTTCACTTATCTCTGAAGAAACTGAAGGTACTATCATGAACAAGTGTGGTTTCTTACAAAGGTGTTCTCTGCTATAAGGTTCATCACATGAAAAGCATAACCCCTTCCTTCTTTTCTCGTTGATTTGATCTCTGGTCAGCCCTCTTACTGGCAAGGACCTCACAACCTCAGTGTTATAAACAACAGGTTTGTTGTGGGGAGTGTATTCATGGGAATGCATTCCTGGACTAGCCACAGCCCTGTTGACCATTTTACTCCTCTTAAGCCAGGCTTCAAGTTTGGCTTCCTCAACCCTTGATAATCTGATAATTTCTTTCAGATTTTTCGGTTTCAACTCCTGCACCCCCAACTGTATCTCTAACCTTAACCCTCCCACAAAGCAATCCATGAAGAATTCTTCATTAAGGGTAGGATTTCTACTCAATTCCCATCCTCTTAATTCTTCAAATTTTTTCCTATATTCATCAACTGTCCCCGGCTGTTGCAACTTCTTCAGTTCTCCAATGGGATTGTCACTGGACTCAGGGCTGAATCTAGCAATTATTTCCTCCTTTAAGCATTCCCAAGAGAGCTCCTGCCCTTCCTGAGCATAACTGGAGTACCACTCCTCAGCCTCCCCTTCTAGACTCATTGTGGCTAGGTATACTTTTTGTAAATCCGGCACCGAGTGGTGGAAAAACAATTTGTTGCATTTCCTTATCCATGATCTGGGGTTTTCTCCCATAAAATTTTGGAAATTCAAACTTAATAGTTCTAAAAATGCTGTCAGATTTATCCACTCTAACATTTTGGTCATACTGACCTAAGACAGACTCGTGAGAAGGACCTGTGCTACCTGATGGAGTCGAGTCCTTGTTCTTCCCTTGCATAGCCAGCAGAGCTTCAAAGTTCTTCATCATCAATTCCATCTTCGCATCAAACCCTTGCTGCATCGCGGACAGCTGAGTTTTCACCTGGTGCATCGTAGCATGCTGCTCTTGAGCCTGGTTCTCGAAATTAGTTAATCTCTGGTTATTAGTGGCCATGGTTGCAGAGAAGTTGGCTCTGATACCAAATTGTAAGGAATTAGTGGTAAATATGGAAGTTATGATAAGTGATTGTATGGAATTTTGAAGGAAGTAACACAGAAATTCAGATAGGAGAGTAGAGGGAGAGAGAATTCAGAAGAATTTGGGAGCAGGGAAGCACTTCATATAATTCCTAAGCTCAAATGAGCAAGTGAGGCAATACATATAGCATCCTCAGCTCCCTTTCTAGAAGGAGCTAAGGCACATGAGCACATGACACCCACACAACTCAGCAATCCATCCTAACAAACTCCTAACAGTATACTGGACCAAATACTAAAATGACCCGGACTGACCTAAAGGAAAAGACAAGGCTACCCCCTTCCTGCTTATTACAATTATGAACTGAAGAAAATACTAACACTACAAATGACTGTATGCAACCCTTACACACATGAAGCGTATATATATATATATATTTAAAACTCAGTTGTAAAAAATCTATCTCATACTTTCCTTCAATAGCAAACCATTGTAAGCCTTCTTCTGAATAGATTCAACAATTTTCTTTGGATTTGTGACCAACAAGTCATCACCTACAATGACCAACAAGTCATCGCCTACAATTGGGATATCAACTGATGACTGCAGTGAAGACCATGAGCTCCAATAATCTTGGTCAAAATGATCTTCAGTGGACACTATAGGGAATTCTTTGATGAAATCTTTGTAAAGATCACGGAGACTCTGAGCTACCAGCACGTGAGCACCATAATTTTGCCCCAATTCCTCGGGTTCCAAATCGCAGAAATCCCAGCACTCAGCATTCAGCTTACCGTTTCCTTCATTTTCCTTGGGTGATTTGGTCGAACTAGGGTTTCAAATCGCAGAAATCGCAGCACCCAAATCGCAGGAACTTAAACATTACATCCGCTAGTTTCTCTGTCGGATTGGTTTTAAAATTTTTTTTGCTGAGATTGCGTTGATGGGTATAATTGACCTTTGAAAATTTTAATTCCGTCCGCTACTTATACTAGCGGACGGCTTGCTTGTCTTTTTAATCCCTACCTCTATTTACTCATTTTTGATCTATAACTAATTGTTTAATCCATAACTCATTTTTGATCCATAGCTATTTGTTCATATTTATAGATGCTATTTGTTTAAGAGTAAATAATATCTAGTGTAACACATTATGTAACTTATCCAAAGGACTGTCCAAAACAACCAATATAAATTAAGCTTAAATATAATTTATTATCTTAAACTATAGGTCATATTCCATTTCGGTGATCCAACTTTTAATTTTGTCAATCAGATTATTCAACTATCAATTTTTTTCAATTCCATTCAATTGAGCCGCCACGTCAGAAATTGCTGACGTGGCTGTCCAAGTGGGGCATAACGTAGCTAATGTGGTTAAAAAAAAGTTTTTTATTTTTTTAATTTAACATTGGTGATATATTAAAGGGTAAAATCGTCCCATCACTTTCTATCAAACATTACAACTAAGCAAAAATCATCAAAAGCTTTAACTATCAGAAATTCAAAATCGATCAAGGAGAGACCCAGTGAAATCCCCAAATTCGATCGACAAAAACCTTAGGTCGGAGAATCAAAAATTTCTCAACGACTCTCTAGCTTTTTAGTCGATCGGCGTTGATACTGTGCTTTGAATACAGAAATACTAGTTTAAGAGATTTGTCTGGTTTGTTCAGATCTAATTTGATCTTTGAGTTTCTATTTTTGTTATGTTTATATGTTGAGTTTTAACGATTTTGTGTTATTAATCACAGAGGAAGATTGACAGGTGGACTTCCAAGTACCGGGGAGATTACGGAGCCGGGGAATAAAGAAAGATCGAGATCGAGAAGGGGATCGGAATGGGGACGGGGAGAAGGAGCGGTCGAGTAGGAGTAGTAAGAGGAGAGGAGAGAGGTTGATGAACGCCAGATATGATAGCTCAGAGGAGGAGGAGGAGAGTGTGAATGATGAAGAAGATGACGATGATGATAGCTTATGAAAGCACTTGAACCTTTTAGTCAGTGGTAGTGTTAGCTCGGTTTGACCGATTTCGTATGCTTTCCTACTAGTTGTGGCTTTGAAATCTTGGGTGTTGTATTCCAATTTATCAAATTTGATTGTTATTGTTTAGCTCTTGATTTATTGGATTTCTTTTCTCATCTCCGCTCTCCAATTTTACCTGCTCCTTTAAAATTTGGGCTGGTAGGGGGTTATTCCCCATGTCTGATTTCCCATTATGTTTATTATTAAAATTCGATTTGTTGGGTTTTTCCCCCTAAATTCCCATGATTTTCTCTGTTTTTCCGATCTTGGGTTCGTAGAGGCTCTTTGGGTTTATTGGGAAGTTTTCTATTAATGAATCTTTCTATTATGGTCAATTGTTGGTGTTCTGGCTTGGGAGCTCATCCATGACGACCATGGCTCTTTCATTGCCGGAATATATGGTGCTTTGATCTTATTTCATTTTTAGCTTTTATTTTGATTTGTTTTTATAAAAAATGAGATTTGACCTTTTTACCCTTAGACATTTAATAAATGTAAAAATCCATTTGAAATAATAATTTTTAATGACACGTATGCATTGATTATTCTAGTCAGCGAAGCCACATCAGCAATTTCTGACATGGCGGCTCAATTGAATGGAATTGAAAAAAATTGATAATTTAATAATCTGATTGACAAAATTGAAAGTTGGATCACCGAAGTAGAATATATGACCTATAGTTTAGGGTAGTAATTTATATTTAAGCCTATAAATTAATGAGTAATATATCTATAAACATGTGCATCTATTGTCATATTTATGTAATCCTCTAAATAAGTTATCTGATACGCGGATGTTATATCCCTTTTCAACCAGTATAAATTAATGAGTAGCATATTTATAAATATGCGAAGCCACCTGTAGACACTCGAAATTTCGTTTCCCTGTTACTAACACTGTAGGAGGGCAAGACTGTCTTATTAACTCAACCCCGGTCTCAATACCGGGTCGTCAACTCAACCTTGGTCTTAATACCGGACCATTAAATCAACCCCAGTCTCAATACCGTGCCATCAACTCAACCCCGGTCTCAATACCGGGCCATCAAATTAACCCCTATCTCAACCCAGGAAGTACAGGTTAGCCCCGGTCTCAATCCAGGAGGTACAAGTCAGCCCCGGTCTTAACCCGGGAGGTACAAGTCAGCCCAGGTCTCAACCTGGGAAGTACAGCTCAGCCTCGATTTCAACCCAGGAGGTACAAGTCAGCCCCAGTCTCAACCCGGGAAGTACAGCTCAGCCCCGGTCTCAACCTGGGAAGTACAGGTCAGCCCCGGTCTCAACCCGGGAGGTACAGGTCAGCCCCAGTCTTAACCCGGGAGGTACAGGTCAGCCCCGGTCTTAACCCAGGAGGTACAGGTCAGCTCTGGTCTCAACCCGGGAAGTACAGGTCAACCCCGATCTCAACCCGAGAAGTATAGGTCAGCCCCGGTCTCAACCCGTGAGGTACAGGTCAGCCCTGGTCTCTACCCGGGAGGTATAAGTCATCCCCAGTCTCAACTTGGGAGATACAGGTCAGCCCCGGTCTCAACCTAGGAGGTATAGGTCAACCTCGGTCTCAACCCGGGAGGTACAGGTCAGCCCCGATCTTAACCCGGGAGGTATAGGTCAGCTCCGGTCTTAACCCAGGAAGTACAGCTCAACCCCGGTCTCAACCCGGGAAGTACAGCTCAGCCCCGGTCTCAACCCGGGAGGTACAGATTAACCTCGGTCTCAACCCGGGAGGTCAGGTCAACTTCAAAAACAATCCTGAAGCATCACAACATCTCTAGAGGAAAACCTAGAAAGACCAAAGTCAGCCTCGGAGACAACACTGAGGACGAATAGACTCGAATGGGATCCAAACCTTGGAAACAACCCTAGGAAGTCAGCTGAAGGCCATGTCGATATTGAAGGCAACCCCGGGAGAGGTAAACGATCATTTTTACCAACTTAAAGCCGATTCGGTCAAACTCAAGCCGAATTGATACCACTAAGGTCAGAACGAACCATAACGATGATCCCTAGTGGAAACAACGCAAGATAGCTCAACAGATAAACTGCGAGGAATTAAAGTTATGAACCCGTATTTTGGACTCGGAAAAGGTTTTCTCCCATGTCATTACGACGCGCTCGGCTAGGGCTTTCCGAAAAGGTATAGCACGCCTCAAACGGACGCTCCGATCAAAAGTTAGAAAGTTTCGAATCTGATATCGCATTGCTCGGAGTGCACGTACTTCGATGCAACAGGACCAGCCACGTGAGCTCTGCCACATGGAGCCGCACCTCTACCTGGGACAGCAGCAGGTAGAGTTGCTTCTCCTGGGTATATATATATGAGCTCACCCCCAGCTCATTTGAAAAAAAATTAGAAAACGCTCTGAACCCCTGCCCGTTTGGTTTTTTAGCCATTTTCTTGTCTTCTAAACCCAAATTTTTTCACTCTAACACGTTGATATACCCATATACTACCACATATCAAATATTAACCGGTAGATTTGGACGTTTAACGCCTATGATTTGGCAAAGAGCCCGTGTAGCAGTACATTGTGAGTATTTTTACGATCAGCAAGTTGATATTACTTCATTACGCTGTTATACACTTGAATATCAAGTTTCGTTTCCTAAATATGCCCGGAACTTAGTTTTGTGGCCGTTTTTGTTAACATTTGGTACATTTTAGTACCTAAACGCATTTTCTAGCATTTCTACAACTCGGATTGACGATCCATCACTTCTAACAACTTTTATATACTAATATCTTCGTTTTGAGCAACTTCGCCGGACTGGGTTATCTTCCCAGTTCGGGTTTTGCTTTCTTTCTTTTTTTTTGTATATATTTAACTATATGTATACTAACTTTTTAATTCTGTCAAGCCCAGATGTCAAATTCGCGGTAGTTTACTGTTTTTATATATATACACATATATATGCACCCTTCACCGGACTTGGTTATCTTCCTAGTCCCGGTTTGACTATTTTATTGTCTATATTTAATTATAAATATATATATTTACATTTAAATTTGTCCTGGATCATTCTGTGGCCTTTTACTGCTTTCATATATATTTATATTTTTGTCCGGGCCTCGGAGTGAAAACCCCCCGCCCTTTATCGCTTTTATACATATATATATATATATATATATATATATATTTCCATTATGTCCAGCCTGGATCATTCCGTGACTTTAATACAACTTTTATAAATATATATATATTTTCATTCCAGTCCGGGCATCGGAGTGAAAAACCCACCGCCCTTTATTGCTTTTCTATATATATATATATTTACATTCTGCCCAGTCTGGATTATTCCCTGACTTTTATACAGCTTTTATAAATATATATATTTCTATTTCAGTCTGGGCATCGGAGTGCAAACCCATCGCCCTTTACAGCTTTCGTATATATATAACTATATATATATATATATGCTATTAGTCATTTTGATTAAATTGTTGCTTTAAATATTCATTTGATATGGATCGACACTGACATCTCTTTGGGCGAACTAGATTTTTTTAAATCTCGCCAACTCTAGCTTTCAAACGGTTCAAATAGGTCCAGATGGAACCGAAAAGCTAGAATGGCTGAGATTTACTTAAATCTAGCAATTTTTCTAGTTTAAGTTAAGAAAGCAACCTCGCGGCCCTTAGATCGCTATCTAGCGGGAACGAGACGCTTCGGCCATGTGCAAGCCAGGATTTATTGATGAATCCTTGGTTCTGGCAATCTGGATATAGATATATATTTTCTGTGCATATTTTGAGCTGTGCAAGTTTGTTGGCTTCCCTATGTGAGCCTAGGAATCGTGGGATTCATGATCGAACAGATCAGAATCTGATTCCCACGATGGACAAAACTCCACTTTACAAATTTACCCTGCCAATTTTTCTGTAAAAATGTACATACAAAAGACCTTAAAACGGTTATCCAAATTTAAGGTCTCAACATAGTGACAATATGGTTTGTCGTATCAGAGTCACTCCGATGGCTGTCATGCCTATAAGAAGACCGACACTTGTATATATTTTGTGGTCGAGGATGCTTCACAACCTGACAATCATCATTCAAATTGAGCCAAAAGGCTGAAAAAAATATAACTGAAGTATCGATATACTTTAATTCCTATGTTAGCGTAAGGGTTTGAAAACCTGCTTTCAAAATATCATTTCAATAATATTATCGAAAAAAGAAGCTTTTGCAAATCAAATCAAACACTTTTGCAAATCAAATCAAACACTTTTGCAAATCAAATCAAAGACTTTTTGCAAATCAAATCAAATCCTTCGTATATAGGTTCAACGATGCATAAACATACTTCCAATCAAAGCATAGGCCCAATTTTTTCCAGCATTCACACACACATTGCAGATTTAAAAGGGAAATACTGAAAAGATGTGGTACCGTGTTTACACGGGAGTTGTATGGTGCCTAACACCTTCCCCATACTTAACCAAGTCCCCGAACTCAAAACCTCGGTTTCAAAGATCAAGTTTTGATAATGTCCAGCAATTGGGCCTCTTTTCAAACAAAACTCGGTTAAGTTAGTACAACCATTTCAAATCTACCAACTAGCGACTCTGTAAAACGTTCAAATCTTCGACATGGTACATGTTGGCCTTTTCTTAAAAAATCCTTCAAAACCTTTTTCACAAATAAAATGAGTAAGGGTAGACAAAACTTAGGAAGAGAGAAAGATACGGGTTGTGACCCGACCCTCGCGAATTTTTTCCCGACGTCGACAGGTGGCGAATCTGCTGGGGACAGTAGAGAGCTTAGGCCACGTTCAAATCTTTTCAAACATTTACCTTTAAAAATCCACGTATGTGTGAATGCTGCGTCTTTACATTGAATGAATGCGTGAATGCTGCGTCTTTACATTGAATGAATGTGAATGAATGCTTTCCTACTTTATTAGTGTTTCACACCCATATTAGTGCTTCGCACCCATGTCATCATATGCATGAACGGTGAGGAACGATGTATGTGAATGTATGTTGTGTGATTCCTCCACCAGGAGGCAAACCCATCGGTGATAAGTAATGTCTTCGAGGGCGAATAAGTCTTTGGGGCTCATAAAAATGCACCACTCAGATTCGCTCCAGTTGATAGATCGGATTAATTTTCCCTCTAGTAGATTGCGATGATCTGGGGACCTTCATGCAGAAAAAGCTGCGAGAGTAACCTAAGATAGGTCAGCCTCTGATTAACTAAATCCGATGGGAAGCTTCTTCATGCCTTCCTATTTCAATTCAATATCAAGTTTTCAATTCCAATGTAAAGGAGCACAATGTAAATATCGTAATAAAAATTTCACATCTTGTTATCCTGTCATCAAAAAAACTAACCTCTGTTTTGCAAGATAAGATTAAAAAATAACAAAAACACATCATGACATGCATCCTATCCTTACCTACTTTAGGAAATTGATACACCTACGTTTTGTTGTAGGTGAAAAATTGGTTCTGTTATTAGATCTAAGTCTAAAAAATCACTAAGTCCATCCACGGACATGACTTCAAGTGCTCATCTAGAATCCACTCCTGTCTCTAGGAAAGAGTTTGAAGGACTGAAGAATCAGATAGCCAAATTGGCCAGTTTCCTGAGAGAACAAAGTAAGGCTCTTAAAAGGAAGCAAGCCCAAGCTCACACAGAACCAGGAACACCTGGTGGTAGTGGTGGCAATCAAGAAACCGAAAAGACAGATACTCAGATTCCTGGACCACAAAACTAGAACACCACCAACAAAACCTCTGAAAACACCGTCCTTAACAAAGACCAGGAAGCTGGTGACATTCTGAAGAAAGTACAGCAGATGGAAGAAACCATCCGGTCTATCAAAGGGACTGGGGCATTTGGCAGTGTCAATTATTCAGACCTCTATATATTCCCTGGGGCTCGTTATCCCAAAAAATTTAGAACTCCTAATTTTGAGAAATATGATAGATTGGGAGACCCCTACACTCACTTGAAAGTATTCATTGGAGAACTCGAATCCTATTCAGAGGACGAGAAACTCCGGATGCAGTTATTTCAGAAGAGTCTGACTGGAGAGGCTAGAGCCTGGTACGCCCAACTAGACAACTCCAAAATTTACAGTTGGGAAGAGTTGGCCCATGCTTTCCTCAGTCAATACAGTTTCCAGTCTCAGTCGGCTCCAGACAGATACCAGATAACCAAAATCAAGAAACAAAGTACTGAATCTTTCAGAGAGTATGCTCAACGGTGGAGACGAGTTACAGCACAAGTCACCCCATCCATGATTGAGTCTGAGATAGTCATGACCTTCATTGATATTAAAGACACTCCATATTACGAGAGGGTCCTAGCAAGCATAGGAAAACCATTCTCTGAGATGATCAAGCACGGAGAGATGGCCGAAATGGGGTTGAAGTCTGGGAAGATAAAGGACCTGACTACCTTGGAAGCCGTTGCCGAACATATCCAGTCCAAAAATTATGGGAGTAACCCCCGGAGGGTACATAAGAAGAAAGATGAAGAAGTGTCCTTAGTATTACAAGGACAGAATCCAAGGGTGATGAAAGCAATATGCCCATTCAAAGGAGGAATTATACTCCTTTTCAAGCTCCTGCACAGCCTTCAAACCCTCCATTTCAGAAGACTATGGAGGCCAGACGTCCGAGAACATTCACCCCATTAGGGGATTCACTCGAGAATGTGTTGAAAATGTTAACCACACAGAAGAAGATTGTGCAACTCCTTCCACCAACCAATACTGGTGGACGAAATTTTGATCCAAGTAAGAAGTGAACTGCCAACTCTAGATCATGGGTAGGATAATAGCTCTCATATTCTTTGAGTTGTCGCAAGGCATAGGCTATGACTTTTCCATGTTGCATGAGAACACATCCTAACCCTTTGCCCGAAGCATCGCTGTAGATAACAAATCCATTCGAACCAGATGGTATTGTCAGAACAGGTGCCGAAATGAGTCTCCTCTTGAGCTCTTGGAAGCTCTTCTCGCATTCCTTGTTCCATACGAATTTTGTATCTTTCCGAGTCAGCTGAGTTATGGAGTAGCGATTAGAGAAAATTCTTCCACGAATCTCCAATAATAACCAGCTAAGCCCAGAAAACTACGTACTTTGGTCACCGACTTTGGTTGCTCCCAACTTTGTATTGCTTTAATCTTTGCCGGGTCCACAGATACTCCACGTTTTGATACTACATGCCCAAGGAATGCTACCTCCTCAAGCCAGAACTCACATTTCTTCAACTTGGCATATAGCTTATTTTCACGAAGCCTTTGAAGTACCAGCTTCAAGTGATGCTCATGATCTTTACGGCTTTTGGAATAAATGAGGATGTCATCAATAAAGACAACCACGAACTGATCTAAATATTCCTTGAATACACGGTTCATCATATCCATAAAAACAGCAAGAGCATTAGTCAATCCAAAAGATATGACCAAGAATTCATAATGCTCGTATCAAGTTCTGAAAGCAGTCTTTGGAATATCCTCAGTTTTAATCTTTAACTGATGATATCCAGAACGAAGATCGATCTTTGAAAAGAATTGTGCACCTTGCAACTGGTTGAACAGGTCATCAATACGAGGTAATGGATACCTATTCTTGATGGTGACATGGTTCAACTCCCGATAGTCAATATAAAGTCGCATACTCCCGTCTTTCTTCTTTACGAATAAAACAGGAGCACCCCAAGGAGATGTACTAGGACGAATAAAACAGATGTCTAACAACTCCTGTAGTTGGACCTTTAACTCCTGAAGTTCAATAGGAGCCATTCGATATGGGATTTTAGAAATGGGTTTTGTACCGGGTTCAAGGTCAATAAAGAATTTAAATTCACATTCTGGGGGTAGACAGGAAAGTTCTTCGGAAAATACATCAGGAAACTCATTAACAATAGAAATATCATTCAAACCTAAAGTATTCTGGTTTAGATCAGTGACATGGGCTATGAAAGCTTGACATCCGTTTTTTAATAAACGAATAGCTTTAAGACTTAAAATGACATTGACTGATTTTAGTGGTTTGGTGGTTTAAATTCGCACAACAGGTTGGTTAGGAATATGAAAACTAACAACCTTACGAAAATAATCAATTTTAGCATGATAAGTGGTTAACCAGCCAATTCTTAAAATCACGTCAAATGCAAGTAGTTTCAAAGATATAAGATCAACAGGTAGGGTGAGGGTACCAATTTGAATCAAGCAAGATTTGTAAACTGTGGATGTAACAAAGGTTTCTCCCAATGGAGTTTCAACAGATAAGTCAAAGTCTAATTTCTCAGAAGTCAAGTTCAAACGTTGAGCACAAGCAGGTGAAATAAAAGAATGGGTAGCACCGGTATCTAATAAGGTATAAACTTTGCAAGAGTTTATTATCAGCTTACTTGTAATAACGTCGTTCGGGTTCCTTACTTGTTGGGCAGTCACGATAAAAGCTCTTCCAGGAACCACCGACTTTGACTTGTTCGGAACTGCCTTAGGAATCACCACGCCTGCTGGACTTGGTTTCGCTATAGGACACACTCGAGCTATATATCATTCCTTTTTACAGTTATAGCACACCTTGGATTACTGTGTGTAGTTGGGACTGATGTGTCCCTCTTACCCGCATTTATAGCATACGACCAGCGGTCGTTCTCCTCCCCTAGAAACAGTTGATGTTGGTGTTGCTGTCGATGTTTTCACGTTCTCATTGTTGTACCTTCTCTTCTTGAAATCCCCCCGACTCACTCCTTCTATTATCATGGCCACGATTACCATCGGAGTGGTTATCGCTTCTGTCATGATACTTTCCTCCCTGCTGGTTGTCATTGTTCCGATGACTGCTACCACCGGTACGACCTTGGTTGTTGTCCCTTGGTTGAACATAATCATTATCTCGTTCTAATAATTGGGCCCTGTTCACTACATCAGAATATAGAGAAAATTTGTGAGAAATGAGGTATTGATGAATTTCTAGTTTTAAACCTCTCAGAAACATCCGCGTCATACGTTCCTCATTCTCCACCAAATGAGGTGCAAACCGGGATAACTCCACAAACTTAGCCTCGTACTGGGACACCGTCATGTTGTTCTGTTACAGTCTGATCAATTTTACCTCCTTCATATGACGAATACTTTCTGGAAAATAATTGTCATTGAACAGTTTCTGGAATTCCTCCCAAGACATCTTGAGTGCGGCAGACTGGGTACGCTTCACAGATTTCCACCAGTAATCTGCCTCTCCACGGAACATAAACGTGGTGAATGGAACCTTCTGTTCCTCCGTGCATCCCCAGACATCAAATATCTTGGTAATTTGCTTAATCCAATTTTCTGCCTTGATTGGATCTGGCTTTCCCTGAAACTCTGGTGGTCCCAACTCTTTAAACTGCTTGGCAGTGACAAGCCGTTAGTTGTTATTTCCACCTGTATTATGAACACGAGTCTCCCTCGTCTGACTTTGTATGAACTGCAAAAAGCTCCTAAACATCCCATCATTCATCGTTTCTTCGGTATGGTTGTTTACAGGAGGAATATAGCCTTCCTGTTGCACGTTCTCCTGGTTGGTGATTAAAGGTGTCTCAATGGTCTCATTCACTCCATTGCTTAGATTTTCAGCTGCCATTCTCAATTACTGCCATAAAACAAGGGTTAATTAAACAAATTAACATATCACATATTAACCTTATGTTCCAACCGACCAATTAAATACCAAATAAGCTTAGGTAGGACACACTAGCAAAGGTTTTACTCGTCTCTCCCTTCCTAGTTCTATTCCCAGATCTCCGCCAGAGATCATAACCCTAAGCTCTGATACCAATTGTGACGCTCCCAAAATAGGTTCAATACTCAACCCATTCTGAGTCGTCAAATACATGGTGAAAAATTCAAATAAAATCTTTTATAACATACGGTCGTGCAAAATACGACCACACAAACTATGAGCTTCAATACAAATCGTATATAATACGAAATATAAACACTCAAATTCATTCCTTATTCATTACAATGATTGTCTCACTATTTTATAGAATAGTGAGGACTTCTACAGATCTAACTCTGATCATCACACTGTTCCCCGACTAGTCCCCGCGATATTCTCATTTCCTGAAGAGAACAATAGATGAAAAGGGTGAGCTCAACTAGCCCAGTAAAGAATATTATGACTAAGATAATGAAGAATAAATTATCGTTAGTCTTCAACAAATCAGATAAAATATATGGACAACAAGTTTTTAGATCAACAACTGCAGCGGAAATAACAATTCATTAGAAGAGTTAAGTAGATAATAATGTCTACTATCTTCTATGATTTAAAAGTCCATCATTAATATTTTATCCCTGTAACATCAAGCAATATATATCTCGAATCAAATATTCATCTTTGCACTATGGGCCAAAGATATTCATTTGTATCACCAGTGGTCATGTTCATCTCAACACCTGTCCATCTTTGCACTACGGGCCAAAGATATTCATTTGTATCACCATTTAAGACTGAGGATGATGAAAAATAATATAAGGAACGAATCCAGTGAGATAAATAACAAAGATTAGGGATTCGTAATTTAGTTTATCCAAGTTCAATAATACTCCGTAATGATCAATTGTGAAGTAAAATTCAAGAATGAAGTTCAAAACTTGGATCCAATCAAAGATAGGAACCATAACAGACAATTTGGACGAAGAAAAGAAAATTTAATTTTTCTGTAAATAGTGTCGTATTTATGAATAGTGCCGTATTTATGAATAGTGCCGTATACGTGAATAGTAACCTCAACATGAAAAGGTAAAAATTTTATAATAAAATTCATACCAACATTCCAATAAAATGATACTAGATGAAACGCAAAATTTGAATAATTTCTGATTATTTCAAAAATTATAGAAGCAATACTTACCGTAGTAAGTTTTAATTTGGGTATATGAAATGAAATATTATCGCTTTCACAATATAGAATATGAAAGAAAATAATATTCTTTATGAATATTGAAAGAAAGTAACATCATTTACGAGAAAAATAATATCCCTTACCTTAACATGAGAGTAGTTTTGGTTGGAATATCGGATATTATGTGGACGAAAACTTGCACTGTTATCAACACTCAAAGTATCTAAATACTCAAAAAAAATACGCTCGATATTATAGAGAGAAAATTTTCTGATTCTGGTGTGATTTTCATTTTTAACTAAGCACCCTATTTATAGGAAAATGCCAAGCTCTGACAAACCTGCAACCGGAGGCTTTCACCGTTTGAAAATTGAACGCACACCAGCTTAGAATTCAGCATTTTTCCACAAAAAACAAAAGTGGGGCCCACCCATATTTTTAATAAACTTTTATTTTTGAAACTTCAATAATTCATAATAAATAGCCCTTTTATCAAAAAAATACGAACCTTATATCCATTCCATATAAAATTTAATTCTCTACAACTTTGTAGAAGAAAGTTTTTCCAAATTCCGAACGAAAAAAATGACCCAAATTTACATACGGATGATTTTTCCACACCCCCACTCTTTGAAAACCAAGCAGCCACCACAAATGACCAATAATTCTTCCAACCCACATGTTTATATATCGTGAATTTGTTGTAAAAAAAATATCATCACTATTATATTATTATATTATCACATTATACACTTATAATGTAATATTATAATAATATATTTGAATGAATTATTTTATCAGAACAGATAAAATATCCATTCTCATAATTGTCACTTTTGCTAAAAATTCCTCCGTTTAAATTCACATTGAGTAAATATTTCCTTATCATATATATCAACAATTAATTATTAATAAATAATATTACAGAACTATAATATTGACAACCAGGTCGTTCCTAGAAAAGAGTGGGCCTTCCGATAAGGATTTCTCCTTATTGGCGCGCAATTAACTAACCCCTTTCCTAGACAGAACTTCCTTAGACATTGTCAATAATGCTATCTAATAATATTATTCAAATAATATGAATTATTGATTTGATAATTTAAAATACTGTGCAATGACAATTATTGAATCAATAATATGAAATATCAACATAGCAATTATGCAATTATCAATGTAGCAATTATTGAGTCAATAATATAAAATACTGAACATTAATTACTGTAATAATTATTGAGTAGTGACTTCTTACGTAAGAATCAATAATTAAAATTACTGTGCAATACCGTGTGCTACTGTATTTTAATCACCGGGTATTTCAACAGTTCTAACGGTAACAACTACGCCGTTATTTTTAGAAAACTCATTCTTGTCGTTTTCTTCATCCGACAGTTATTCCGTTGTGGGGCCCACAAATGGTTGCGCCGTTGTACGAATATTCCCCAACAACAAAAATATTCCACGACCAAACGAATATTCCCCGACAATAATAAATATTTTATTACCACTTGCTAACTTTGAAAAATTTATACATTTCTCCCATAACTTACCACATTTATCAAGACAAGACCTTACTGTTTAAAATAATATATAAAAAAAATTAAATCTTTATTTATAAAATTTGGGGTCTTACACCTACCACCCTTTACCGTTTTTATACATATATATATTTTCATTCTGTCCAGCCTGGATCATTCCGTGGCTTTTATACAGCTTTTATAAATATATATATTTCCATTCCAGTCCGGGCATCGGAGTGAAAAACCCACTGCCCTTTATTGCTTTTCTATATATATATATTTATATTTTGTCCAGCCTGAATTATTCCTTGGCTTTTATACAGCTTTTATAAATATATATATTTTTATTCCAGTCCGGGTATCGAAGTGCAAATCCATCGCCCTTTACAACTTTCATATATATATATATATATATATATACGCTATTACTCATTTTGATTAAATTATTGCTTTAAATATTCATTTGATATGGATCGGCATTGACATCTCTTTGAGTGAACTAGATTTCTTTAAATCTCGCCAACTCTAGCTTTCAAAAGGTTTAAAATAGGTCCAGACAGAACCAGAAAGCTAGAATGGCTGAGATTTACTTAAATCTAACAATTTTTCTAGTTTCAGCTATGAAAGCAACCTCGCGGCCCTTAGATCGCTATCTAGTGGGAACGAGACGCTTCGGCAATGTGCGAGCTAGGATTTACTGATGAATCCTTGGTTTTGCCAATCTGGATGTAGATATATATTTTTTGTGCATATTTTGAGCTGTGCAGGTTTATTAGCTTCCTTATGTGAGCATAGGAATCGTGGGATTCATGATCGAACAGATCAGAATCTGATTCCCACGATGGATAAAACTCCATTTTACAAATGTACCCTGCCAGTTTTTCTGTAAAAATGTATATACAAAAGACCTTAAAACAGTTATCCGGATTTAAGGTCTCAACATAGTGGAAATATAGTTTATAGTGTCAGAGTCACTTCGATGGCTGTCATGCCCATGAGAAAACCGACACTTGTATATATTTTGTGTTCGAAGATGCTTTGCAGCCCTACAATCACCATTCAAATTGAGCCTCAAGGCTGAAAAGATAAAACTGAAGTATCGATATGCTTCAATTCCTATGTTAGCGTAAGGGTTTGAAAACCAGCTTTCAAAACATCATTTTAAATCTTTTCGAAAAGAAAAGCTTTTGCAAATCAAATCAAAGACTTTTTGCAAATCAAATCAAACCCTTCGTATATAGGTTCAACAATGCATAAATATACTTTCAATCAAGGTATAGGCCCAATTTCTTCCAGCATTCACACACACATTGTAGATTTAAAAGGGAAATACTGAAAAGATGTGGTACTGTGTTTACACGGGAGTTGTGGGGTGTCTAACACCTTCCCCACACTTAACCAAGCCCCCAAACTCAAAACTTCAGTTTCAAAGATCAAATTTCGACAGTGTCCAGCAATTGGGCCTCTTTTCAAACAAAACTCGATTGAGTTGGTACAACCATTTCAAATCTACAAATTGGCGACTCAGTAAAACGTTCAAATCATAGACATGGTACATGTTGGCCTTTTACTAAAAAATCCTTCAAAACCATTTTCACAAATAAAAAGAGTAAGGATAGACAAAACTTAGGAAGAGAGAAAGATCCGGGTTATGACCCGACCCTCGCGGATTTTTTTTCGACGTCGACACCACCCCTTAGGATGTGGGGTCAATTAACCCCACTAATTTTTTATATATATAATATATGATAAATTTAGAAGAAATTTAGGTGTACTGAATAAATTGATCACACTGAAACTTTATAAATTTTTTAATATATGGGGTCAAATTGAATTTTTTTATAACTTTCTCAATTTCATATTACTTCTACTTCTTGATGTATGCATCTTCCTCAAATATTTTTAAAATAAATAATAATCTAATTTATATTATTTATATAAAATAAGAAATTTAAATATTTATTAACAAATTTATGATTAGAAAAACGTATTATAAGTCAATAAGGAGTGTGTATGTGTGTGTGTGTATATATATATATATATATATATATAGATATAATATTATTACTTGTTATATTACCAATATTGTAACTAAATACACATTTTACATATGTAATCGGTCAAAAAACACAAAATTATCTTTAAAAATTGGCTCGAAGTACTGCCTCCGAACCTCCGCTAAATTATTTATAAGATCATAATATTTTGATCCCATTGAATTAAAATCTTGGCTTCGTGACTAGGGGGAATGGGATGTTACACGCTTAAGGCATATTATGCTCCCACGACTGCATTGTTTTGCAATGTTTTACTTTATAGGGCTTTTCTTATTGTAACCTTCTTTATACCTTTAATAATTAACTTTAAGTGAGTAGTTTTTTATTTTATTTTAATTTTTTTTGTGCTAGTTAAGTGAGTAGTATTCTTACTTTATGATGCTCAAAGATATGATAGTTGTTAATAAAATAGAATGTACACTATATATAAATTTATCTCAAAAGTGTATAAATGAATTTGTTAAGGCTAGTATTTGGTACTATGTCCTTAAGACAATTATACCCTCCGTATGATGCTCAGAGTTGATAACACTTGTCTCCTAGGATATAATGACAATATATACTATAGTAACACTCCAAATAGTATATTTAACGAACCAAAGAAAATGCTCTGAAATTCTCTCTCAAATAAACTATGAATAATGAAGACTATATGACTAGAATGCTTGATGCTTTGCTGATTTGAATAAATAAAATGGTTGTCCCTCCTATTTATTTATAGGAGGGATTAGTGACCCTTCAGAAGGGACATAACCCCTTAAACAGGTACTATTTAGCCAAAACGACGTAGTTTTAAAGCTTAACAGAAATGGCGCGTCCGTTCGGATCATAAAACGACGTAGTTTTAATCTTATCAGAACAAAAACAACGTAATTTTAGTCTTAGAAGAAAAGACGCGTCCGTTTAGACAAAAATAATGTAGTTTTGGAGTGTCCGTTCGGACTGATAACCTTTCCCAAAATGATGCAGTATTGATCAAAACGATACAGTTTTGATAATAGAACTAAAAATAAAATAAACAAAATTTAAATAAATTTTGTCCAAAAATATATATACAAGGACCCAGACCCACGTGCCCGAGCCCGAGCCAGGCCAGTCGGCGGCGACGTGCGTGTAGGTTCAAACCAAGCTTTGGCTAGGTCCTATCCCTTCCACAAAAGTGTGGTGCCTCTTGGAGCCCAAACCGATGAGCAACTTTCTAGTATATCACATTAAAGTTTTAGTTCTTAACCGATGTGGGACTTAGCTTCCCATAAATATTTATTATCATTTCCACTTTCCAATGGTGATATTTGGGGGTTAATATCTCATTTATTCCTCCATGAATTTGAGCTTTCAAATACTTAATTTAATCTACTCATGGAGTAGAACACATTGATATGTAGAATCATTTCAAACAATTAATGATACCTGTAACGACCAGGAATTTTAAGCTCCTTATTAATTTTATATGTGATTTAAAATTTTTAAGAGTTAATTTTTCAAACTTATTTAAACTTTATGTGGTTTTGTGCTTATGTGAATTAACCTATGCGAATAAATGCTATGATTTTATTAAAGGGAATCACTAATAGTTATTTAAATTAGTAGATTAACCCTGAGACTTTTATATTAGAATATTGATAAAAAGTGTTAGTAAATTATTTATTCAAAATTTTTGAATATAGTGTAGAGATTTAATCGGGATTAATTATTTATATTTGAGTAATTAATTGATAACGTATGAAATTATTATTGTTGTTGATTAGTAATTATTATGAATAAATAATAATTAATGAGTAATTAATTGGGAGTGTGTTGATTAATTATTATTATGAATAAATAATAATTAATGAGTAAGAGATTAATTATTATTATGAATAAATAATAATTAATGAGTAAGAGATTAATTATTATTATGAATAAATAATAATTAATGAGTAAGAGATTAATTAATATAATAATAATATATTTACTTGGTTAATTATTTTATACAAACATGTGTTATATAAATGGTAGTTAATTATAAGGTGACCTTTGATAAGGCTATTATATATAGACTATATAGTAATCTTAATTGTATTATGTGAGATTGATAAGTGTAATGTGTACTTAGAGCATGTGACATGATGAGGGTAGAAAAACTTTTATGAATACCCTATTACCTTACATTAATATCAATAAACATTATTAATTGATAATACTTTCAATAAGTTATTATAATTATAATAACAGTTATTATTATAATAATACCCAATTACTTTATATTTGGTGTTAATAGAAAATATACATGGATTATATGTATGTACACTACTTGATACCTTGTAATTAGGAATTATATTGTATGCCCTTTAAATTATTATAACCTATATAATATGAAATAAATTGTGTATACATTAACCTATGTATATACTATGTGTATATATATATATTATCTAAGTGTAGTTAATATAAGCTATGTACTGGTCATGCATGATATGCACCCAATTGTTAGTTGCTGAGAATTGTCCCTATATGAGAGCCCAGCTTCTTCTCCTTCACGTGAAACACCCACATGCCTAGCTACTCTACTTCTCTTCATTTTCTTCAACAAGTCATAGCTAATGAGTATGGGGGGAGTGGTTTCCATGATTGTAATCACCAACTCCCACCAACTTCTTCTTACCCATTGTATATTCTAGCAATCCTTTGTTTTGATTTGGTGAACAAAGCTTGAAACCGTGTATTGAATTGGCTATATATATAGAACTCTCTTCCTTCTCATTTTACTGAGATTTTCATATAACGAATATAAGTGTAAGAGATATAAGTGAGGAAGAATTGGTTTAGCAGCAAGAACTAGTGCATTTCATATCAGAGGTATAACCAATTTCATTCAAGTTCTTCATTCTCTGTAAAATTTCTAATTCTTGATTCTTTAAATTGAGCATAGATTGATTTTAAAGTTGATTGGAACATGATTGTTAGGTAGCATATAAGTTATTATACATGTTAGAATTATGTTAGAAATTGTTATAATGATTTTCGTTGGAGAAATTTTGAGTTGGAATTGCAGAACTGCCGAAGCTGCACAGCTTCAGGCCTGGCCGCTAGCCTGCGCAGCTGCGCCAGTATTGCACTGGCTAGCAGCGCAGCTGTGCCAGTGCCGCAGCTGTGCCAGTGCCTCTTTGCAGATTCCTGCCTCCTTTTTGCAATCTGGTCATTGTTAACTTAGTTACACTACTTAGGCCAGCATGAGGAATATGTTAGCATATATACATGTCTTTATTGAGATAGCGTGGGTTGTTTTAACTTCATTAAAATCCCTTGCTAAGTGAACTTAGAATTTGAAAAGGAACTTAGAACTTTTAAAGTAAGCTTTGACATGTGTGTGTCATGTCTACATTCTGATTTTTCAGGCATGATAATATAATGTAGAGATGCATGAAAGATGTATTACCTTGTGTATATAGGTATCATAATATAACTTGAACATGTGGACCTTAATAGTGAACATTTCTAACAAAACATATGAGTTTCAAAGGTGAACGTTAGCATGAACGCATTTTGTATATTCTGATTTTTGGCAAGCATGATAGTATGATTTATATGAACATAGGATGCATGATTAGAGTATGAAACACACTAGCATACGAGATTGATGGATTTAAGAAGTTTTCAAGGAAAACTTAAGAACTTTCAAAGTAAACTTGACCAATAATTTTGTCTTGTGATATGAGAGCATTCATGTGGCTATGGTATGTGTTTCTAATGCAAGTGAGCCATAGTTACAAAACACTTTGATTATACTAAAACGATCTCTGTGGACTTAGTATACTTTTGAAGGAGAACTTAAGATTTGAAAGTTAAATACCATGTGAGACATGTTGTGAGCATACAACCATAAGTATTAAGATTTCATTATGACTATAGACGTTTTAACATGAACCTCATTTGTTTATATACAGATTTCACATATGAATGCTTAATCGTAGAAAATGAACTTCAACTATGTGATTAGAGTATATGTGTGTAGTATACTCGAGCATATATATTAAGTATTGTTTGGTCTTGTATGAGGTAGTATGACAGGAATAGCGAACCTTTGAAGTATGAACTTGTTTAACTTAAGGTTTACCGGTATGAAAACATTTGACTTCGAAATCGGATTAGGACGAGCATGCTAGTTTCGAATGGGAGATTATAACTTGATAAGCATGTGTATTGGTTTAATGGCAATAGTTGCATGCTAGAGTTACGCCGGGACACTTTTAGACCCGAACAATTTGCTTAAGTCGGATTTTAACAGTTAACATATTATGATGCTATAAATGGTATATTTGATATTGAACGTGATCTTATGTGATAGATTTATATAATGACTAGATCCTTGTATGTGTGAGCTTATATTAGTTTATATATGCTAATTGAAAGGCCGACTTGTTAATGTTAGGTCGTTTCAACGAGTTTTATTAAAGCTAGAATTATTGGTAGCTGAGCAAACAGGCAAGTTCTTTTGAACCCGTTCTTGTATTATTTGCAAGTCTCCCTAACTTTACTCAAATTTATATTGAGCAAGTTTTTCTTGACTTACACTTATTTATTGTGTAAGTATCCTAGACCCTTGTATTACTTTATTCAACGGATATTGTAAGCAAGTATCCGAACCCTACTTTTATTGTGCAAGTATTCTAAATTCTTGTATTACTTTATTCAATGAATCGTGTAAGCAAGTTTCTAAACTACACTTGTTTTTGGTGAAAGTTTCCTATCCTTCTCATATTGTATTGAGCAGGTTATTATTGTATTGTGCAAGTTCCCCGAACTTCACACGTTGAGTATTGTGCAAGTTTCCCGAACTTCACACGTGAGTATTGTTCAAGTTCCCCAAACTCCACACTTTGAGTATTGTGAAAGTTCCCCGAACTTCACTCTTTGATTTCGCAAGTTCCCAAACTTCATTTCTTTGATTATACAAGTTCTCTAAACTTATACAAACACGTATATTGTGCAAGTATCTTATCTTTGTGTTTACTTTACTCAAGGAACGTTGTAAGCAAATGTCTTAACCTAGGCATTTATTGTATGCAAGGAATCTATTACCGTGCAAGTTCTCCGAACTTCACACTTTGATTATTTGAGCAAGTGTCCTAACCTATGCATGTATTTTATGCAAGGGGTCTATTATTGTGCAAATTTCCCGAACTACACAACTTTGGTTATTGTGCAAGTTGCCCGAACTACACAACTTTGGTTATTGTGCAAGTTCCCCGAACTTACACCAATTCATATATTGTGCAAAATTCTAAACTTCACTCTTATTGTGCAAGTTTCCTATCCTTCTCATATTGTATTGAGTAGGTTATTGTTGAATCGAAAGTTGTTTACTTAATTGCGTGAACTTTATTTCCAAACATATTATTTAGTGGTTTAATTACTTATCAATTATTCCACATCGATATTATTGATATTTGCACTTAGTGTATTTGAGCTCGTACAGTCTTGGACTTGTACATTATTCAAGGTTCTAAATTTCTTGAACCGTGTCAGTTAGAGTCTGAACCTTTGCTCGGTCAAACAAGTGTATGAAGTTTTCTTTAAAGCTATCCAAACCAATTAATGGTAAGGATTCTTAGACAGAACAGAACACCCCTTATATGTAGGAGTGTACCCATGTATCTAATATATGATACGAGTAAGCAGATGTAGGTGTTATGTATATTCACGTTTTGCCCGAGGCTGATCTCCTCGAGGTACTAAGTTTCTGTAGCCAGTAGCCAGTAATCCAAAGGGTCTATTGAACCCATTAGAAAGTTATAGTTCAGAGTCTACTCGACTATCAGTCATTCTAAAGGCAATTATTATCTTTGCTTTTAATATTCATATTGTTGAATTGTTCAGATGTTCATATCGTTGAATCTATCTAATATTAATATTATTGAATCGTTTTAATATTCATATTGTTGAATCGTTTAGTTATTCATATTATTGAATCGTTCTAATATTCATATTGTTGAATCGTTCAGATATTCATATTATTAAATCGTTCTAATATTCATATTGTTGAATCCTTAATATATTTATATTGTTGAATTCATTGTCAGATATTTTTCCATTCATCATGATATATCCTTTATTGTTGTATTTAAACTTGCTGAGCAAACTTGTTGCTCATTCTTGCTATATCATAACTTATATTGTAGTTAAGCCCGAGACTTCAGGGAAGGACAAGGGTAAAGGGAAGATGTAAGATTAGTTTGCAAGGAGCAGACTTTATCTTTATGTCGAGTTTAATTACTGTTAATGTAATATGAACCCTAATGATTATTCTAGGGTATGTTTGTAATGATGTATTAAAGTTATTGAATCTTGAGACTAGTAACACCTTTTGAATAAACGACGTACATTTATTATTTTCTACATTTAAGTTATTGTATGTTGTTTAGAGGTGAATGTTTGTATTAGATCGTGGTGACCGGACCAGGGTCAGAGGACCCCGGATTCGGGGGTGTCACAATACCTACTTCAATTTAGACTCATACTCAAAATCTAACAATAGTATGAGTCTTTGAGAGAATTTGGAGCTTAAAAATCATTGTCTCCATTCTACAAAAATAGTATTTGTTTGTAAAATTTATAGATATAAAGATACTCTCTCCGTCCCATAATAAGTGATGTTTTAGGTGATTTCATTTGTCCCAAATTATTTGATGTTTTAAAAAATTTAGGAGCATTAATTATAATATTTTCAAAATTACCCCTCATTACTCCTACTTCAATACTCATATGCTTTTAACTCTCTCTTTCTCTCTCCTTATTAACACAAAGGGTATTATAGACAAATGATACTATATTTAATGCTATACAATCATTTCCTTAATGGTTGTGCCCAACTCTAAAACATCACTTATTATGGGACGGAGGGAGTAAGATATAATTTTTTTAATGTTTAATTTCAAAATGATGAATTATTTGTTAACGTATGGTGATATATGAGAAGAAAATTATGATAATAAATTTGGGAACATTGACTACTATCTATAAAAAAAAATAAATTAAAAAATGTTATTTTTATAAAAAAATATTGTTATTTAAATAAGATCTCTCTCACATAAATGTTAGACCTACTTACTATTTATGTAACGAGGATCTTATGAAAATATCACTTTTATTTGTAAAAGTTTTAGTTTTCAAAAAGGGATGTTTTTGTTGAACAAAAACCATTTTATAAACGACTTTTCTTCTTCTTTTTTTTTTTTTTTGTGGAAAGGAGCGAATATGAATTAAGCTAATAATCTTATGTATTGTGCATAAATATTTATATTTCTTGACACTAAATATAGTTATTTTTGCATTTTCTTATAATGCGCATCCTAAAATGATTTTCCACAAAAATACATTTTTACTAATAGTAATATAAAACGTTTTAGCACAAAAGTATATTTTTACTAATAGTAATATAAAACGACATGTTATCGTAATTTATTATGTTACTAAATTGATTAAAGGTAAAAACAAGGAACAAAATCATCCCTAGCTAGTTGTAAATCTTTCAAATGGGCTTTTTCCCCTCTTGTAGAATAAATGGAATAATAAAATTAACAAATTCAATTAAAAAATACAACTAATGAAATGAACTATTTTCAATGGTATTATTATATGTTGTTGGTTTGTGCCTTAATATGAGACAAAATAGAAGGGCCTATAAAAACATCAAACACATTTTTAATTAATTTGCTGCTTTTATAAGGATTAGATAATCACAATGGTGACGGTGGTGTTAACATTGAGTGAGACTCATAATTTAAAATAATCACCACACATCTCTTTTAAACTTTATGCAATCTGTTGTAAAATAATTGAGAAACAAAGTAAGAATGATAGATAAAATAAAATGTATATTGATAAATTTTGTATTCAAATGGTCATTTACAATACATTTTAATATCTCTCAAATCACTTGGATGGATATCTCACAAATCTCATAGCTACACATCTCTTTCTATATGATATACATTATAAGTTAACCTCCTAATAGTAATGAAAGAATTTAAGGGCTTTTAATTTCCTTATGTGCCCCATCATTTGTTTGGTTGTAACCTTCCAAAATCCAACCTTTTTATTTTCCAAACTTTTTATCTTTCAATTACATTATTTCTAACACTCCCCCTTGAATGACCACTTTCTAAGAATATGTCTCGTTAAAAACCTTACCAAAGAAAAACTCTGTGGGAAAAAAATTTGGTCAAGGAAAATAGTACAATATTCTTGTATATCTTCTAGTGTCTTAGGATTGCCTCATTAAAATCTTGCAAAGGAAAACTAGTGGGGAAAACCTTAGCGAAAGAAAAAAAGTACAATCAGCACATATCATGTTTAATCCCCTCATGAGTACATAGAATTTTCATTGTTCATTGTAAAAATATCCTTAAGTCGACGCATGCCAATGGTGTGCACTATCTTCTTAATATTCGCAGTTGGTAATGACTTAGTGAACATATCAACTGCTGGGTAAAATTTAGTTACGCACAACACGCAAGTATACGTGGTCAACTAGTAATAAAGTAAAAATAGAGTATCGTTCCCACAAGGAATTATTTAATAAAAATCATCAAGTACTAACCTGTAATCAACTTAATCTTATTTAAACGAATGATGTAGTATTTTGAATTAAAAATATATAATTAAACTAATTCTAACTACCCCTAGAATGAAACTAGAATATGAAGACTTGAGACTATAATTTCACCTATTATTTCATTTAAATCAATACACTTCCCATTAAATCAAATTAATTATCTCGGATTGTTTATCAAGAACACTAAGGTAAAATATGACATCTCTCGATGGACCATACCCATATCAACTTAAATCCACAGATGATAAAACTAAGTAGAACACCCTAATTAACTAATTCACTATATCTCTATGTAAATTACAATTAAAGAGAGTTTAAGCACAAGTTCTTATAAGATTACATGTGGTGTAAATGTATATCTCTATCCTAAACACAAATCATGAATTCCAACGCTATGCAAAAAACACAATCACATGCTATTATGATCAGATCTAAACCCATAATTCGTCTCTCGACTCTATATGGATTATCACGGTAATTGATAGCTAGGCAATTAAGCAATTATTTACAAACCATAATAGACAATCCAATAATAATGAACAAGACCAACAATGAAGCATATCAAAGTAAACTACGCAATAAGATCCATTATAATCTCAAAAATAGAGTTTAGCTCATGATTAAGTCAAAATCCATAATCCACAATTGTTTATACATTTAAAGATAAAAAGATAGAAGTAAAGAGAAGTTAGGAATTGAGATATGCAAATCTAAATTTCTCTTGCTCCACTCTTAATCTCCAATGATCTTCAATTGCTTCAATCTTCAACTCTAATCTAAACTAGGGTTTTTCTAATCTAATCTAATCTAATCTAATCTAATGGAATACAATATATCATCCCCTAATCCTTTTGAATACTCCTCCTTTTAACGCCCTCTTCATGTGTCTTAAAGTCCAACCCATTAGCCAAACAAATCCTTCTCTGAGTCAACTTCTGAAAATTTCTTCTTTTTTGCCGACATCTGCGCCTAGGCACAAATTTTACACTAGGAAAACTCGCCTAGGCGCATGAACAGTAACCCAAAATTACAAAAAATGCCATTAAACTCCATTTTTCATATTTTGACCCTCCGAAGTCGTTTCCCACAACATAAACACAAAAATAAGTAAAAGAACACTAAAAATACTTAAAGTTAACAAAGAATTAAGCCTTAACGGTGTCCAATTCGTAAGTATAAAACCCACTCATCATCAACCAAATTATCACATGATCGTATCTGATTGATATCAATATCACCACTCTTCTGGATCTCATGTGTATAAAAGAATTTTGGTGAAATATGCTTGGTTCCATCGCCCTTGATATAGCCTCCCTAATTTGAGTAATACAAGCAGCATTATCTTCGTATAACATCGTTGGACTATTTATAATTGATGATAATCCACAGTTCTCACGAATATGTCGAATTACGGATCTCAATCAAACACATTCACGACTTGCTTCATGAATTGCGATAATCTCTACATGATTTAAGGAATTAGCATAAATTATTTGCTTAACAGATCTCCATGAAATGGTAGTATTTCCATAAATAAATAAATATCCTGTTTATGATCTGCCTTTGTGTGGATCAAAAAAGTAACTTACATCAGCATATCCAACTAATTATAGTTTTAATCCATTTGAATAAAATAATACAGTTGGATAAAATAATCCCAAATTAGTAGTCCCACGAAGATAATGTAAAATATGTTTAATTTCATTCCAACGCCTTTGAGTTGGTGCAGAAGTACTATACCTTGCTAGTAAGTTAACTGCAAATGTTATATCAGGTCTTGTGAAATTTTCAAGATACATCAAAGCAACAATTGCACTAAAATATGATACTTCAGAACCAAGAGTTTCTTCATCATCTTCTTATGGTCGAAAAGGATCTTTCTTGACATCAAGTGACCGACCCACCATTGGAGTGCTTAAAGGATGAACTTTATCCATGTAAAATTGCTTTAGGACTTTTTCTATGTATGTTGATCAAGATAAAATTGTCTTACTAAGATCTTTTATCTCAAATTCATTCTTTAAACAATTTGATGTTTTTGTTAACTCTTTTGGAATCCCTACAAGATTTAAATCATCAACATATACAACAATAATAAAAAATCTAGATTCTGGTCTTTTGATAAAAACTTATGCACAAATTAGATTATTCTCAAATCCTTCTTTCAAAAGATATTCACTGAGGTAATTATACCACATGCGTCCGGATTTCTTTAACTCATATAAGGATCTTTGTAACTTGATAGAATACATACTTCGAGATGTAAAATTATATGTTTCAGACATTTTATATATATCCTTCAGGGATTTTCATTTAGATATCATTATCTAATGATCCATACAGATACGTTGTAACAACATTCATTAATCGCATATCCAATTTTTTTTCTTCCTACCAAGCTAATTAAAAATCTGAATGTAATTGCGTCCATTATAGGAGCATATGTTTCTTCATAATCAATATCAGATTTCTTCGAGAAACCTTGTGCTACAAGTTGCGCTTTGTACCTTATAATTTTATTTTTCTCATTTCATTTACGTATAAATACTCATTTGTATCCAATAGGAATTACACCTTTAGGTGTTCGGACTATAGGTCCAAAAACTTCACGTTTATTTAGTGAATTTAATTCTGTTTGAATCGCCTCTTTCCACATTGGCCAATCATTTCTACGTTAACATTCATCAACGGGTTGTGGTTCATATTCATGATCATTACTTCTGGTAATATCAAGAGCAACTTTATATGAAAATATGTTGTCGACAATAATTTTATTTATATCCAATATTTATCCTGTATGTACATAATGTATCGAGATCTCATTATTTTCAGGTACCTGATCCTCTTCAAGGGATAACTTATCCTCTTTAGGGGATAACTCTTTAAGATTTTTATTTTCAGGAGATTTTTGTTCATAAGTTTTGGATAGATCAATTATTTCTATGGTCTGTTTCATAGATATAACCTCTTTTATAGGCTACAACTTATTTTTCTTGTACTTTGTTCTTCCGAGGAATTTTATCTTTAACACCGATCGTTCTTTCACGCTTCAGGTGTGACTTTGATTCAGTTGTTGCTTTATTAATTAATTATCCTACAGAGACTTCAATCCATGCTGCAGTATTAGCAGCTGAAATGTGAGATTTTACTATTTTCTTATTATCTGTGAATACATCTGGTAATTGAATTGCAATTTGTTGCAAATGAATAATTCGTTGAACTTCCAGTTCACATTGATTTGGATGAGTTTCAAGATGAGATAACGTCGAAACATTCCAATTAATCTCCCGTCATGCATCAGATAATGATCTCATGTTGTGCTTCAAATAATGACTTTTCTCCCTCTAATCGTGGGAAGACTGTTTTATTAAAATGACAATCCTCAAAACGTGCCTTAAAAATATCACATGTTGAGGGTATGATGTAACATGTAAAATAACATGACCCCAAGCATAAACTGGTAATTATTTTGACTTTATAAGCAAAGGTCGAGCAATAATTTGAAGTCTCCTGATAAGTGATTCAGCTAAACCATTTTGAGTATGCGTATGTGCAACAAGATGTTCAACATCAATTCCAATTAACATGCAATATTTATCAAAAGATTGATATGTGAATTTACCAGCATTATCTAAACAAATTTTTTAATTGAATAATCAGGAAATTTTGCTCGCAACCAAATTATTGAGTAAGAAGCCTAAAAAATGCAACGTTAGTAGAAAATAAACATACATGTGACCTGGTTAATGCATCAAGTAAAACCATAAAAATACTTGAATAGACCATAAGTTGGGTGTATTGGTCCATATATATCACCTTAATTTTTTTCTAAGAAAAATAAACACTCAACAACAATCTTTAAATGTGATGGTTTGATAATTAATTTACTTTGATAACATGTATTACATGAATAATTAATAGGTTAAAGAATCTTCTAGTTCTTTAAGGGATGTCCGTGGGATTTTCAATAATTCGACGCATCATTATTGATCCTAGATGATCATACCAAAGCATAAAAACATTTGGATCCAAACACTTCTGGTGTATTGCACACTTCTGGTATATTACAACATTTTATTCAACTATAGAAAATAGACAATTTTTCTAATATGAGCTTCTGACCCGATACTATTGAAATAATATAAAGAAATTCTTCACTGCCTTCGTTATTGGTTTTAAAATGATAACAATTATAATTTATATCCTTAAAATTGAACAAATTTCTATTTACCTCAAAAGAATACAAAGTATCATCAATACAAAGTTTTGTGCCTTTTGGCAACATTATAATCGCTCTGCTAGAGTCTTCAATTAAATTCGATGAATAATCGCTCTTCCAGAGCCTTTAATTAAGGAGTCATGCTACTATCACATAAAATAATTACATAACTCTCAGATACTGCTGACGTGGCAGTATGTGATTTGTTGTTGACATGACCCACTTAACTCAACAACAAATCACATACTGCCACGTGAGCATTATGTGAGAGTTATGTAACTCTTTTATGTGATCGGAGCATTATTATTAATTAAGTTTGATGAATAATCGCTGTAACAAATGAGAATTTTTGTATATTAATTTTAAATATTTATTGAATTAAATAAATATTTTAGTTAATTTATTTATTGAGTTAAATAAATAATTAATGTGTTTATATTGTGGAGTAATGTAATTAAGTGCAATATATTAATTAAATAGATGTTTAATATTAAATTAATGTGTAAGTAATTTTGTGGTGTAGTTCTAATTTAATTGAGATAATTAAATTAGATGAATATTATGTGGTATTTGTTAATAAGGATTTAATGATTTAATAAATAATTATAGTAATGTCTAATTTAATTTAAATAATTAAATTAGAGATTTACTAATTTGTTACATAGAATTATGATTAATGAGTAAATTATAAATGTGTAGTAATTTAATTTATGTGGTAATTTTATTTAATTAATTGATGTTAGCTTTAATTTAATTAAATTGGGATAGTGAGATTTAATTAAATAAAGTGTGACATTTAAACTATGTAGTAAAAGAGTTATTAAATAAATTAAAAAGGGTTTTAATTCTGTTTTACCAAACAAGACCTTAGTTCTAAAAATCGATTTTTTTTTTAAAAAGGGGTTTTGCCAAACAAGCCTTATGGCTTTTGATTTTTGAAAATTAGTAACTGATATGTATACTTAATAGAGATGTCAGTTATATATTATATAATTATATTATATCTATCAGTTATATATATATATATATATATATATATATATATATATATATTATAGTATACGTTAAGTTAGACTATTAGAGTAAGAGAAGATAAAGAGCAGAGAAAGAAAAGAGAGAAAATAGAGAAGAATAAAAAAGAAGAAGGAAAAAACTTTGGTAAATCAAAACACATAATCATCATCACCATCTTCTTCTTCTAAAAGGTATAATCTAATTATTGTTCTTCATGGATATTGTCGATGCCGGGAAGAATTCAAGTCCTCTCTGTACCCCTTTTTGTTGAAGGAGGAGGTCTTTTTCTCTTTGGGTTGGTTTCCCATCCTCTCTTATCCAGGGGAAAAAGAAAGGATTGCCCATATTCCCTAATTTGATATTATTCGACCCTTTCACTTTCGCTTTGTCTTTGGGGTTCCGTTTATAGGGTGAATTTTGTAGGAAACTGGTACCGACATATGTGCCGACGATTTTGAAAAGATTGATTTTATTTTGATGATTGGACAGAATAAGACAGAGTCGCCAGTTGGTATTTTGGAAATGAAAGTACCAACTCATCCGAGTTTTAATAGTTTTTTCGCAAGATGGTCCAATGCGTGACTCTAAAGATTGGTCTTGAAACCCGAATTTCTAGGAATCCGGGGGCTAGGTTAGCGGGAGGAAGGTGTTAGGAACCCCCCGACTCCCGTGCAAGCACGGTACCGCATCTTATTGATTTTCTATGCATAAAGTGTGAATGTGTGTGTGTGTTTTATTTTGAAAGCTTTATTAGTCTCTTTTTCTAAGTCTTTATTTTGGGTGACTTGAAAGTCATGCTGTACCTCTTTTGCACCTAGGTACGAAGGATTTGATTTAATGAAAAGTTCATTTTAAACAAGATATATGAATTGAAGTGAGGTTTTGGAAAGTAAGATTTTTAAATCCTTTGCCCGACTAGGAATTCAAGGACTTCGATACTTCCTTTTATTCTTTACGTTCATTACGTGATCTACCTCGAATCACTTTATTATTCATCAAAAGCTCTTTATAGTTTTATTAGAAATCATTTTGATGATATGCATACAAAAGCATTAAAAAGAGGACAGATCATCATCGGGCATATTAGCCATCTCAATGAACCGAAATCAAGGTTTTCACTATCACGGGATCTTGAATCCGACTTCTAGGGACTAACCCCTCGAGTTCATTTTCAAGATCCAAATATTACATGTACAACGATATTTACGTTATTTAAAGCGTTTACATCATAAAAATCGGTCCATCGTGGGAATCAAGTCGGATCCATTCGGGGATCTCAACATTGGGATTCCTAGGCTCACATGATTTGTATAATATTACATATATATAACGTCCATGGCTTCGATATTAGATGATTTCATCGATTGAAATCATCGTTTAATCCGTTTCGGCCCCCCTTTCACCTCTAAATATAGATTTAGGGTTATACGGGTTAACCGGGACCGTTCAAAATAATGAGTTCCTAGATATACCATGAATCTAAGCCGTTATAGCCCACGGGTTAAAGCTTCATGCTTAATAACCTCTTGGGGGCTAGATTAGGCTTAGACTTAGGTATATCTAGCCTTCACGGTCGATTTACAACGTAATAAGCACAATATAACCGATAGAAATGTAAAATCTATCAACTATTACACAATATGCTTAAAATACAACAAGTTTAGCTATATTCAAACAAGATATCTCATTAATCTATCATTTGAATAACATTTACAAGGAAACGAAGCTCAAAAGTGCGTTATTTTACCTTGGGGGACGCGTGAACAAGCGTTTTGACTCCCGGGATGAACTTAGAACACTAGTATGGCTTCAAGTATGTGCTAGATGAGATGATTGAGCTTCAAAGAGGTTAAGACAAGTTCCACCCGAGCCTTTCTCTCTCTAAAATGCTTGTTTTCTCTATAAAATATATCTCTATCCCCTCTAAAATGAACTAGTGTGGGGGTTTTAAGCTGTCAGAGGCAGCCACAACCATACATAAAGCTAGTTGCAAATATGGTCAAGGCTGGCCCAAGTGGGCCTCATATGCTTGGCTGTTGGTCCTTTGGTCCCGGTTCGGTAGAAGTTGACGTCCACCGCTCGACCTTTCGGACTGTCTTTGATACACGTAGAGGGAACAGATTGATTTTGATTGGAGTAGGGGAAGTTGATACTCATAGCTGAGATATATCCACCAGGTCCAGATATCAGTTAGCTGGCTTATCTCCAATGGCACATCGTTCGAGGTTTGCTGAGGTGATTTTCGGTGATCTCTGTCTCAACTCTTCGATCCTCGATCGGTTCGCAGTATGTTTGGACTTCATTGGTCCTCTTCATCACTCCCGGGGTTTTCTCCAAGATGACCAGGTTCTTTTGCCCTACTTCGGGGTTGTCTCCAAAGTAAAATGATGCTTTTACCCTCCTGCAGGGTTAGTACAACGAAAGCAAAATTTTGAGTGTCTACAGATGCCCCTCTTTGTCATGTTTATGCAATGCAATGGAATGAACATGACAAAGATTAATAGACACGGAGAATGCATGATAAGGTATATCTGATGATGCAATGTCACGTATAATCGATGTAATGATATGTAAGATTTAGAAAAGGGTTACTTCCCCGACTGGGGAAGTTAAGGATTAAGTTGTCGGGATCAAACCGACCTGCGCTAAACTGTAGTCAAAGGGATTGCACCATCGGGGTTATGCCGATGTCTTCACTGGTTTGTTGCCAACAGATACACCATCGGGGTTGTACCGACGCCTTCACTGGTTTGTAGCCAATATATTACATCATCAGGGTTGTGCCGATGCCTTCACTGATTTGTAGCCAACGAATTACATCATCGGGGATTTGCCGACCTATGTAGGGTTGTAGCCAACGGATTGCATCATCATGGTTGAGCTGATGCCTTCACTTATTTGTAGCCAACAGATTACACCATTGGGGATTTGCTGACATGCGTAGGTTGTAGCCAACGGATTGCATCATCAGGGTTGAGCTGATGCCTTCACTGGGTTGTAGACAACGGATTACATAATCGGGGATTTGTTGACCTGCGTAGGGTTGTTGCCAACGAATTACATTATCGGGGATTTGCCGACCTGCGTAGGGTTGTTGCCAATGGATTACATCATCGAGGATTTGCTGACCTGCGTAGGGTTGTTGCCAACGGATTACATCATCGGGGATTTACCGACCAGCGTAGGGTTATTGCCAACGGATTACATCATCGGGGATTTAACGACCTGCGTAGGGTTGTTGCCAACGGATTATATCATCGGGGATTTGCCGACTTGCGTAGGGTTGTTGCCAACGGATTACATTATCGGGGATTTGCTGACCTACGTTGGGTTGTTGCCAATGGATTTCATTAACGGGGATTTGCCGATGCCTTCACTGATTCATTGTTTGTGGATTACATCGTCTGGGGTTGATCCGATGCCTTCACTATTCGTTGTCGGTGGATTACATCGTCGGGGGTCTAGCTGACGCCTTCACTGATTCGTTGTCAGTGGATTACATCGTCGGGGGTTTGCCGACCTGCGTAGGGACCTGCGTAGGGTTGTTGCCAATGGATTACATTATCGGGGATTTACCGACCTGCGTAGGGTTGTTGCGAATGGATTACATTATCGAGGATTTGCCGACGCCTTCACTGATTCATTTTCGGTGGATTACATTGTCGGGGGTTGATCCGACGCCTTCACTGATTCGTTGTCAGTGGGTTACATTGTCGGGGGTCGAGCTGACGCCTTTATTGATTCGTTGTCGGTGGATTACATCGTCGGGGGTTGATCCGACGCCTTCACTAATTCGTTGTCGGTGGATTACATCGTCGGGGGTCGAGCCGACGCCTTCACTGATTTGTTGTCGGTGGATTACATCGTCAGGGGTCGAGCCGACGCCTTCACTGATTCGTTGTCAGTGGATTACATCGTCGGGGGTTGATCCGACGCCTTCACTGATTCGTTGTCGGTGGATTACATCGTCGGGGGTCGATTCGACGCCTTCACTGATTCGTTGTCGGTGGATTACATCGTCGGGGGTTGAGCCGACGCCTTCACTGATTCGTTGTCGGTGGATTACATCATCGGGGGTTGATCCGACGCCTTCACTGATTCGTTGTCTGTGGATTACATCATGTAAGGTTGATGTATACTGATTTTCTGGTCTTCCGATATTCAACGTCGGGGTTTCTGATCTTCGCCGAACTTCTGCTATTTCGGAGGATTTTTTTAGGATTTTCGGGGTTTCAAACTGTCCCGAAAAGGTAGCTTCTTGCATAATGTGACCATTTTGAACCCAAAAGAACACGTTTCTGACATCGTGTTACCAAACGGGAGGATGCGGGGCCCACTTGTGGTAGCCTCATATATGGTTGCTGCTGGAGCAACCATGGTTAAGGCTGCCCCTGATCAAGCTTATACCCTCAGGAGGCTTCATTTTCACCTATTTTATTCAGATTTCTTAGTTTTCTCTCTCTACAAAAGCAAGCCCCACTTCATATTTACTCGATTTCGGCTTTATTTGGAGCTATCCGCCATCGTACATCTCTTTTACGTACTATGGGTAACGTCTAGTCTCCGTTTTTTCGTGTTTTCGTTGGCAAAAAATATTTCCTTTCTTAAAGGCATTATATCTAACATGTATGCATAGACAGCTAGATAAACGTGTTTATGATGCAATGCATGCCTACAGATCATCTTTTGGACCATATAGATGCGATATGTTATCATTTATCAGTTAATCTAGACATACATTATATATATGTGTTAGAATAACTGTAACGATTGAGATTTTATATATTAAATTGTAATATTTATTGAGTGAATAAATATTTTATGTGATTTATTTATTGAGTTAAATAAATAAATTATGTGATTGTGTGGACTGATTTAATTAAGAGTAATATTTAATTAAATTGATATGTTAGTAATGGTGTAGCATAATTGTAATTTAGTTGAGAATAATTAAATTAGATTTAAAATTATGTGCTAAGTATTTGTTGTAATTTACTAAGTGTTACATGAATTTAATTTCAAGTGTGACAATTGAGTATTATGTGAATGTTAGCTTTTATTTAATTGAATTAGAATGTTGTAATTTAATTAAATAAGTGTAGCATTTAACTTATGGGTTAAAGATTTATTAAAAGAATGAAAAAAGATTTTTAAGTGATTTTATCAAACAAGGCCTTACATTTCTTTTAAACTTGTTTTTACCAAACATGACTTTAGCTAATAATTTTTTTTTATTTATTTAAGTTTGCCAAACATGGCCTAGCTTTTCAAATATGGTAATTAGTATAATACTTATTACCTATATTAATAAAATAAGTTACATATATATATATATATATATATATATATATTATATATGTATATTATATAATATATGTTAGATAAGTATACGTTAGTTTTACAAAGAGAGAAAGAAAGCAGAGAATAGAGCAGAGAAGAAGAACTCAGAGAAAAGTTAGAGAAGTAGAGAAAGAAGAAGAACGATTTCTAAAAATCAAACTCATCATCATCTTCTTCCATACTCATAGCAAAGGGTATCATCTTAACCCTTATAATTGTAGAATCAATTCATATGTATTGTGTTCATTACTCTGTCAAACTAGGTTTTCATAAAATTGTAAAATCATGGATTTTGTATGTATATGTTGTATTTATATGTAATTGTATGCCATGAAAGGATTTTTAGAATTCAATTGTCTTAAAAACAAGTTTTAAGTTATGTTCTTCAATATTTTCATAGTTTAAAACTTCTCTGTAAAAGATTTTTGTGTAAATTATTTAATCATGATGTATATGTGTGATGTATATATATATATTGATGATTATATATGAGTTATATTGTTGTTTTAACAATTCAATTTATGTAATTTTGATAAGCAAGAAGAATTGTGTTCATATAATTTTCGGTGAACCAATTCTTGAAAAATGGCTTTTGAATCTATCAAATTGGTGTTGATTGTGGGTTATTGTTTAAATTGATCACGGGTTATGTTAGTATGTTAAGAATAAGAGTTATTACAATTAGAATTGATTGGAAAACGAATTCGTAATAACAAATTTGGTCAAGAACGCTTAATATAGTGTTTTCTTCGAATAAATCATGAAATCTTTGTTTTGATCATGTGTTGTAAGAATTATATATGTTATAATCATGTTAAGGAGTTCAAAATATTGTTGTTAGTAAGTTTCATGTTAACCATGTTGAGAAAAATCGAATTCGGTGTGATGAAATAAGCCAAATTGGCTTATTTCTCTGCCAATTCGCGAACTGGCAATTCCACCAGATGGAGGACCCGCCCCAGCGGGGCTTCTTGCCTTGTACCACCCGCCCCAGCGGGTTAGCATGCTATCCGGGAAGTTTAGTTTTTGCTTGTTGAGTTTTCATGCCCCGTTTGTTTAGCTAACTTATTTCTATGACTTGATAAGTGTAATAGGTAATAAGATAACATGCTTTTGATGTGTTAGGATAGATTGAAGTTTTATATGAATGTGTTACATGTGTATGAGTGGGTTACTTTCATAAGGTACACAACACGATTTAAAGCGGTATAAGCTTATGAATGTATGTCGTGAGTATATACTCACGTATGTGGCTAGTTAGCAACCTATGTTGTAAACAACGTTGTGAGTTGGACTTGAGTAAGAAGTTCAACGGTTTAAACGTTGTAGTTGGGTACTAATAGATGTTTTGAACGTAATGTATTTGTGTAGGGTAATTGTGAAAGTGATTGTAGTTATTAAAGCGTAGCTTGCGCTTGAGTCAAGTTCTCTAATCCTTATTCTTATGCGTTAAGCAAGTTTCTATTTCTAAACTCGTTATTTACTTTGTACAAGCTTTTTAAACTATTCTTGTACGCTATGCAAGCTTTATCAATGCATCTATCAGGTTTTCAAGATCCAAATATTCCATAACCCACTTCTGTGCATCTATCAGGTTTATCACTTAGTGACGATGTTTTATTTCCGCATTTATTTTATTTGATGTTAAGGTTTAGTTAACCCTGGGATTTTATATTGGACAAGTTGTAATCCTTTTTTTCAAGGAAGTTTTTATTTAAGTATTATGAAGGTTGTAATTTACTTTACAATTCTTTATTATTGGGTAGATGTATGTTTTATTAGAAAGTGAACACTAAATCATGTGAAAACGAAGTACCCGAATTTGGGGGTGTCACAGGTTGGTATCAAAGCTATAGGTTTTGAACCTTAGGTGTGGGAAAAACCTTTGGTAGTAGCCTTATAGGAAGATCGAAAAGATAGTGGTGATATGTAAAGATAATAAACTACATTATGTGCTATGTGTTTATGTTTAGTTATTCGAAGAGTGATGACTCGATATCACGTAATAATAAATTTTAAAATTCTTTTGTCAGGATGACGAACATTGGAGAATCTAGTCAGGCTAGAGAGGATATACCTCAGGTGCCTAGAGAGGAAGAGCCCCAAGACATCCATGTTGTCTGGGAGCAGCTGGTTAGGAGAGAGCCATCTCCAGTGATCATCATAGCTGGTCAGGAGCGTGAGCTGACACCTATTCCAGAGGAAGAGGACGAGGACGAGTCTGAAGAGGAGGAAGAGGATCCCGAAGAGGAATTTCCACCTCACTCTGTTAGTGCTGAGATGTACGAGGCGGTTTACGACAGTAATGTGGAGCTACATGGTCGAGTCGGAGAACTCGAAGAAACCATCCAGCAGCGGGACGAGACTATCGAAGAGATAGCTAGTGACCTAGGAGAAGTGCAGTGGAAGCTAATCCACGTAGAAAATGATCGAGACGCGGCCCGAGCCGAGGTAGCAAAGTTGAAGCAAGACATCCAAGAGGAGTCAACAAAGCATGACAGAGCTGAGAAAACAAGCTTGAGGGCTACTCAACGAGCCGATCGAGCTGAAGAAGAGGCTGAAACCAAGAGAGCCAAGCTAAGGGAAACAAAATACGCTTTCTATACGGCCATAGATAGGGCCCAGGACCGTATCTTCTATTACCCAACTCAGTTCCAAGGTTTACCATGGTATGTGGTGGACCGAAGGACATCATTTCGGGTGATGGAGGAAGAACATAGGGAGGCTGTGCGATGTCTTAATATGCCTAGACATTAGAGCTTTTAAATTATGTGTTTCTTTTTGTAATAAATAAATGTAAATCCCATAATTTGAGATAATGATATGATAAAGTGATGATGTAGTCCTGTAACTTGTTCCAGTTCAGGAAAGATGATGTAAATAGCAGAGATGCTATCTATTCTATGTTTTTAAAACCATGAGTAATGAATAAAAGAAGTTTATTGATGTGTTGTGTGTTCATATACGAACTGAGTTATTTAAATGTTTAAGCTGAACTTGAATACTTAAAAATTGAATAAAGGAGCTAATAATAATTTTTCTTAACAGAAAATGCCTCCTAGAAGAAGACCTACACGTCAAAACCCCGAGGTTTCGATGAATAACAACAACAATAACGATGGAACAAACCCTAACTCAGTTTAGCAGTTAGTGAACCTACTGACAGGAGCGATGGTGAATCAGCCGCAAGTGCAGTCCACGACGTTCAAAGAGTTTAAGGCAGTAAGACCGCCTGAATTCAAGGGATCGACAAATCGGATAGATGCACAGACGTGGGTTATGGAACTCGGGACTAACCCCTTGAGTTCGTTTTCAAGATCCAAATATTACATATACAACGATATTTACGTTATTTAAAGCGTTTACATCATAAAAACTGGTCCATCGTGGAAATCAAGTCGGATCCATTCAGGGATCTCAACATCGGGATTCCTAGGCTCACATGATTTGTACAATATTACATATATATAACTTCCACGGCTTCGATATTAGATGATTTCATCGATTGAAATCACCATTTAAGCCATTTTGGCCCCCATTTCACCTCTAAATATAGATTTTGGGTTATACGGGTTAACCGGGACAGTTTAAAATAATAAATCCCTAGATATACCATGAATCTAAGCCATTATAGCCCATGGGTTAAAGCTTCATGCTTAATAACCTCTCGGGGGCTAGATTAGGCTTCGATTTAGGTATATCTAGCCTTCGCGGTCGATTTACAACGTAATAAGCACAATATAACCGATAAAAATGTAAAATCTATCAACTATTACACAATATGCTTAAAATACAACAAGTTTAGCTATATTCAAACAAGATATCTCATTAATCTATCATTTGAATAACATTTACAAGGAAACGAAGCTCGAAAGTGCATTATTTCACCTTAGGGACTCGTGAACAAGCATTTTGACTCCCGGGATGAACTTAGAACACTAGTATGGCTTCAAGTATGTGCTAGATGAGATGGTTGAGCTTCAAAGAGGTTAAGACAAGTTCCACCCGAGCCTTTCTCTCACTAGAATGCTTGTTTTCTCTCTAAAATGTATCTCTCTCCCCTCTAAAATGAACTAATGTGGGGGTTTTAAGTTGTCGAAGGCAGCCGTAACCATACATGCTGCTAGCTACATATATGGTCAAGGCTGGCCCAAGTGGGCCCCACATTCTCGGTTGTTGGTCCTTCGGTCCCGGTTCAGAAGAAGTTAACGTCCACCGCTTGAGCTTTCGGACTGTCTTTGATAGACGTAGAGGGAACAGATTGATTCTGACTGGAGTAAGGTTCAGGAAGTTGATACTCGTAGCCGAGATATATCCACCAGGTCCAGATATCAGTTAGCTGGCTTATCTCTGATGGCACGTCGTTCGAGGTTTACTGAGGTGGTTTTCGGTGATCTCTGTCTCAGCTCTTTGATCCTCGATCGGTTCACAGTATGTTTGGACTTCATTGGTCCTCTTCATCACTCCCGGGGTTGTCTCCGAGATGACCTGGTTCTTTTGCCCTACTTCGGGGTTGTCTTCGAAGTAAAGTGACGCTTTCACCCTCCTGCAGGGTTAGTACAACGAAAGAAAAATTTCAAGTGTATACAGATATTCATAGTTTAGTTTTCTGTAATTTGAGTTTTCATGATAATTGGAATTGGTAGTTGATGATTTGGTTAGTTAAGTGTTATATGAATTAGTAGATGTTTATAATTCATTATATGTATGCTATAAACGATTTTTAGAAATTAAAATATTATAAAAACAAGTTTTAAATGAAAATTTATGTTCTTATAAAGTTTATATGTTTTGGTTGATTTTTAGAGTGAAAATTGATGATTTAATTATGTTTTAATCTGCAAATTGAGAGTTGTTTATGATATTATCTTTAAAAACGAAAATAATGCATGTGTTATGGATTGATTTGGTTGAAAGTTGAATCCATAGTGAATTATTTAGTTAAATGTATGAGTTTTAGAAAATAACAAAATTTGGATTTAAAAACCTTTGATTTTGGTTGCTTAGGTGGTTTTTGTTGTTGGAGTCAAGTTATGCGTATGTGTTGTTGCATATATGTGGTTTATATTTGTTGGGTAGCTGTGAATTGCCGTTTGTTGGAATTTTGGGGAAGAACAGTGCAGCAGAGAGCAGCCTGCAACGTTCCTGTTTGTGTTTCGGCGCAGCTGCGCCGACATCAAAGGCATGAATGGCACAGCTGCTCCTGCTGAGCTTCCTGAGTCGAGCACCAGCACAACTGCGCCGATGCTAAGGCTTAGGAAAGCGCAACAACACCAGACTCTGAGCAGATGCAGTTTACTTTATTTGTTTGTTCAGTCTTTAAAACCCAATCTGATTTGGTCTAATGATGATGGCTATGTGTTAGACACGTAACAAGTTGCTATATCATATTCTTAACATGTATTTGATGATTTCAAACTGAAAAGTAAGTAAGTTGTAAAAACTTGAAGTTATTATTTTATAAAGTCTAGAGATGTTGAATAGGTGTTGTATTGCTTTACTAAGAGTTGTGGTTTTAGAGTTGTGTATGATGATGGTCAGAACTTGAACTAAGATAACGAGTTCAACTAAGATGGAATTTAACTTGTTAAGTTAATGTTGGTGTAGCTAATCGGCATTACAATTCTAATAGTATGTGTAGGGTATTCGAGAAACGTGTGTATTAATTGTGTAACTAACGCACGAGACAGGTTATTCTATCCTTTCTTGTTTACGTTTATGCAAGTTATTTTATTCTCTATTGTTATCAAATGAGCAAGTACTCTAATTTCTATATTGAGCAAATATCTTATTGAAGTTCATTATTAAAAATAATGTAACACTGACTTAATTGTTCAAGCAAGGTTTTATTGTATCTTTCAAAATGCTTTAAGTTTAATTCTAAAGCATTACTATTGAATATGATGTCTATTGTTGTGACTCATAGTTATTTCATAATTCTTTTGTTATCAAATTCTTAAATTATTGTAAGTTGATTCAACTACTCCTTAGTTGATGTTAGTTGAACTCTAAATTACCCTTTGAGCTTATCCAAATCAAATTTTTTTTTGTGCGGATTCGTTAATTAATACTAAGATGAACAACCCTATTAATATGGGATTACCATACGAAAGCGTTAAGATGTTTGTACACAATACATGGTACGAAGGGCTGATCCCCCTAAGTACGAGTTAAGAGTCCATATAGTCTAACGACTTTTAAAGGTTTAAATAGAAATGTTTATAACCTGGGACATAGTTCAAGGTCTTATAACCCTCAGATGAATTCTAAATTCTATATTTAATTCTTGATCTTCGATGATAGAAATATTATTCAATTCAGTTGAAGCTATTCGGTAATATGTCATCACTATTGATTGTTATTTTCAATAAACTTTTGTTTGCTCACTCTTGCATTTGTATAACCATTGCAGCCAAAGTTGAGAGAGTTGACGAATCGTCAACTAGCAAAGGAAAGGGCAAGATGAACAAGTGAAGACTTGTTCATATTTGATATGATTTGTAATAAAACTTAATTTTATTGAGTGATGTTTTAATTTTTGCTTGACGTTGTTTAAAGGTTAGAAACCCTGGGAATGTTTTCGACAAGGTTGTAACTCTTTTGAAGGAAGATTTTAATTATTAAGGATGTAAATTATTGATTTATTTTGTATTCCTTATTTACAGGCAGTTAGTTATGTTTTATTTAGATAGTGAACACCAAATCCTGTGGAAATGAAGTATCCGGATTTGGGGTTGTCACAAGTTGGTATCAGAGCTTTAAGTTATGAACCTTAGGTGGGGAACCTTAGGAAGTAGCCTTATAGGAGATCGAAAAGATAGTGATGATAGTTAATATAATAAACTACCTTACGTGCTACATGTTTACGTTTATGTACTCGAAGAGTATCAAACGATATCATGTAATAATTAAACTTTAAATTTTTTTTATCAAGATGATGAATGTTGGAGAGTCCAGTCAAGCTAGGGAGGAGTTACCCCAGATTCTTAGGGATGAGGAGCCCCAAGACATCCATACAGTCTAGGAGCAGTTGGTTCAGAGATAGTCATCTCCATTGCTCACAGTAGTGGGTCAGGAGTAGGAGCTAGTCTTTGATCGAGATGATGAGGATAAGCCAGAGGAAGAGGAGGAGGATCCTGAAGAGGAATTTCCACCTAACTTTATCAACGCTGTGATGTACGAGGAAGTCTACGACTGCAACATTGAGCTGCAGAGTAGAGTTGGAGAGCTAGAGGAGATGGTGCGTGGATATGGGTCAGACCACCATACAGCAGAAGGAGGAAATGATTTAAGAACTGAACGATTAGCTTGGAAAATGTGAAGTGGAATCTAGTTCACGTGGAGAGTTAGTGGGATGATGCACTGGCTGAGCTAGCCAAACTGAAAAATGACATTAAAGAGGAGTTAGCGAAACGTGCCAGAGCAGAGGATACATATTTGAAGGCTACTCTACGTGCAGATTGAGCTGAAGATGAGGTTCAAAAGAAGAAGGCCAAACTGAAGGAAACGGATGCGTTCCATTCGGCTATAGATAAGGCCCAGGATCGTGTCTTTTATTACCCAGCTCATTTCAAGGAATTGCCGTGGTATATGGTGGATCGCAGAACAGTGTTCCGGGTGATGGAAAAAGATCGTGGAGAGGCTGTGCGACGTCTTAATATGCCTAGATAGTAGAAGAATAACCATGTGTTTCTTGTGTAGTAAATAATGTAAATTCCAGAATTTGAGATAATAATGGAATAAGATAATGATGTTATCCTGAAACTTATTTCAGTTCAGGAAAGATAATGTAAATAGTAGAGATGCTATCTATTCTATGTTTTAAAAAACCTATGAATGAATAAAATATCAAAGTTTATTGACGTGCTATGTGTTCAAGTGTGAATTGATTTATTTTAAATGTTTTAGTTTGAACTTGAATATTTAAGAGATGAGTAATCTAATAAGAGTATGTCTTAACAGAAAGATGCCTCCAAGAAGAAGACCTGCGCGTCAACAACAAGAGAGTTCTACAAACAACAACAACAACGATGGGGCGAATGCCAATCCAGTTCAACAATTAGTGAATTTACTGACGGGAGCGCTTGCGAATCAGCTGCAAGTTTAAGCCACGACGTTTAAGGAATTCAAAGCTGTATGACCGATAAAATTTTAGGGATCGGTGAATCTGATAGAGGCCCAAACGTGGGTGATGGAAATGGAGAAGGTCTTTGATGTGGCCATAATTAACGACAACCAGAAGACGGCTTTCACGACATTCATACTAAAGTCGGAAGCTAGCTACTGGTGGCAGGACAACAAGACTCGAGGAGGGGAAGGTGTGATAGCATGGGACTGATTCAAAGAGATGTTCTTTGAAAGTTACTTTCGAATAAGCTCGCAGATCCAGATGGAGGTTCAGTTTCTAGAGCTGAAACAGGGAGCGATGACGGTGCCAAAGTGCGTTGCAAAATTCAACGAGCTGGCAAGGTTTGCAACATACCATGTTAGTACTGACAAAAGAAAGGCGAGAAGATTTGAGCAGGGATTGAAGCCCTAGTTATACAGTAAAGTCTCCATGTTCTAGCTGAACACGTTTGCTGCAGTGTTGGAGAAGGCGATCATCGCAGAAGGTGGAAGCGATGCCTTAACCAAATACAATCAAGACCAGAAGAAGAAGAAGAAGAATGAGACTGAGAACAAGGCTGATGGTAGTGGTACCAACCAGAAAAGAAAGTAGAACGACAACACATCTGCTGGTAGTTAATAGGGAATCCAGCAGAAGAGAATAATTGAAGCATGTGGTACATGCGGGAAGAATCACACTGGAGTGTGCTTGAGGGGATGGCGAGTATTTTTCAACTGTGGTCAGGAAGGCCACATTGCGCCAAATTGTCCTAACCCGAAGAAGGGAGCTTGTTTTACATGCGGGTCTAAGGATCATATGGCCCGGGATTGCCTAAAGAAACTAGCTGAAGGGTCGACATGCGGGAGAGGAAATAGCAGCGACAACACTTTGGCTATTGCTGGAGCACCGCGGACGAGCCGACCCACTGCCAGAACATTCAACATGACCGTGCTAGATGCTGTGCAGTCAAACGTTGTGCTGTCAGGTATTATTCCGGTTAATAGAATTAATGCTTATATATTATTTGATTCGAGTGCTACTTGTTCATTCATATATGATAACATTGCTAAGACTTTAGACTTACCTAAAGAGGAATTAGTTTACCCCTTGAACATAGAGATTGCGAATAGGGAGATTATTCCTGTCAGGTTTGTACACAAGAACTGTAGATTGGTCATTAAGGGTCATGAGTTGATGGTAGATTTGATTCTAATTAAACTTGGGGAATTCATGTTATACTGGGTATGGATTGGTTGTTTAATCATGGGGCGGTAATTGATTGCCAGAAGAAGTCTGTAAGCCTTACGACTCCGTCGAAGGTAGTGTTTTATGGCAGCAAATTGCCTAGACAAGCGAGTTGTCTGACGATTATGCAGGCCAAGAAGTTATTGAAGCAAGGTTGTGTAGGGTACTTAGCCTACATAGTGGATACTCGTAGGGAGAGTCCAAAGATAGAAGAGATATCAGTGGTTAGGGAGTTTGTGGACGTATTTCTGAGCAATTTTCCAGGACTTTTACTGGATAGAGAGATAAAGTTCGTGATCGACTTAGCACCAGGTACTGCTCCGATATCGACAGCCCCGTACAAAATGACTCCAGTAGAGATGAAGGAGTTGATGGCTCAACTATAGGAATTACTGAACATGAAGTATATTTAGTCGAGCGTGTCACCGTGGGGAGCACAAATATTGTTCGTCAAGAAGAAGGATGGATCGACGTGGCTATGCATTGATTATAGAGAATTGAACAAAGTCACGATCAAGAATAAGTATCCTTTACCTAGGATCGATGACTTGTTTGATCAACTTAAGGGTCCTAGATACTTCTCGAAAATAGATTTGAGAAGTGGCTATCATCAGTTGAAGGTAAGAAAAGAAGATGTACCGAAGACGACATTTAGAACTCGGTATGGACATTACGAGTTCTTGGTGATGTCATTTGGTCTAACGAATGCACCTGCGGCATTTATGGACCTAATGAATAGGGTGTTTAAGCCGTTTCTGGACAAGTTCGTAGTGGTGTTCATAGATGACATTTTGGTCTATTCTAAAACTAAGGAAGAACACACTGAACATTTGAGGCTGACATTGGAATCGCTGAGACGGGAGAAGTTGTATGAGAAGTTCTCGAAGTGCGAATTCTAGTTAGAACGTGTGCAATTTCTTGGCCACGTGATTGACAAAGATGGGATTTCAGTAGATCCGTCGAAGGTTGAAGCTGTGATGAATTGGGATCAGCCGAAGACACCGTCAGAAGTGAGGAGTTTCTTGGGATTGGCAGGTTACTACAGGGGATTTATTCAAGACTTTTCCAAAATTGCAACTCTGTTGACAAATTTGATTTGGAAGACGGTGAAGTTCGTTTGGACAGAAAAGTGTGAGAAAAGTTTTCAAGAACTGAAGAAGAGGTTGAGTACTGCATCTATGTTGTCTTTGTTGGATAGTACAATAAATTTTTTTGGTATAAATTGATGCTTCACATAAAGGATTAGGCTGTGTGCTGATGCAGAATGGCAAAGTCATTGCTTATGCATCACGTCAGCTAAAGAATTATGAGAAAGGGTATCCGACCCATGACATGGAATTGGCGGCAATAGTGTTTGCTCTGAAGATATGGAGACACTTCCTATATGAAGAAAACTGTGAGATATACACAGATCATAAAAGTCTGAAGTACATCTTTACACAGAAAGATTTGAATATGCACCAAATGAGATGGTTGGAGATTATTAAGGACTACGATTGTGAGATTCTTTACCATCCAGGTAAAGCTAATGTTGTTGCCAATGCCTTAAGCAGAAAGGGTCGGGAGAAGTTAATGTTATTAACTGCTCAGGAACAGTTGGTAAGTGAGATGGCTAAGTTGGAGCTGGAAGTTAAGTATCCGAAGGAATCAGATGAGAAATTATTTCAAGTAACTACTGGTTCAACCTTGGTGAACAAGGTGAAAGAGGCACAACTACAGGATGAGGAGTATGAGAAGATCTGGAAGAGAGTAACTGATGGTGAAGAGATAAAGTTCAAGATTGATTATGATGGACTGCTACGGTTTGAAGGGAGAATCTGGGTACCGTCAGTACCAGAAGTTAAAGAGGAAATTTTGGACGAAGCTCACAGTTCGAGATATTCGATTCACCTGGGAGTACGAAGATGTACCAGGATCTCAGACAGCATTTCTGGTGGCCGAATATGAAGAGAGAACGTGGTTGAATGTGTTGTGAAATGTTTAACATGTCAGGAAGTTAAAGTAGAACATCAGAGACCAAGTGGATTGTTACAACCACTGAGATTACAATAAAAAAGTGGGAGCATATCACGATGGATTTCGTGGTTGGTCTTCTAACGACTCAGAAGGGATATGATGCAGTATGGATTATAGTTGATCGACTGACGAAGTCAACACATTTCTTGCCTATCAAGATTAGATTCAACTTGGATCAGTTGGCGAAGTTATACGTTAAGAAAATTATTTCTAGACACGGTGTTCCGGTGTCAATTGTATCAGATATAGATCTGCGTTTCACTTCGAATTTCTTGAAGCGACTACAGGAGTGCTTGGGAAAGCAATTGCGAATGAGTACGGCGTACCATCCTCAGACTGATGGCCAGAGAGAGAACGATTCAGACTTTAGAGGATATGCTAAAAACTTATATTATGGACTTCAAGGGAAGTTAGGATGATCATCTACTGTTAGTGGAGTTCGCCTACAACAACAGTTACCATGCAAGTATTGGCATGCCGTCTTACAAAGCATTGTACGGCAGGAAATACAGGACTTCATTATGCTGGGATGAGGTTGGTGAATGACAACTGTTGGGACCGAAATTGGTGTAACAGACTGCTGAGATCGTCAAGCTGATCAGAACGAGATTGGTAGCTGCTCAGGACAGACAAAAGAAGTATTCCAATTATCATCGTCAGAAATGAGAGTTTGAAGTAGGAAGCTTTGTTTTCCTGAAGGTATCTCCCTGGAAGGGGAAGATTCAATTTGGTAAGAAAGGGAAATTGAGTCCTAGATTCATTGGACCTTTTGAGATACTGCGAAGGGTTGGCGAGGTAGCTTACAAGGTTACGTTACCTTCAGAGTTAGATCATGTTCATAATGTTTTCCATATTTTTATGTTGCGACCATACAAACACGATTACAAGCATGTGATAGAGTATGAGCCGTTACAGTTTGATAAAGACTTAATGTATGAAGAGGTTCCTGTTCAGATAGTTGACAGGAAAGAGCAAGTCATTAGAAATAAAGTGATACCTTCTGTTAAGGTAATTTGGAGGAACCACAATGCTGAGGAAGCTACGTGGGAACTCAAAGATGTTCTGATGAAAACTTATCCCCAACTATTTGCTTAGTTTTCTTGTATAACGAATCTGGGGACAAAATCTTTTTAAAGGGGGAAGAATGTGACGAATTAGTTTTTTTTTAGTTGTGATTCTGGGGACAGAATCCTTTTAAGGAGTGAAGATTGTAACAAACGAGAATTTTTGTATATTAATTTTAAATATTTATTGAATTAAATAAATATTTTTGTTAATTTATTTATTGAGTTAAATAAATAATTGATGTGTTTATATTATGGAGTAATGTAATTAAGTGCAATATATTAATTAAATTGATGTTTAATATTAAATTGATGTGTAAGTAATTTTGTGATGTAGTTCTACTTTAATTGAGATAATTAAATTAGATGAATATTATGTGGTATTTGTTAATAAGGATTTAATGATTTAATAAATAATTATAGTAATGTCTAATTTAATTTAAATAATTAAATTAGAGATTTACTAATTTGTTACATGGAATTGTGATTAATGAGTAAATTATAAATGTGTAGTAATTGAATTTATGTGGTAATTTTATTTAATTAATTGATGTTAGCTTTAATTTAATTAAATTGGGATAGTGATATTTAATTAAATAAAGTGTGACATTTAAACTATGTAGTAAAAGAGTTATTAAATAAATTAAAAAGGGTTTTAATTGTGTTTTACCAAACAAGGCCTTAGTTCTAAAAATCTATTTTTTTTAAAAAAGGTTTTACCAAACAAGCCTTATGGCTTTTGATTTTTGAAAATTAGTAAATGATATATATAGTTAATAGAGATGTCAGTTATATATTATATAATTATATTATATCTATCAGTTATATGTATATGTATATTATACGTTATGTTAGACTATTAGAGTAAAAGAAGATAAATAGCAGAGAAAGAAAAGAGAGAAGAAGAAAGAAGAAGAAGGAGAAAGCTTTAGTAAATCAAAACACATAATCATTATCACCATCTTCTTCTTCTAAAAGGTATAATCTAATTATTGTTCTTCATGGATATTCATAGTTTAGTTCTCTGTAATTTGAGTTTTCATGATAATTGGAATTGGTAGTTGATGATTTGGTTAGATAAGTGTTATATGAATTAGTAGATGTTTATAACTCATTATATGTATGCTACAAATGATTTTCAGAAATCAAAATATTATAAAAACAAGTTTTCAATGAAGAATTTATGTTCTTATGAAGGTTATATGTTTTAGTTGATTTTTAGAGTGAAAATTGATGATTTAATTATGTTTTAATCTGCAAATTGAGAGTTGTTTATGATATTATCTTTAAAAATGAAAACAATTCATATGTTATGGATTGATTTGGTTGAAAGTTGAATCCATGGTGAATTATTTAGTTAAAAGTATGAGTTTTGGAAAATGGCAAAATTTAGATTTAAAAACCTTTGATTTTGGTTGCTTAGATGGTTTTTGTTGTTGGAGTCATGTTATGCATGTGTGTTGTTGCATATATGTGGTTTATATTTGTTGGGTAGCTGTGAATTGCCGTTTATTGGAATTTTGGGGAAGAACAGTGCAACAAAGAGCAGCATGCAACGTTCCTGTCTACGTTCCGGCTCAGCTGCGCCGGCAACAAAGGATAGATTGGCGCAGCTGCGCTTGCTGAGCTTCCTGAGTCGAGCACCAGCGCAGCTGCTGTGACACCCCCGAATCCGGGTCCTCTGACCCCGATCCGGTCACCATGAAACAATACTAACATCCACCTTTAAGTAACATACGATAACTAAAATGCGGAATATAATAAACGTACGTCGTTCATTCAAAAGGTGTTACTAGTCCCAAGATTCGATAACCTTAATACATCAATACAAATATACCCTAGAATAAATATTAGGATTCATATTACATTAACAGTAATTAAACAAATCATAAAGACAAAGTCTGCTCCTTGCAAACTGTGACGCCCCCAAATCCACGTTCCTTCGAAACCTCGAATTCGGTGCAGTCACGATACTACTATCGTCAAACTATTACATCTTTTAATCATTAGTAAAAGAATACAACTTTGTTTATTACAATTTAGAATATAAATTCTATTCATATCCAAGATCTCGTCTTTACATCATATTCGATGTTACTAAAATGCGGAATAATTTAAGCTTTTCAATATCCTTTGAATAAAAATCTTTTTATTGATTCCATAACTTTGAATCAAATACAATCCTTGAATCAACTATATACTATGATTCATTCTATTAGAACTATCGTATAAAGGTTTACAACTCAACTCGATATCCTCTATGTATTATCTAATATATCTTTATAGTACGACAAGCATTAAACCTCGTAAACAAATATCAAGTACAACTACTAGAACCTAGACATGGTTCGAGTAATAATCTAATCAGTATTCTTCGTTGTGATACTATCTATCTTTATCAATCAAGAAGCACGAAGTCTTTATCGTAAGTCCTTAACCTGCAAAAGTGGTTATTTGCAAGAGTGAGCTTGACAGCTCAGCAATTCTAACAGTTTTCATGCATCACATAGCATACAACATTATACTCAGTTCATGCATTTATAAATAATTTATATTTACTACGCATGTTAATTTTCACATAACAAGTATATCATCAAAGATCAACTTTCAATCTCATTTATATCTCATATACAGTTCATATATAAGTTCACATTATCACATCATAATATAATTCAACTAACAGTTATTGAATTCATATATCAAATAGGAACTGAAAGACTTGCCTGATTCGTAGTTTAACAACTACGACTTAACTGCTTAAGAATCTTTGCACTTTGTATAATCCTACACAGTTATATTAATCATAGAGATCACACCCATCAGTTATACACTTCCATACATTCTCAATGTAATAATAAAGGTTACATTGTTGTCTAACTTGTTTCTTAGAACCTTGTTTCACTTTCATATCATACGCTTAGTATCGTTAGGTACGTATAGTGATATCTTAACCATACTCAATATCAATATTAACCACTTAACTATTTAAGTGTTCGACACATATTGCAAACTCATAAATCTACAATCCATATTGCTCTTACGTTTCTCAAATCTTATCGAAACCATTACATTCAAACTTTCTAAGTTTCACCTTTCAAAATCCTTGTCATACTTAACTAGTCATGCAAGGCTACTATGTTCATCATGTATACATGTATATAAGGGCATTAACTCAAGTTTTAAAACCTATCATGCTCATTATAAGTCAAAATCATATGGCATTCATGCCGATAAACTTTAAATAAATCAAGCCCACGTTACTAATGGTCCATTACTAAAGTCATATCAACACACCACGAGGCTAAACAATACTAAGTATACATGCTCGTGCGTTCATCACACATGTATATGTTAATCACATAGTTTATGCTTTAGAATTTTATTTCTTGAATACGTTGGCATAGGTGATATCCATGCTCCATCAAATGATGCTCATGTCAACATGTTTATAGGCATAATGACATCCTAATGCATATGCTTGCATGATCACAACATAATTCATATGGTAATTGATGTCCTTAGCTTTTCATCGGAAATCACACTAAGTCAACAAGGAATCATAGTACATGCATGGCATCTATATGTATTTCATATACACTAGAAACTCATATTTAAACCACATAAATATTCTCAAATGGTCAGAATCTAAAAGACATTAGTCTTGGTTAAGTTCGTTTTCGAAAGTCTTAAGTTTTTCTTGAAAACCTCTTGAATCCTTCACTCATGTAAGCTAGTGTACGATTAACACTTAAATTATGTATTTCATGTCAATATAAACCATACGATTGTGTTCACAAAAATCAGAATGCACACATGACACACACATGTCAAAGTTCATATTAAAACTATAAGTTTATTTTAAAACCATGTTTTCCTTCCATATCACATACTAACACGGCCATACATGCATCATGCTACGTTAAGATAGTCATATATGCATGTCAATCTAGTTCACTTGTTTGTTTTAAGAGACATCTCATGATAGCATATAACAGAATCTGCAACAAAACAGCAAACAAGTTCCAGGACCCTGCGCAGCTGCGCAGGCACCAGGTACAAACCCGGCGCAGCTGCGCCGGTGTCCGGCCAGTCCAGGAATTTTTCTGCTTCGGCAGAAACCAGTCCAAACTCAGAATTTTCTTACTTATCATGCTCAATATCAATAACAATGTATTTCTAACATGTATAACAGCTTATATAACAACTAACCATCATTCTCCAATTCAATTACCATCTAATTTAACATAATCAATAACTTAAGAAATTCAAGAACTCTCCAATTATCAAACTATGGACACTGTAAAAGTTTTACCTTTGTGAATTGAAATTCTAAGCTTGTTGACATCTCCAATTCTTAATCTCCTTCTCCAATTAGTACACTTACTCTATATCTTACACTTGACAGAAAACTCAGCAACATCAAATGAGAAGGAGGGAGCTTCATTTATAGAAAACTCACTACACAGACAATAGCTTTGCCTCTTATTACAAACTAATGGAATGAAGGAGAGTCCATTGTGCAAGAAAGAGTTGGTGGTATCCATCATGATACCCATTCCCCATCTCATCATTAGCTACAATTGCTGAGTTTGAGGGAGATAGGCATAGCTCCTAGCCATTCACGTGAGGAGAAATGAAGAGGGACTCTAATAGTGGGACAAGCTCATTTTCAGCAATATCAACTTGCAAACTTAAAATACAATGCTTATGTTTTATACATATAGTATATACTTAAGTCACAAGTCCACTTCTAAATACAATGTAACAAATAGGTACATATACACCAACATATAATCCATGTACATTTTACTAATACCGAATGTAAATCTATTGGGTATTATTCATTATCACAACAGTTCATCCCACCGGATATAATTCTTTCGGGTACCATCACAGTGTATTGTCTCCTCTATTAGTAAATTCAATAATTGTTTATCATATACTTATGATATATTATTTTATTGTATACTTAATATACACATTGTCAAATCCACATTTCATGTACCTATTACAACTCAATAACTTTACTATATAGTTTATATAGTCACGTCGCACTTTACACTTCGTACAACACATAGTTAACTATCATACGTTATATATTTTAATATCGCATGCTTGCACATTAATAAATTACTTATTTTATTAATTAATAATAATATTAATTAATCTATTTTTCATTAATCAATGGAATTATAATTTCCATAACAATTAATTAACATTTATATAGTTAATTATCACAATAAATAAATATAAATCTTCTTATATTTATAAATCATTTACTCATTAATCATCATATTATCAAATAATTACTTGATAATAGTATATTGTTCATAACAATAATTAATATTAGAAGACAATTTATCTCATCACAAATCCGATTATACTTATAATCGATTTCCTTATTATTATACTATCACTAGCCATAATAATTTAACATACTATCATAATAACAATTAACAATTAATTTAGATTAATTGTTTAATTAATAATTCCTCCATCATTAAATTAATTAATTCATCAACGAATCTACTATCGTGCCACACAAGGCATCTCTCATAAGCTTAATCTTAAGCTTATTATTATTCTCATCACTTACTCATCTCTCACCACATTACTACTCATAATATGTTCAATTAAATTAGAACTATTAAATCCAAGGTCCACATATAAATATTTTATAGATCGAATATTCAAATATTATATATAACCTTTACGGAAATATAATAACTCAAGCTATTAAAATGTTAAATTACTTCAATTAATTATACTTATAATAAGTATAACCTTTACGCTTATAATAATTTATATATACTCTATTAATTATTTCAATAATAATATTCACGATCAAATAATAACTTAAGTTATTTAATATATTAAAATAACTTAGTTTCCTTTCATTAATTAAACTCCCTTGAAAATACATTTAAAATTATGTATTTAGCCATATCATAAAATATTATGTTTTCTCCAAATAAGCACATTCGTTATTAGAAAATAATTTACTTATTGTCTCATGATATTATTCTTAATATAATATCGAATAACTATATGTATGACACATGTACATATATTATATATAGAAAATAGATAATAAGTTTATTTTGTATTATAATAAATCGTTTCCATCAATTTAATTACATATAGCAAATACGTTTTAATATATTTACTATATTAACCAAACACACCTCATACAAAAACATATAAGGTAATATTATTATTCAAAGATAACATTTCCTCCTTGTATTAAAATAATTCAATATTAGAAACTATTTTAATATCCTTTATTAGAAATATATAATAACTATTTCTCTTTCTTTTCTATAAATTGTTCCCAAAACAATTTCTTCAAATATTCATTTAATCATATAATGATTTCCATCTCCCTTTAATAACGTATATATATTTAACGTTATTCGCACATTAGACTTTCTCACATATTACTATTCTAAGTAATATATATAAAAGTACCAACTATAATTATATATTCAACACACATATTAATTCACTCATTTACTTAAGTAAATTAAACACTGTACTATATCATCATAGTTAATTAAGGTTCAATACTGACATTATATTATTCCATAATATAACTCACAACTTAAATTAACTAATATTTATTCTTATTAGTTAATTCCTTAACTAACTCATGCTTCACTATCCAAACCTATTCACGGATAGCTTAAGTGCTATTAATAACCTATATTATAAACATACTAGTTATTAATACACATACTCAAGAATATGGTGATTATACATTAAGGATATTTAATGTCACCAACTTACTATGAAATAATTCTATAAATTATTTAATATCGATAGGAATTTATCCACTTCCTTTATCTCAACTGGATCGTCTCTACGATAATTAACAAATATATATTAATAATATATTTATAAATCACAAAAACACATTTTACATAGTCCATATTATCCTATGTAATATAATACCACATACCTCATATCACATATATACATTCTTGTTCGAACCCATCTCACGGTTTAAGAATTTTATTTATTAAATCCTTATTTAATAATATCTGAAAATTCGGGTTCTTACATCCTCTCCCCCTTATAAGGATTCCATCCTCGGAATCACCGAAACTTCCTGTACTCGGTGCTATTCCGATTATTACATATTCTCTTGAATAATTTTATTCATTCTCTTTTCAGAAGTTTTATTACTATAACTTTCTCAATCTCATTCTACCACTTTCTCCTTTCTAAGGAACATTCTATTTACTACATTCATCCTTTAGAAGAATAAGAATCTTCCACGATTTTTCAATAATCGGGAAGTAGTATGAATAACTCAGATTCCAATTTATGCTGAGGGGTCACAAGACCGTGAACTTTTCTCCAGGTTTACTAATGCTTCAACACAATTCTTCACACCGCAAACCAGAGTGTTTATCAATCACAAAGACTGAAAACACCCTCCACGCGTACTCTAGGTGGCCAACCTATTGTACCACTATGTTGGGCCGCAACGTAGTGTTTTGTAACGACTATATGCGTTACGTTCGGAACCATTGTCCCCGAAAACATATCCCCTTTATAGGGTTGTTCACCTCAGCTTTTCAACGTCAAAATCTGCACCAGAGCAATCTGGTTTGGCATACATACACAAGAATACTTGAATTCTATAATCCCTTTCCAACAGTTGCCTAGCCGAATCAAATAGCTTAGACTCTCATCAACAATTCGGGCATCAATCAAAATAATTTAGTCAACTTAATTGACCTTCTTTATAATTTACAAGAAAACCAAAAATTCTTTTATGACGTCATGATACCATACTAGATTAGTAGTACGTTGGGGATTCCGCCATTTTATGACTTTGTCATATTACAACATACCATAGTGGGCTGACGATCTTTCGATCACAACCAACACTAGGTTCAATTGCATTGATGACTCCATCGTTTACCATTCTACATCATATCAAATGATGCACATGGTTAAAATATATTTTGAAAGATTGTCAAATCATTTTTGTCTTAGCCGAAACAAATAGCGTAGACATACGAATAACGGTGTTGTTTTTAAAACTCATTAGCTCAGTTACCTGACCCAATGTTTTCTCAAGAAAACCGAAGTGCAAACACTAGCACGAAGTCAATAATTATTGAAAATCTAGCGTAGCTAGAGGATTTAGGAAAATCCAATTTCTCCATCGCTTTAATCTCTTACCACCATCAATGCTTACTATTCCAAAACTCTTATATAATATATCTATTCTCAGTACAGTTCACCAACTTACCACACCATGGAAGCTCAGGAACTTACCATAATCATATGGGTTGAGGAACTTATCCTAGTTAGACCAAAATCGTCCATTCGCTGAGGGGTCCCATCATACGATTATGAGTCACGAACTTGTCATAGGCATGAGTTTTAAGAACTCGCACCTAATCTTAATATTATCTAATTATATCTTAGAAACCTCTATCTATCAAAATAAATATGAGAAAAGAATCACCTTTCCACCATATGTATAATGATACCGCGACACTAACATTCCAACGATTATCAATGTGACGCACTCAGTGCAAGCACAAAACTTCTGCCCATACAAAAGTTTGTACAACTAAGCCATCACATGAGTCCTCAATGGAATTCCAACACTTAACTATATCTCACTCTATCACTTGCTCATTACGAGCTTTCTACGTTTCACCACATACAACTCCTCATGAGTTCATCTCGTACTTTATCATAGTACATTCTCTTATAGCATCAAGCTATACATACTTAGTCATTACAGACTATCTATCATTTCACAGTTCAATCTGATCACGTCGTGATCATCACTATACCTCAGGGTTCTTTCCCTATTATCAACCAAACTCCATCTGAGTTTATTCTCATTATCTTTGTCATATACATCTTATAGACATCATCTTAACATTTTTATTACCGGAGTTAGGAAACTCCTGATTCTCATTCTCTAGATACTTCGAGATTCTTCTTTGAATCTTCACGTATATATTTTAATCTTATCTTTCACTCTCTCAGGTTATAGTCTAAGGTACATTTACCTAAGGTTTATAACCTACAGCTTTGATACCAACCTGTGACGCCCCCAAATCCACATTCCTTCGAAACTTCGAATTCGGTGCAGTCACGATACTACTATCGTCAAACTATTACATCTTTTAATCATTAGTAAAAGAATACAACTTTGTTTATTACAATTTAGAATATAAATTCTATTCATATCCAAGATCTCGTCTTTACATCATATTCGATGTTACTAAAATGCGGAATAATTTAAGCTTTTTAATATCCTTTGAATAAAAATCTTTTTATTGATTCCATAACTTTGAATCAAATACAATCCTTGAATCAACTATATACTATGATTCATTCTATTAGAACTATCGTATAAAGGTTTACAACTCAACTCGATATCCTCTATGTATTATCTAATACATCTTTATTGTACGACAAGCATTAAACCTCGTAAACAAATATCAAGTACAACTACTAGAACCTAGACATGGTTCGAGTAATAATCTAATCAGTATTCTTCGTTGTGATACTATCTATCTTTATCAATCAAGAAGCACGAAGTCTTTATCGTAAGTCCTTAACCTGCAAAAGTGGTTATTTGCAAGAGTGAGCTTGACAGCTCAGCAATTCTAACAGTTTTCATGCATCACATAGCATACAACATTATACTCAGTTCATGCATTTATAAATAATTTATATTTACTACGCATGTTAATTTTCACATAACAAGTATATCATCAAAGATCAACTTTCAATCTCATTTATATCTCATATACAGTTCATATATAAGTTCACATTATCACATCATAATATAATTCAACTAACAGTTATTGAATTCATATATCAAATAGGAACTGAAAGACTTGCCTGATTCGTAGTTTAACAACTACGACTTAACTGCTTAAGAATCTCTGCACTTTGTGTAATCCTACACAGTTATATTAATCATAGAGATCACACCCATCAGTTATACACTTCCATACATTCTCAATGTAATAATAAAGGTTACATTGTTGTCTAACTTGTTTCTTAGAACCTTGTTTCACTTTCATATCATACGCTTAGTATCGTTAGGTACGTATAGTGATATCTTAACCATACTCAATATCAATATTAACCACTTAACTATTTAAGTGTTCGACACATATTGCAAACTCATAAATCTACAATCCATATTGCTCTTACGTTTCTCAAATCTTATCGAAACCATTACATTCAAACTTTCTAAGTTTCACCTTTCAAAATCCTTGTCATACTTAACTAGTCATGCAAGGCTACTATGTTCATCATGTATACATGTATATAAGGGCATTAACTCAAGTTTTAAAACCTATCATGCTCATTATAAGTCAAAATCATATGGCATTCATGCCGATAAACTTTAAATAAATCAAGCCCACGTTACTAATGGTCCATTACTAAAGTCATATCAACACACCACGAGGCTAAACAATACTAAGTATACATGCTCGTGCGTTCATCACACATGTATATGTTAATCACATAGTTTATGCTTTAGAATTTTATTTCTTGAATACGTTGGCATAGGTGATATCCATGCTCCATCAAATGATGCTCATGTCAACATGTCTATAGGCATAATGACATCCTAATGCATATGCTTGCATGATCACAACATAATTCATATGGTAATTGATGTCCTTAGCTTTTCATCGGAAATCACACTAAGTCAACAAGGAATCATAGTACATGCATGGCATCTATATGTATTTCATATACACTAGAAACTCATATTTAAACCACATAAATATTCTCAAATGGTCAGAATCTAAAAGACATTAGTCTTGGTTAAGTTCGTTTGTGAAAGTCTTAAGTTTTTCTAGAAAACCTCTTGAATCCTTCACTCATGTAAGCTAGTGTACGATTAACACTTAAATTATGTATTTCATGTCAATATAAACCATACGATTGTGTTCACAAAAATCAGAATGCACACATGACACACACATGTCAAAGTTCATATTAAAACTATAAGTTTATTTTAAAACCATGTTTTCCTTCCATATCACATACTAACACGGCCATACATGCATCATGCTATGTTAAGATAGTCATATATGCATGTCAATCTAGTTCACTTGTTTGCTTTAAGAGACATCTCATGATAGCATATAACAGAATCTGCAACAAAACAGAAAACAAGTTCCAGGACCCTGCGCAACTGCGCAGGCACCAGGTACAAACCCGGCGCAGCTGCGCCGGTGTCCGGCCAGTCCAGGAATTTTTCTGCTTCGGCAGAAACCAGTCCAAACTCAGAATTTTCTTACTTATCATGCTCAATATCAATAACAATGTATTTCTAACATGTATAACAGCTTATATAACAACTAACCATCATTCTCCAATTCAATTACCATCTAATTTAACATAATCAATAACTTAAGAAATTCAAGAACTCTCCAATTATCAAACTATGGACACTGTAAAAGTTTTACCTTTGTGAATTGAAATTCTAAGCTTGTTGACATCTCCAATTCTTAATCTCCTTCTCCAATTAGTACACTTACTCTATATCTTACACTTGACAGAAAACTCAGCAACATCAAATGAGAAGGAGGGAGCTTCATTTATAGAAAACTCACTACACAGACAATAGCTTTGCCTCTTATTACAAACTAATGGAATGAAGGAGAGTCCATTGTGCAAGAAAGAGTTGGTGGTATCCATCATGATACCCATTCCCCATCTCATCATTAGCTACAATTGCTGAGTTTGAGGGAGATAGGCATAGCTCCTAGCCATTCACGTGAGGAGAAATGAAGAGGGACTCTAATAGTGGGACAAGCTCATTTTCAGCAATATCAACTTGCAAACTTAAAATACAATGCTTATGTTTTATACATATAGTATATACTTAAGTCACAAGTCCACTTCTAAATACAATGTAACAAATAGGTACATATACACCAACATATAATCCATGTACATTTTACTAATACCGAATGTAAATCTATTGGGTATTATTCATTATCACAACAGTTCATCCCACCGGATATAATTCTTTCGGGTACCATCACAGTGTATTGTCTCCTCTATTAGTAAATTCAATAATTGTTTATCATATACTTATGATATATTATTTTATTGTATACTTAATATACACATTGTCAAATCCACATTTCATGTACCTATTACAACTCAATAACTTTACTATATAGTTTATATAGTCACGTCGCACTTTACACTTCGTACAACACATAGTTAACTATCATACGTTATATATTTTAATATCGCATGCTTGCACATTAATAAATTACTTATTTTATTAATTAATAATAATATTAATTAATCTATTTTTCATTAATCAATGGAATTATAATTTCCATAACAATTAATTAACATTTATATAGTTAATTATCACAATAAATAAATATAAATCTTCTTATATTTATAAATCATTTACTCATTAATCATCATATTATCAAATAATTACTTGATAATAGTATATTGTTCATAACAATAATTAATATTAGAAGACAATTTATCTCATCACAAATCCGATTATACTTATAATCGATTTCCTTATTATTATACTATCACTAGCCATAATAATTTAACATACTATCATAATAACAATTAACAATTAATTTAGATTAATTGTTTAATTAATAATTCCTCCATCATTAAATTAATTAATTCATCAACGAATCTACTATCGTGCCACACAAGGCATCTCTCACAAGCTTAATCTTAAGCTTATTATTATTCTCATCACTTACTCATCTCTCACCACATTACTACTCATAACATGTTCAATTAAATTAGAACTATTAAATCCAAGGTCCACATATAAATATTTTATAGATCGAATATTCAAATATTATATATAACCTTTACGGAAATATAATAACTCAAGCTATTAAAATGTTAAATTACTTCAATTAATTATACTTATAATAAGTATAACCTTTACGCTTATAATAATTAATATATACTCTATTAATTATTCCAATAATAATATTCACGATCAAATAATAACTTAAGTTATTTAATATATTAAAATAACTTAGTTTCCTTTTATTAATTAAACTCCCTTGAAAATTCATTTAAAATTATGTATTTAGCCATATCATAAAATATTATATTTTCTCCAAATAAGCACATTCGTTATTAGAAAATAATTTACTTATTGTCTCATGATATTATTCTTAATATAATATCGAATAACTATATGTATGACACATGTACATATATTATATATAGAAAATAGATAATAAGTTTATTTTGTATTATAATAAATCGTTTCCATCAATTTAATTACATATAGCAAATACGTTTTAATATATTTACTATATTAACCAAACACACCTCATACAAAAACATATAAGGTAATATTATTATTCAAAGATAACATTTCCTCCTTGTATTAAAATAATTCAATATTAGAAACTATTTTAATATCCTTTATTAGAAATATATAATAACTATTTCTCTTTCTTTTCTATAAATTGTTCCCAAAACAATTTCTTCAAATATTCATTTAATCATATAATGATTTCCATCTCCCTTTAATAACGTATATATATTTAACGTTATTCGCACATTAGACTTTCTCACATATTACTATTCTAAGTAATATATATAAAAGTACCAACTATAATTACATATTCAACACACATATTAATTCACTCATTTACTTAAGTAAATTAAACACTGTACTATATCATCATAGTTAATTAAGGTTCAATACTGACATTATATTATTCCATAATATAACTCACAACTTAAATTAACTAATATTTATTCTTATTAGTTAATTCCTTAACTAACTCATGCTTCACTATCCAAACCTATTCACGGATAGCTTAAGTTCTATTAATAACCTATATTATAAACATACTAGTTATTAATACACATACTCAAGAATATGGTGATTATACATTAAGGATATTTAATGTCACCAACTTACTATGAAATAATTCTATAAATTATTTAATATCGATAGGAATTTATCCACTTCCTTTATCTCAACTGGATCGTCTCTACGATAATTAACAAATATATATTAATAATATATTTATAAATCACAAAAACACATTTTACATAGTCCATATTATCCTATGTAATATAATACCACATACCTCATATCACATATATACATTCTTGTTCGAACCCATCTCACGGTTTAAGAATTTTATTTATTAAATCCTTATTTAATAATATCTGAAAATTCGGGTTCTTACACAAACCATCCTATATCTTTCCTTTACCCTTGTCCTTCCCTGAGGGCTCGGGCTCAACTGCAATATAACTCATGATATAGCAAGAATGAGCAACAAGTTTGCTCAGCAAGTTTAAATAAACAATAAAGGATATATCATGATGAATGGAAAAATATCTGACAAAGAATTCAACAAAATGAATATCTTAAAGATTCGACAATATGAATATTAGAACGATTCAATAATATGAATATCTGAACGATTCAACAATATAAATAATAGAATGATTCAATAATATGAATATTAGATAGATTCAACGATATGAACATCTGAACAATTCAACAATATTAATATTAAAAGCAAAGATAATAATTGCCTTTAGAATGACTGATAGTCGAGTAGACTCTGAACTATAACTTTCCAATGGGTTCAATAGCTAATTGACCCTTTTAGAATTACTGGCTTCTGGCTACAGAAACCAAGTACCTCAAGGAGATCAGCCTCGGGTATAATGTGAATATGCATAACACTTATATATGCTTACTCGTATCATATATATTAGATACCTGGGCACACTCCTACATATGAGGGGTGTTCTGTTCCGTCTAAGAATCCTTACCATCAATTGGTTTGGATAGCTTCAAAGAAAACTTCATACACTAGTTTGCCCAAGAAAAAGGTTCAGACTCTTACTGACATAGTTCAAGAAATTTAGAACCTTGAATAATGTACAAGTCCAAGACTGTACGAGCTCAAATGCACTAGGTGCGGACATCAATAATATCAATGTGGAATAATTGATAAGTAATTAAACCACTAAATAACATGCTTGGAAATAAAGTTCAAGCAATTAAGTAAACAACTTTCGATTCAACAATAACCTACTCAATACAATATGAGAAGGATAGAGAACTTGCACAAAGTAAAGTTTAGAATTTGCACAATATATGAATTTGTGTAAGTTCGGGAAACTTGCACAATACTCAACGTGTGAAGTTCGGGGAACTTGCACAATACTCAACGTGTGAAGTTCGGGGAACTTGCACGATAATAGATTCCTTGCATAAAATAAATGCATAGGCTTAGACACTTACAATATAAAAGAGTGAAATTCGGGAAATTTCACCATAATAGATCCCTTGCATAAAGTAAATGCATAGGTTAGGACATTTGCTTACAACGTTCTTTGAGTAAAGTAAACACAAAGATAAGATACTTGCACAATATACGAGTTTGTAGAAGTTTAGAGAACTTGCATAATAAAAAAATAAAGTTCAAAAATTTGCAAAATAACCAAAGTGTGAAGTTCGGGGAACTTTCACAATACTCAAAATGTGAAGTTCGGGGAACTTTCATAATAACCAAAGTGTGAAGTTCGGGGAACTTTTACAATACTCAAAATGTGAAGTTCGGGGAACTTTCACAATAAAATAATAACCTGCTCAATACAATATGAGAAGGATAGAAAACTTTCACCAAAAATAAGTGAAGTTTAGAAACTCGCTTACACGGTTCATTGAATAAGGTAGTACAAGAATTTAGAATACTTGCACAATAGGGTCCGGATACTTGTACAATAAATAAGTATAAGTCAAGAAAAACTTGCTCAAATAAAAGAGTAGTTCAGGAAAACTTGCAGTATAATAATACCCTGCTCGATATAAATTTGAGTAAAGTTTGGGAGACTTGCAACTAATACAAGAACTGGTTCAAAAGAACTTGCACAATCAAAGACTGAAGTTCGGGAACTTGCTTACAATATTCGTTGAATAAAGTAATGCAAGGGTCTAGAAAACTTGCTCAAATATAACTTGAGGAAGATAGGGAACTTGCCTGTTTGCTCAGCTACAAATAATTGTAGCTTTAATTTAAACGGCACTGGAACGACCTAATATTAACAAGTCGATCTCTCCAATTAGTATAAGTTCACACATACAAGAATCTAATCATTATATAATTCTATCACATAAGATCATGTTCAATATCAAACATACCATTTATAGCATCATAATATGTTAACTGTTAAAATCTGACTTAAGCAAATTGTTCGGGTCTGAAAGTGTCCCGACGTAACTCTAGCATGCAACTACTAACATTAAACCAATACACATACTTATCATGTTGTAATTTCTCATTCGAAACTAGCATGCTCATCCTAATATAATTTTAGAGTCATATGTTTTCATGCCGGTAAACCTCAAGTTAAACAAGTTCATACTTCAAAGGTTTACTACTCCGGTCATACTATCTCATAATGAGACTAAACAATACTTGATATATATGCTCGAGTATATTACACAAATATACTTCAAATCACATAGTTCATATTTGAAGTTCATTTTCTATGATTAAGCATGCATATGTGAAATCTGTGCATAAATAAACGAGGTTCATGTCAATACGTCTATAGTCATAAGGAAATCTTAATACTTATGCTTATATGCTCACAACATGTCTCACATGGTATTTAACTTTCAAATCTTAAGTTCTCTTTTGAAAATATACTAAGTCCACAAAGATCGTTTTAGTATAATCAAAGTGTTTTGTAACTATGACTCACTTGCATTAGAAACACATACCAAAGCCACATGAATGATCTCAAATGGTCAGAAATCACAAGACAACATTATTGGTCAAGTTTACTTTGAAAGTCTTAAATTTCTTATTTTTGAAATTGTCTCAACCCTTGATCAAGTATGCTAATGTACGATTAACACATTAGACTTAGTGCTCATGTCCATTTAGACCATATGGACGGTTCTAAAAATCAGAATATACATACATGATATGTCCATAACAAGTTCACTTTAGAAATTTCTAAGTTCATTTGTAAACATTAACTCCTTTTCATCATTTGAGTGTACTAACATGATTATATATACTTATACTGTGTTTACAAACCTATATATATATATATATATATATTAATCATGTATACATGCTTGCCAAATAAGGTACTATAGGTTGGCACATAACAGCTTAGCAACAGAACGCAAAATCTTTGGTTCAGGCCCGGCGGAGCTGCGCCGCTGGCCAGTGTAATACTGGCGTAGCTGCGCAGGCTGGCGGCCAAACCAGGACCTTTACAGTTTCGACAGTTCCTAGCCCAAACCCAGAAATTCCATACCACAATCAATTTAGTCATGCTACAATGTATTTCTAACATGCTTAAAATCTTTACACAACACTTAATAACCAATTCTCCAATCAATCAACATCCAATTCCAATGAAATCAATAACTTTGGAAATTTACAGAGAACAAGAAGGAAGAGCATAAATAATAGGAATTATACCTCTGATAAGAAATGGACTTGCTGATATCTCTCACTCTCTCAATTCACAGACTCTCACTATAATGTATACTCACTCTAGCCTTGCTTGATAGAATTTTCAGCAATTACAATAAGAAGAAGAGAAGAACTCTTATATAGGAAATTCATTACACGGTCCATGTTTTTGCTCTCCAATTCAATCCAATGGATTGTTCAATAGCATGGAAGTTAACAGAAAGTAGGTGAATCAAATCATGAAATCCACATCCCTTATAATCATAAGCTAGGATTACTGAATTTGAGAAGAGAGTAGGCTAGTGTAGGCTTGTGGTTGTTCACGTGAAGGAGAGGAAATTGAGGATGGAACTCTAATTATGGGACAACCACTAATCTCAACAATCTTGCAATGTATGTATAATATATGCCCATACTTAGGCTATATAATATAATACACTTAGGTTATATGATATATATATACACATAGTATATACTTAAGCTACATGTATCCATTCCATATATATTTAAATGGGTGTTACCATGTTATTTTAAATAGCAATTAGTAATGAATAGGTACACAATATATAATCCATGTACATTTTTCTTAATACCGAATGTAATTTAATTGGGTATTATCATTGTTCATTATTATAACAGTTAATATTACAATTATATAACTTTATAGAATTCAATATTAATTAACAATTGAACTTACTATATGTCAATAGGGTATACATTAAGGTCACGTCATGTTACATAAGCAAAATATTATGTAACTTACACAATGAAATTAATCTTACTATATAGTCTATATATATAATACATAGCCACATTAATGTGCACATTGCACTTTATATAATATATAAATGTAGCTATCTTATACCAAAGGTTTAATATAACATATACTTGCATATAACAATTAATCAAGTAACCAAGTAAATATAATATTATTATATTTATTAATCTCTTACTCATTAATTATTATTTATTCATAATAATAAATAATCAACACATAATCAATTAATTACTCCCAATTTATTAATTATTATTCATAATAATTATAAATCAACAATAATAATAATTTCATACGTTATCGATTAATTACACCAATATCAATTAATCAATCACGATTAACTCTCTACACTATATTTGAATATACAATTACTAACACTTTTATCAATATTCTGATATAAAAGTCTCAGGATTAATCTACTAATTTAAATAACCATTAGTGATTCCCTTCAATAAAAATTCTAGCATTTATTCGCATAGGTTAAATCACATAAGCACATAACCACATAAGGTTTAAATAAGTTTGAAAAAATTAACTCCTAAAAATTTTAAATCACATATCAAATTAATAAGGAGCTTAAAATTCCTGGTCGTTACAGCTGCGTCGGTGCCAAGGCTTAGGGAAGCGCAGCTGCGCTAGACTCTGAGCAGAGACAGTTTACTTTATTTATTTGTTTAGTCTTCAAAACCCAATCTAATTTGGTCTAATGATGATGGTTATGTGTTAGACACGTAACAAGTTGCTATAGCATGTTCTTAACATGTATTTGATGATTTCAAATTGAAAAGTAAGTTGTGAAAACTTTAAGTCATTGTTTTATAAAGTCTAGAGATGTTGAGTAGGTGTTGTATTGCTTTACTAAGACTTGTGGTTTTAGAGTTGTGTATGATGATGGTCAGAACTTGAACTAAGATAACGAGTTCAACTAAGATGGAATTTAACTTGTTAAGTTAATGTTGGTGTAGCTAATCGGCATTACAATTCTAATAGTATGTGTAGGGTATTCGAGAAACGTGTGTATTAATTGTGTAACTAACGCACGAGACAGGTTATTCTATCCTTTCTTGTTTACGTTTATGCAAGTTATTTTATTCTCTATTGTTATCAAATGAGCAAGTACTCTAATTTCTATATTGAGCAAATATCTTATTGAAGTTCATTATTAAAAATAATGTAACACTGACTTAATTGTTCAAGCAAGGTTTTATTGTATCTTTCAAATGCTTTAAGTTTAATTCTAAAGCATTACTATTGAATATGATGTCTATTGTTGTGACTCATAGTTATTTCATAATTCTTTTGTTATCAAATTCTGTAATTATTGTAAGTTGATTCAACTACTCCTTAGTTGATGATAGTTGAACTCTAAATTATCCTTTGAGCTTATCCAAACCAAACTTTCTTTGGTGCGGACTCGTTAATTAATACTAAGATGAACAACCCTATTAATAGGGGATTACCATGCGAAAGCATTAAGATGTTTATGCACAATACATGGTACGAAGGGATCCCCCTAAGTATGAGTTAAGAGTCCATATAGTCTAACGACTATTAAAAGTTTAAATAGAAATGTTTATAACCTGGGACATAGTTCAAGGTCTTATGACCCTCGGATGAATTCTAAATTATATATTCAATTCTTGATCATCGATGATAGAAATATTATTCAATTCAGTTGAAGCTATTCAGTAATATGTCATCACTATTGATTGTTATTTTCAGTGTGCTTTTGTTTGCTCACTCTTGCATTTATATAACCATTGCAGCCGAAGTTGTAAAAGTTGATGAACCGTCAACTAGCAAAGGAAAGGGCAAGATGAACAAGTGAAGACTTGTTCATATTTGATATGATTTATAATAAGACTTAATTTTATTGAGTGATGTTTTAATTTTCTCTTGACGTTGTTTAAAGGTTAGAAACCCTGGGAATGTTTTTGACAAGGTTGTAACTCTTTTGAAGGAAGATTTTAATTATTAAGGATGTATATTATTGATTTATTTTGCATTGCTTATTTACAGGCAGTTATTTATGTTTTATTTAGATAGTGAACACCAAATCCTGTGGAAATGAAGTACCTAGAGCCTTTAGTTAAGTTTGATGAGCTTCTGCCTCATACATCTTTATATATGCAAAACATAAATTAAACTTTATTACTTGAAACATAAATAAAACATATTAAAATAAAAATACTTATTATAATGCCATAATTTAATGAAATAAAAATAATTAATTGGTATGAACATTTTCATCAACATCATCAAAAAAATCGAAGACATCAAAACGATTCATATCTACTCCATTTGGAAAGTCAAGATAATTCATGGGATCTTCAAGATCATTATGATCAACAAATTTTATTTCAATTCTCTTTCCCTTTTCTTTTATGAAGTTTTGGTACAAATCTACCAAATGTTTAGGATTATGATATGTACATTCTCTTTTCTATATTGATTGTTCCTTTCACGCCCACACCCACAACCATAATTTCCTCTGTGTATATCAAATGAGGTTCATTCATTTAAGGTAATAGAGTAGAATTGATTGGGCGAGATTAGTGATTTTTCAGCAAAAATTCATTATTATGTTTTAGCCACTAGAAGACATGATATCACTTTAAGTAACATAATTTTCTTTATCGCTTCAGGGAATATATTGTGAACTTACGCTCTCAAAATTGCTGCTGCAGGAGCATATTCGAGGCATGAAATATAGTAAATATTTTATCTAACATGTCTTCATCAATATTTTTTTTATTTCCCCACATAATTTTAATAGTGAAATTATTTTAAAAAGTGTAGAATTGTACTCACTCACACTTTTAAAATCGTGCAACTTCAGGTGCAACCAATTATAACGAGCTTTTGGGAGGATTGCAGATTTTATATTCTCATATATTTCCTTTAATTCATTCCATAAGACAAGTGGATCTTTTACTGCAAAGTACTTATATTTTAATTTTTCATGGAGATGATGACGAATAAAAATAATTAATTTTGCACGATTGTGACGACCCCAAAATAGGTCCACACAACCCATTTTGAGTTGCCAAAATACATACTACAGAATTCAAATACAAATTTTCCTATTTATAACTATTAAATTATCGTGCAAAATAGGACAACACATATACGATGAGTTTCAATACAAATGTTGTACCGTGTCTAGTACGATAATATCCAAACTCAACTTAAATTTTCAATACAATTATTGCCACACTATTTTATAATGTATTATGATACTTCTACAATGTCAGACCATCACTCCATTCCCCTGCTATTCCCAACTATATACTCTCATTTCCTGAGAAGAACAATGGAACAAAAAGAAAAAGTGTGAGCTCAAATAGCCTAGTGAATTATATTATGACTAAGATAATAAAAAATAAATTATCTTTAGCCTTCAACAATGATAAATCAGAGATTTAAAGATAATATAAGTTTTAAACGATAACTGTAGCGGAACAAGCAATCCACTACTAGAGTCAAGTAGAGCATGGTGTCTACTATCTTTTACGATTTAAAAGTCTATCATCAATAATTTATCCCTATAACACCAATCAATAATTATACAAATCAACAGTTTATCTTTGCACTACGGGCCAAAGATATTCATTTGTATCACCAGTGTTCATAATCATGCCAAACACCAGTCCATCTTTGCATTATGGGCAAAAGAGAAATTTCACCACAAGCCTTTATCTGTAACACCAAATGTCATGATTATACCAATACACAATTCCTTGTCATAATCATACCAATCAACAGTCCATCTTTGCACTACGGGCCAAAGATAACTTTTCATCATAATATAAGTTTGAGGATTATGACAATGATATAAAGGATGAATAGAAATAATAAGAACAATAAGATCAAGAATAAACATTAGAGATTTATAATTTAATTTATTCAGAGTTTAAGAATGTCCAAATTGTCAACATGATGACCAAAACGTGGATTCAAATTCAAGAATGGTATTCAAGATTCATATTTCAAAGATAACGATTAAAATTCAATAAAAAGATTCAGGTAAATGAAATGATACTAGATGAAATGCAAACTTTCAAGGAATTTCTAATCATTTCAGGAATTATATAAGCAATACTTACCATAGTAAGTTTAGATTTAGAAGTATAAAAGAATGTGATATCCCTTATAAATATGAAAGAAATGATATCTCTTTACGAATATAAAAAAAATGATGTCCCTTACGAGTATTGAAAGAAAATAATATCATTTACCTTAGTAGGAAACTAGATATGAATGTAATAAAGTAGATTATTTTGAAGAAATCATGCACTATTAGCTACACTCAAAGTATTCTTATACTCAAAAGAAATACTCACAATATTGTAGTAGAAACAATTGTGTTTTTGGTGTCTCTATGATGAATGAGTTATCTCTCTTTTATAGTGCAACCCGGTGGAATGATAAAAAAACTTTGCCTAATTTCCTACCTAATGTACGCCTAATTTCCTACCTAACTCACATTTTCTTGTAGGTGAGGGCCCACGAATTTGGATAAATGAATTGTATAAGAATTTTTTCAACCCACCACTTTGGAAAAGAAGAAATTGCATGGGAAGTTTTGAAAAACTTAACAATCTGACAAAGTTAATATAATATTATAATATTATATCATTATAATATTATATTAAAAAAATTGTTATACAACTATACTATTATAATATAATATTTTAATAATATATTTGAATGAATATTAATGTCGGAGAAGGTAATTATGGTTCCCATATATTAATCTTACAACAAATGCTTCATGACAAATCCCTCTATTTATAACAAAAATTGAACAAATATCTACCACACATCACTTATCTTTAATCAAAACGTTTTCAATCTTTCAAAAATTTATTTACCATTAATATTATAGACTCACAATATTGACAACAAAATCGTTCCCAAGAAAGAGGGGGCCTTCCATATAAACGGCGGACAATTAACTAACTCCTTTTCTCGACAGAACTTTCTAGATATTGTCAATAATGCTAACTGGTTTAATAATATCATATCAAATAAAATAAGTTGTTGTGTCGTATTATTGATTTAATAATATAAAATATTGTGCAGATGTTACTGTAAAAATTATTGAATCAATAATATGAGATACTATGCAGCAACTACTGTGACAATTATTGAATGAAATACTGAGTGACTTCTACTATAGCAATTATTAAATCAATAATCAGAGATACTGTACAATACCGAGTACTACTGTGGAGTACCGCGTGCTACTGTGGAATGACGCGTATTACTGTACTTTTATCATCGGGTATTTCAACAGTTAACAGTAAAAGTTCTGTCGCCAATTTTTAAAAAGGTTATTTTTGTCGCTTTCTATATCCGATAATTATTTCGTTGTGGGGCCCACCAATGATTGGTTATTTCGGCACCGTCGTACGAATATTCCCTGACAAATTGAATATTTCCTGACGGACTATTTACTTTTTATAATTTGCACATATCACCTATAACTATAACATTTATTAAATCATCGTCTTACTATTTAGAATAATATTGTAAAGAAAATTAAATCTTATTCATAAAAAGTTGGGGTCTTACAACCTCCTATTCTTATGAAATTTCGTCCCCGAAATTGGCCTACGTACCTGACATTTCGAAGAAGTGAGGATACATTTCTCTCATTTCATATTCTAACTCCCAAGTCATTTCCTCTGTATTATGGTTTCTCCATAAAACTTTGACTCGAGTTATAACCTTTAAGCGTAAAATTTGTTCCTTCTTATCCAAGATCTTGACAGGTATCTTCTCATACGTTTAATCCTCTGCTATATCATCTAGTTCTAATTGAATAATGTGGTTTGGGTCTTTAACATATTTACATAGTATGTATATGTGAAAAACATTATGAACACGAGACATGTTTGGTGGTAAGGCGAGTCTATAGGTCACCGTTCCTACTCGGTTGAGGATTTCAAATGGACCAATAAATCAAGGATTGAGCCTTCCTCTCTTTTCGAATCTTGTAATTCCTTTCCATGGAGCAACACGTAATATTACATGGCCTTCGACATTGAATTATTCATCCCTTCAATGAAGATTAGCATAACTCTTTTGTCTATCTTGTGTTGTTTGTATACGTTGCTGGATCATTTAAATCTTTTCTACAGTCATACGTACCAATTCTGGTCCCAACAATTTTACCTTGCCTACTTAATCCTAACATACTAGAGAGCGCCACTTTCGTCCATACAACGCCTCAAATGGAGCCATGCCTATACTTGCTTGTCCCAACTTCCTTTAAAGTCTAGTACGCAGAGTCTCAATAGATCTTTAATAGCTTGAATAGTCTTTTTCGATTGCCCCGTCTGTCTAGGGATGGTATGCAAAGCTGAATCGTGATTCAGTGCCTATATCTTTCTGCAAGTTGATCCAAAATCGTGAAGTGAATCTAGGGTTTCGATCAAAAACTATGGATACTGGCATACTATGCAGTCTTACAATCACATTTATGTACAAACAAGCAAGACGTTCAACTGAATAGTTTTCTCGTATGGGCAAGAACTGAGTAGATTTGGTCAATCTATCTATAATGACCCAAATTGCGTCTAATCCTTGAGAAACCTTAGAAAGAACCGTCACAAAATTTATATTGATTTGTTCCCACTTCCATTCTGGAATATGAAGTGGTTGCAATGGACCCTTTGGCACTTGATGCTCTACCTTGACATGTTGACAAGTTAGACACCTTGAGACAAAATCTGCAATCTCTCTCTTCATATTGCTCCACCAAAATGTATGTCGAAGATCACGATACATTTTGGTACTTCCAAGATGGATTGCAAATGTTGTGTTGTGTGACTCCATCATAATTTTATATTTTAAATCAGGGTCGTTAGGAACACAGAGTCTATAATTGACTCAAAGTATTCCTTCCTTGTTGATTCTTTCTTTTGGAACAACACCTTCTTATATTTTCTTCTTTAAATTCACCAACTCTGGGTTTGTAGCTTGAGCAGCTTTAACTTTATCGATTAAATTTAGTTTTACTCGTATATTTGTCATCTTCATGTAGGTCCTTGAAGTTTTTAACTCTATCTCCATCTTTTGTAAGTCTTACAAAATGGGCTTTTGTGTTAACAATACTCGTACTCGCATATGATCTTCTGCTCAACGCATCAGCTACCACATTCACCTTTCTAGGATGATATTGAATGGTATGGTCGTAATCCTTCAATAGTTCAAGCCAACGTCGTTGCCACATGTTGAGTTTCTTTTGGGTGAAGAAATATTTAAGACTTTTATGATTTGTGTAGATCTCCACTTCCTCCCCATACAGGTAGTGTCTCTAGATCTTTAACGCAAAAATGACTGCTACCAACTCTAGATCATGAGTATAATAATTCCTCTCATATTCTTTGAGTTGTCGAGAGGCATAAGCTATGACTTTCTCATGTTACATTAGAACGCAACCTAGAACTCTTCCTGAAACATCGTTGTAGATGACAAATCCTTCTGATCCTGATGGTATAGTCAAAACAGGTGCTGAAATGAATCTCCTCTTGAGTTCTTGGAAGCTCTTCTCACATTCCTCGCTGCATTCAAATTTTTTATCTTTCCGATTTAGCTGAGTTAATGGAGCGGTGATTCGAGAAAATTCTTCCACGAATCTCCGATAATAACAAGCTAGGTCCAAAAAGCTACGTACTTCGGTTACCAACTTTGGTTACTCCCAATTTAGTATCGCTTCAGTCTTCGCCTAGTCGAATGATATTCCATGCTTAGAGATCTCGTGAACAAGGAATGTTACTTCCTCAAGATAGAACTCACATTTCTTTAACTTGACATATAACTTGTTTTCATGAAGCTTTTGAAGTATCAACGTCAAGTGTTGCTCATTATCTTCACGACTTTTGGAGTATATGAGGATTTCATCAATAAAGACAACCACAAAATGATCCAAATATTCTTTGAATATTCGGTTCATCATATCCATAAGGGCAGCAGGAGCATTAGTCAATCTGAAAGACATGACTAGGAATTCATAACCCCCGTATCTAGTTTTGAAGGCAATCTTTGGAATGTCATCAGCTTTAATCTTTAACTGATGATATCCAGAATGAAGATCGATCTTTGAAAAGAATTGAGCACCTTGCAATTGGTCGAACAGGTCATCAATGCGAGATAACAAGTAACTATTTTTTATAGTGACATGGTTCAATTTTTGATAGTCAATGCAGAGTCTCATACTCCTGTCTTTCTTCTTTACAAATAAAATAGGAGCACCCCAAGGAGATGTGTAAGACCCCGAATTTTATGAAATAAAAGTATTCAATTTTTCTATTTGGTAAATGGTTAAATTGATAAAAGTTTAAAGTTAAGGGTGATATATGTAAATTTTTTAAAGTAAGCAAGTGGTTATAAAATATTCTTGTTATCGGAGAATATTCGTTTGGCCGTGGAGTATTCTTGTTGTCGGGGAATATTTATACGACGACGCAACCATTTGTGGGTCCCATAATGAAAAACTGTCGGATGAAGAAAACGACAAGAATAAGTTTTCTATAAATAACGGCGTAATAGTTACCGTTAACACTATTGGAATACCCGGTGGGTAAAGTAAAGTAATACGCATTGTTGCACAGTAGCTCACAGTATTGCATAATATTTTTATATTATTGTTAATTCAATAATTGTCACTGCACAATATTTTCCATTATAAGATTAATAATTCATATTATTTAAATAATATTATTAGATAACATTATTGGCAATGTCTAAGGAAGTTCTGTCTAGGAGGGGTTATTTAATTGCGCGCCAGTAGGGAGAAATCCTTATCGGAAGGCCCCCTCTTTCTTGGGAACGACCTGGTTGTCAATATTGTAGTTCTGTAATATTATTTGTGAATAATTAATTATTGATTTATATGATAAAAAAATATTTATTTGATGTGGATATAAATGGAGGAATTTTTAGCAAAAGAGACAATTATTGAGAATTGATATTTTATCTTTTCTGATAAAATAATTCATTCATATTATTATATTACATTATAAGTGTATAATGTGCTAATATAATAATATAATAATGGTGATATTTTACAATAAATGCACGATATGTGAATAAAATGAGGTGGAAGAGAGAAAATTGTGTCCAGAGTATTTTTGTTACAAAAAATATGTTAAATATGTTGGTGGGCCCCATTTTTGACTGAAATTTAATTATAGCCTGCAAATTCATCTGTATGTAAATTTAGATCATTTTTCGTTCGAAATTTAGAAAAACTTTCTTCTACAAAGTTCTAGAGAATTAAATTTCCTATGAAATGGACATAAAACTCGTACTTTTCTGATAAAAGGGCTATTTATTATGAATTATTGAAGTTTCGGAATATTGGGCTATTTATTGTGGAGTGCTGAGATTGTGATGTGGTGTGCGTAAGAAAATAATAATAATAATATTTTATTAAATATTCTGCTTTGGCGTTCTAAGCATTTTCTTATAAATAGGTTGCTTAGGTTAGAATTGAAAATCAAACCAGAATCAAAAGTTTTCTCACTCTATAATATCGAGCGTATTTTGTAAATATTTAGATACTTTGAGAGTTGATAAGCAGTGCGAGTTTTCTTCAGCATTATATCCGATATTTCAGTCAGAAGTATTTGTGTTTTGAGGTAAGGGATGTTATTTTTTTTGTAAATGATGTTATTGCTTTCGATATTATTTCATCGAAATATTGGTATGAATTTTATTACAAAATTTTTACCTTTTTCGTCGGGGTTACTATTCACTTATACGTCACTATTCACGTATACGATACTATTCACGAATACGATACTATTCACAGGTACTATTCACGAAGTATGATTTTTCTTATAAAAATTTCTACATTTTCATGTCGGGTTTACTATTCACGTATACGATACTATTCACGTATACGGCACTATTCATGAATACGGTACTATTCACCGAAAAATTAAATTTTCTTTTCTGTGTCCAAGTTGGCTATTATGGGTCCTATCTTTGATTGGATCCATGTCTTGAACTTCATTCTTGAATTTTGCTCCACAAATGATTATTACGGAGTATTTTTGAACTTGGATAAACTGATTTACGAATCCCTAATTTTTGTCCTTTATCTCGCTGAATTCGTTCTTAAAAAATATTTTCATCATCTTCAGTCTTAAATGGTGATACAAAACAATATCTTTGGCCTGTAGTGCAAAGATGGATGATTATTTGATGAATATTTTTGGCCTGTAGCGCAAAAATAGATGATTATTTGATGAATATCTTTGGCCTGTAGTGTAAAGCTGAATGATTACCTGATAAATATCTTTGGCCTGTAGTGCAAAGATGACAGGTGTTGAGATGAACATGACTACTGGTGATACAAATGAATATCTTTGGCCCGTAGTGCAAAGATGAATATTTAATTTGAGATATATATTGATTGATGTTACAATGATAAAATATTGATGATGGACTTTTAAATCATAGAAGATAGTAGACATCATTCTCTACTTAACTCTTCTGATATATTGTTATTTCCGCTGCAGTTGTTGATCTAAAACTTGTTGTCCATCATATGTTATCTGATTTGTTGAAGACTAACAATAATTTATTTTCCATTATCGTAGTCATAATATTCTTTACTGGGCTAGTTGAGCTCACCCTTTTATTCTATTATCCTCTTCAGGAAATGAGAATGTTGCCGGGACTAGTCGGGGAACCGAGTGATGGGCAGAGTTAGAGCAGTAGTAGTCCTCACTATTTTTGTATAATAGTGTGATAATAATTGTAACTATTGAGGACTGAATTTGAGTGTTTATATTTCGTATTATATACGATTTGTATTGACACTCACAGTTGTGTGGTCGTATTTTGCATGACCGTATGATATAAAAGATTGTGTTTGGATTCTGTACCATGTATTTGGCGACTCAGAATGTGTTAGGTGGATTGAACCTATTTTGGGGGCGTCACAGTTGGTATCAGAGCTTAGGGATATGATCTATGACGGAGATCTGAGAATAGAACTAAGAGGGGAGAGACGAGTAAATCCTTCGCTAGTGTGTCCTACCTAAGCTTATGTGGTATTTAATTGGTCGGTCGGAACATAGGGTTAATATGTGATATGTTAATTTGTTTAATTAACCCTTGTTTTATGACAGTATTTGAGAATGGCAGCTGAAAATATTAATAATGTAGTGAATGAGACCGTTGAGACACCTTTAATCACCAACTAGGAGAACGTGCAATAGGAAGACAATATTCCTCATGTAAACAACACCACCGATCAAACGATGAATGATGGGATGTTTAGAAGCTTTTTGCATGCAAAACCAGACGAGGGAGACTCGTGTTCAAAATACGGGTGAAAATAATAGCAACTCGCAGCTTGTCACTGCCAAGCAGTTCAAAGAGTTGGGACTACCAGAGTTTTTAGGAAAGCCAAAGCCACTCAAGGCGGAAACTTGGGTTAAGTAAATTACCAAGATATTTGATGTTTTGGGATGCACGGAGGAATAGAATGTTCCATTCGCCACCTTTATGTTCCGTGGAGAGGCAGATTACTGGTGGGAATCTGTGAAGTGTACCCAGCCTGCCGCACTCAAGATGTCTTGGGAGGCGTTCCAGAACTTGTTCAATGACAAGCACTTTCCAGAAAGTATCCGTCATATGAAAGAGGTAGAGTTTATTAAACTGGAACAGAACAACATGACTGTGTCCCAGTACGACGCTAAGTTCGCGGAGTTATCCCGATTTGCGTCTCATTTGGTGGAGAATGAGGAACGTATGACGCTGATGTTTCTAAGAGGTTTGTAACCCGAAATACGTCAATACCTCATTTCTCACAAATTTTCTTTATATTCAGATGTTGTGAACAGGGCTCAACTATTAGAACGAAATAATGAGTCTGTTCAACCAAGGGAGAACAACCATAGTCGTTTCGATGACAATAGTCATTGGAACAATGATAACCAATGGGGAGGAAAGTATCATGACAGAAGCGGTAACCACTCCGGTGGTAATCGTGAACATGATAATAGAAGAAGTGAGTCGGGGGGAGATTTCAAGAAGAGAAGGTACAACAACAAGTACGTGAAGACGCCGACAGCAGCACCAGCATCAACTATTTCTAGGGAAGGACAACGACCACCGGTGGTATGTTATAAATACGAAAAAGAGGGACACTTCAGTCCAAACTGCCCACAACAATCCAATGTGTGCTATGACTATGGAAAGGAAGGTCATATAGCTCGAGAGTGTCCTGTAGCGAAACCAAGTCTAGCGGGGGTGGTGACTCTAAAGGCTGTCCCGGACAAGTCAAAGTCGGTGGTTCCTGGAAGAGGGTTTGTCGTGACTGCCCAAAACACGAGGAAATCGAACCAATTTATCACGGGTTAGTTAATTGTACACTTTTGCTAAGTCTATACCTTATTAGATATTGGTGCTACCCATTCTTTTACTTCATTTACTTGTGCTCAACGTTTGAACTTGACTTCTGAGATATTAGACTTTGACTTATCTGTTAAAACTCCATTAGGAAAAACTTTTGTTACATCTACAGTTTACAAATCTTGCTTGATTCAGATTAGTACCCTCACCCTACTTATTGATTTTATATCTTTGAAAATACTTGCATTTGATGTGATTTTAGGAATCGATTGGTTAACCACTCATCATGCCAAAATTGATATATTTTTGTAAGGTTGTTATTTTCATATTCCTAAACAACCTGTTGTGCGAATTAAAATCAATCATTGTTATTTCAAGTCATAAAGCTATTCATTTATTGAAAAACGAATGTCAAGCTTTCCTAGCCCATGTTACTGATCTAAACCAGAATACGTCAGGTTTGAATGATATTTCTGTTGTTAATGAGTTTCCTAATGTATTTTCTGAGGAAATTCCTGGTCTACCCCTAGAGCGTGAAGTTAAATTTTTTATTGACCTTGAACCTGGTACAAAACCCATTTCTAAAATCCCATATCGAATGGCTCCAATTGAACTTCAGGAGTTAAAGGTCCAACTACAGGAGTTGTTAGACATTGGTTTTATTCGTCCTAGTACGTCTCCTTGGGGTGCTCCTGTTTTATTCGTAAAGAAGGAAGACGGTAGTATGCGACGTTGTATTGACTATCAGGAGTTGAACCATGTCACCATCAAGAATAGGTATCCATTACCTTGTATTGATGACCGGTTCGATCAGTTGCAAGGTGCGCAATTTTTCTCAAAGATCGATCACCATTCTGGATATCATCAGTTAGAGATTAAAACTGATGACACTCCAAAGACTGCCTTTAGAACTCAATACGCGCATTATGAATTTCTAGTCATATCTTTTGGATTGACCAATGTCCATGTTGTATTCATGGGCATGATGAACCGAATATTTAAGAAATATTTAGATTATTTTGTGGTTGTCATTATTGATGACATCCTAATATACTCCAAAAGCCTCAAATATTTCTTTACATAGAACGAACTCAACATGCGACAACGACATTGGCTCGAACTGCTGAAAGATTATGAAAATACCATTCAATACCATCTTGGAAAAGCGAACGTGGTAGCTGACACATTGAGTAGAAGATCACATGCGGGAACGAGTGCGATGCTGTCAACACAAAGGCCTATTTTGTGTGACTTACAAGGATGAAGATAGAGTTTAAGACTCTGGGGACCCACGTGATGATGTCAAATATATGCGTAGAACCAGTTTTAATTGATAAAGTTAAAGCTGCTCAAACTACAAACCCGGAGCTGATGAAGATGAAGAAGAAGGTGCTATTTCAGAGGCGAGAATTGATGAAGAAGGAATACTTCGAGTCAACTCCAGACTTTATGTTCCTAACGATGATGATTTGAAGTATAAAATCATGATGGAAGCACACAACACACCATTCGCAATAGTAACAAAATTTATCGTGATCTTTGACATATATTTTGGTGGAGCAATATGAAGAGCGAGATCGCGAAGTTTATCTCGAGGTGTTTAACGTGTAAACGTGTCAAAGCGGGGCATCAAGTGCCGAAGGGTCAGCTTGCAGAAAGCTATGGGCACCGATTTACGATTCAGTGGTCCATTTGAGATCCTTGATCGAGTAGGAACTGTGGCCTATAGACTCGCCTTACCTCCAAGCATGTCTCGTGTTCATAATGTTTTTCATATATCCGTGCTACGTAAATATGTGAAAGATATGTGAAAGACCCAAACCACATTATTGAGTTAGAACCAGACGAGATAGCCTAAAATTTAACGTATGAGGAGGTACCTGTCAAAATCTTGGATAGGAAGGAGCATGTCCTACGCTCAAAGGTTATACTACAAGTCAAAGTTTTGTGGAGGACCCATACTATTGAGGAAATGACCTAGGAATTGGAATTGGAAATGAAAGCGAGATATCCTCACCCTTTCGAAACACCAGGTATGTATGTAAATTTCGGGGACGAAATTTCATAAGGAGGGGAGATTGTAAGACCTCAAATTTTATGAAATAAAAGTATTCAATTTTTCTATTTGGTAAATGGTTAAATTGATAAAAGTTTAAAGTTAAGGGTGATATATGTAAAATTTTCAAAGTAAGCAACTGGTTATAAAATATTCTTGTTGTCGGAGAATATTCGTTTGGTCGTGAAATATTCTTGTTGTCGGGGAATATTCGTACGACGGTGAAACCATTTGTGGGCCCAATAACGGAAAACTGTCGGATGAAGATAACGACAAGAATAAGTTTTCTATAAATAACGGCGTAATGGTTACCGTTAACACTGTTGGAATACTCGGTGGGTAAAGTAAAGTAATACGCGTTGTTGCACAGTAGCTCACGGTATTGCACAGTATTTTTATATTATTGTTAATTCAATATTTGTCACTGCATAGTATTTTCCATTATCAGATCAATAATTCATATTATTTGAATAATATTATTAGATAGCATTATTGGCAATGTCTAAGGAAGTTCTGTCCAGGAAAGGGGTTGCTTAATTGTACGCAAGTAGGGAGAAATTCTTATCGGAAGGCCCCCTCTTTCTTGGGAACGACCTGGTTGTCAATATTGTAGTTCTGTAATATTATTTGTGAATAATTAACTATTGATTTATATAATAAAAAAATATTTATTTGATGTGGATATAAATGGAGGAATTTTTAGCAAAAGAGATAATTATTGAGAATTGATATTTTATCTTTTATGATAAAATAATTCATTCATATTATTATATTATATTATAAGTGTATAATGTGATATTATAATAATATAATAATGGTGATATTTTACAATAAATTCACGATATGTGAATAAAATGATAAGAAAGAGAGCAAATTGGGTTCAGAGTATTTTTGTTATAAAAAGCATGTTAAATATATTGGTGGGCCCCGTTATTGACTGAAGTTTGATTATAGCCTGCAAATATATCCGTATGTAAATTTGGGTCCTTTTTCGTTCGAAATTTAGAAAAACTTTCTTCTACAAAGTTGTAGAGAATTAAATTTCCTATGGAATGGACATAAAATTCATATTTTTATGATAAAATGGCTATTTATTATGAGTTATTAAAGTTCCGAAATATTGGATCTGAATTAATTTTTAGGGTTATAAATATTTTTTTAAAGAAAAATATTTTTTGTGGGTGGGACCCACTTGTGGAGTGTTGAGATTGTGATGTGGTGTGCGTAAGAAATTTTTTTTAATAATATTTTATTAATTTTTTTGTTTTGGCGTTCTAAGCATTTTTCTATAAATAGGGTGCTTAAGTTAGAATTGAAAATCACACCAGAATCAGAAGTTTTCTCCCTCTATAATATCGAGCGTATTTTTGTGAGTATTTAGATACTTTGAGAGTTGATAAGCAGTGCAAGTTTTCTTCAGCATTATATCCGATATTCCAGTCAGAAGTACTTGTCTTTTGAGATAAGGGATGTTATTTTATTTCGTAAATGATGTTATTGCTTTCAATATCATTTCATCAAAATATTAGTATAAATTTTATTATGAAATTTTTTCTATTTTCGTCGGGATTACTATTCACGTATACGTCACTATTCACGTATACGGCACTATTCACGAATATAGTACTATTCATGAGTACTATTCACGAAGTATGATTTTTCTTATGAAAATTTTTACATTTTCATGTCTGGTTTACTATTCACGTATACGGCACTATTCATGAATACGGTACTATTCATCGAAAAATTAAATGTTCTTTTCTTTGTCCAAGTTGGCTATTATGGGTCCTATCCTTGATTGGATCCATGTTTTGAACTTCATTCTTGAATTTTGCTCCACAAATGATTATTATGGAGTATTTTTGAACTTGGATAAACTGATTTATGAATCCCTAATTTTTGTCCTTTATCTCGCTGGATTCGTTCTTTATAAATATTTTCATCATCTTCAGTCTTAAATGGTGATACAAAAGAATATCTTTGGCCTGTAATGCAAAGATGGATGATTATTTGATGAATATCTTTGGCCTGTAATGCAAAGATGGATTATTATTTGATGAATATCTTTGGCCTATAGTGCAAAGATGAATGATTACCTGATGAATATCTTTGGCCTGTAGTGCAAAGATGACAGGTGTTGAGATGAACATGACCACTGGTGATACAAATGAATATCTTTGGCCCGTAGTGCAAAGATGAATATTTGATTTGAGATATATATTGATTGATGTTACAATGATAAAATATTGATGATGGACTTTTAAATCATAGAAGATAGTAGACATCATTCTCTACTTAACTCTTCTGATATATTGTTATTTCCGCTGTAGTTATTGATCTAAAACTTGTTGTCCATCATATTTTATTTGATTTGTTGAAAACTAACGATAACTTATTTTCCATTATTTTATACAAGGAATCTATTATCGTGCAAGTTCCCCGAACTTCACACGTTGAATATTTTGCAAGTTCCCCGAACTTCACACATTGAGTATTGTGCAAGTTCCCCGAACTTACACAAATTCCTATATTGTGCAAATTCTAAACTTCACTTTGTGCAAGTTCTCTATCCTTCTCATATTGTATTGAGTAGGTTATTGTTGAATCGAAAGTTGTTTACTTAATTGCTTGAACTTTATTTCCAAGCATGTTATTTAGTGGTTTAATTACTTATCAATTATTCCACATCGATATTATTGATGTCCGCACCTAGTGCATTTGAGCTCGAACAGTCTTGGACTTGTACATTATTCAAGGTTCTAAATTTCTTGAACCATGTCAGTAAGAGTCTGAACCTTTGCTCGGTCAGACTAGTGTATGAAGTTTTCTTTGAAGCTATCCAAACCAATTGATGGTAAGGATTCTTACACGGAACAGAACACCCCTCATATGTAGGAGTGTGCCCAGGTATCTAATATATATGATACGAGTAAGCACATTTTAGTGTTATGCATATTCACGTTGTGCCCGAGGCTGATCTCCTCGAGGTACTAAGTTTTTGTAGCCAGAAGCCAGTAATTCTAAAAAGGGTCAATTAGTTATTGAACCCATTGGAAAGTTATAGTTCAGAGTCTACTCGACTATCAGTCATTCTAAAGGCAATTATTATCTTTGCTTTTAATATTCATATTGTTAAATTGTTCAGATGTTCATAGTGTTGAATCATGCAGGTTGTTGAACCTTACAAATATTCATATTATTGAATCATTCTATTATTCGTACTGATTCGTTCAGATATTCATATTGTTGAATCGTTCAGATATTCATATTATTGAATCGTTCTAATATTCATATTGTTGAATCTATAAGATATTCATTTTATTGAAATCGTTGTTAGATATTTTTCCATTCATCATGATATATCCTTTATTATTGTATCTAAACTTGCTGAGCAAACTTGTTGCTCATTCTTGCTATATCATGACTTATATTGCAGTTAAGCCCGAGCCCTCAGGGAAGGACAAGGGTAAAGGAAAGATTTAGGATGGTTTGCAAGGAGCAGACTTTATCTTTATGTCTAGTTTAATTACTGTTAATGTAAAATGAACCCTAATGTTTATTCTAGGGTATGTTTGTATTGATGTATTAAGGTTATCGAATCTTGGGACTAGTAACACCTTTTGAATGAACGACGTACGTTTATTATATTCCGCATTTTTAGTTATCGTATGTTGTTAGAGGTGGATGTTAGTATTGTATCGTGGCGACCGGACCAGGGTCAGAGGACCCGAATTCGGGGGTGTCACAAGTTGGTATCAAAGCTTTAGGTTATAAACGTTAGGAATGCGAAACCTAAGTTATAACCTTAGTAGAAAACTCAAGTAGAGTTTGTAGGTGATGGATTGAGGATATCCATCGAGTCTTCTTGTGATACTGAAGTTGTTTATTTAAATCAGCTATGATTGATAGACGTCCTAACTTCTTAATGCTAACATGAATAGCATATCACATAAAGCCTAATGTTTTCTTCCTGTCCTCAGGATCATGCCGCCTAGGGGATTTTCGCGAAACCAGAAGGAGGAAGGGTCTGTTAGCAATGGTGGAAGGGGAAATGTCGACCCAATGCAGAGCTTCGTTAACCTATTAACAGAAGCAATGCAGAACATAACCCCGCCAGCAGCTGAGCAGCCAGGACATTACTTGGATAGCTTTAAGGACTTTAAATTGGTAGGACCACTGGAATTCCGGGAAACCTTGGACCCAATTGAAGCCCAAACATGGATAGAAGATATTGAGAAGGTGTTTGAGGTCGCACGGGTGGCCGAGGCACAGAAGACGAGTTTTGCCACATTCATGATGAAGGGCGAAGCTAATAATTGGTGGGAACCCAATAAAGGACTGGCAGGCGAAGAAGTTATTATGTGGGACAAATTTAAGAATTTCTTTTCGAAGAATACGCAACAAGATATGGAAGTTAAGTTTCTGGAGCTGAGACAAGGAGGTATGTCAGTCGCAGAGAACGCGGCAAGATTTAAAGAGTGGGCTCGATTCACCTCGCATCAGGTGGATACGGAGGCCAGGAAAATAGAGAGATTTGAATTAGAATTGAAACCATGGGTGCAGAACGCAATAGATGTATTGAAGATTAAGACTTTTTCTGATCTTTTGGAAAGGACTATCATTGCCGAAGGAGGTATTGAAGCCATTGCGCGATTTACACAAGATAAGAAGACCGGCCAGGAAGGACCGAAAGTGGGAAACGGCGGAGGCAGCAACCCCAATAAGCGTAAATGGATGGAGAGCCAATCATCTGGAGGTGGCAAATCCGAGGGAAAGGCTAAGAAAAGTTTAAAGTGCAATAACTGTGGAAGGAACCACTTAGGGAAATGCTTGAAGGGGAAGAACGCATGTTATCATTGTGGACAACCGGGGCACATGGCTCCTCAATGTCCGAATAAGCCAAAAGGAGGATGTTTCCCGTATAGAGCCACAGACCATCAAATCAAGGACTGCCCGAAGAGAAAGGGCGTTGCAGCTAGCGGCAACCGCAACAACAAGGGCGTAGTGTCAGGTATCATCCCGATCAATTATATAGATGCATATGTGTTATTCGATTCGGGTGCCACCTGCTCTTTTGTTTCTGAGAATTTACTAAACAGTTAGACTTACCCCGTGAGAAATTAGAACACCCTATGGACGTAGGAGTGGCAAACAAGGAAGTTATCCCCGTAGAATACATTCATAGGAACTTTTATACCGATTTGAAGGGAATTCATGGATGTATTCCCAAACGAGATTTAGCAGCAATAGTTTTTGCCTTGGAGTTTTGGAAGCATTATTTGTGGGGTGAGGAATGGGAGATATATACAGAGTCTGAAATATATCTTCTCACAAAAGGAGTTAACCATGAGGCAACGCCGATGGCTAGAATTGATCAAAGATTATGATTTGAAATTCTGTACCATCCAGGCAAAGCAGATGTAGTGGCAGATGCCTTGAGTAGGAAAGGCAGAGGGAAGTTATCGAGGTTGACCATTCAGGGGAATTAGTGAAAGATTTTTGAAAGGCTAGACTTAGAGGTTAAGTATCCGATGGTGACCAAAGAGAGATTAATTATAGTGTCAGTAAGCCCGACTTTATTAGATAAGGTTAAGGAGGCACAAGAGAAGGACGAAGATTATGATAACATCAAGAAGCGATTAGCTGAAGGTGATGAGTTGAAATTTAAGATTGATAACACTGAATCACTAAGATTTAAAAGACGAATTTGGGTACTGTTAGTACTAGAACTAAGAGAAGAGATTTTGCTAGAAGCATTTTATGGGAGATAGTGTCAAGCACCGTTGTGTTGGGATAAAGTAGGTGAACGTCGACTGTCGGGACCAGAAGTGGTACAGCAAACGGTAGAGATTATCTAAGTGATAAAAGTGAATTATCTATTTTTATTGGAGTAACCTTATTTTTACAATTCCGAGGACGGAATTTTTATAAGGGGGGAGGGATGTAACGACCAGGAATTTTAAGCTTCTTATTAATTTTATCTATGATTTAAAATTTTTGAGAGTTAATTTTTCAAACTTATTTAAACCTTATGTGGTTATGTGCTTATGTGAATTTAACCTATGCAAATAAATGCTAGGATTTTTATTAAAGGGAATCACTAATGGTTATTTAAATTAGTAGATTAACCCTGAGACTTTTATATCAGAATATTGATAAAAGTGTTAGTAAATTATATATTCAAATTTCTTGAATATAGTGTAGAGAGTTAATTGTGATTAATTATTTATATTTGTGTAATTAATTGATAACGTATGAAATTATTATTGTTGTTGATTTATAATTATTATGAATAAATAATAATTAATAAGTAAGATATTAATAAATATAATAATATTATATTTAATTGATTTATTATTTTATACAAGCATGTGATACGTAAACCTATAATATATGGTGGATACCCTTATATTATATAATGCAAGGTGGCATGTCAATATGACTATACGTTATATATATTGACTATATGGTAAGAGTAATTTCATTATATGAATGACATAATAGTATGACTTATGTAACATAATATGTGTGGGTAGAATTTTAATGAACACCCTATTACTTTATATTATATCAATAACATTAGTAATTGATAAATGATTTCAATAAGTTATTATAATTATTATAATAACAGTTATTATTATAATAATACCCAATTACCTTATATTTGGTGTTAATAGATAATGTACATGGAATATATGCATATACCTTACTTGATGCATCATATTATTAATTGCTCATTGAAATTATGACTTTAATTTAATTATAGCCTAAGTATTTACATGAAATAAAATGTGTATACATGATATAGCCTAAGTAAGCATGGTATATATAGAATAATAATGTAGTATATTGCATCCAAGTTGCTTCCATTTGCTGAGAATTGGTTGTCCCATATTATGTGCCCAATTGCTCTCTTATTTCTCATACACGTGAACCCACATGCTATGCTACTCTATCTTCTTCTTCTCAAATTCATCCAAGCTAGCCATAATCATTATAAGGGGAGTGGGATTTATGATGAGTTCCACCCATTCTCACCAACTCTCACCAACTTCTTCTTATCCATTATGTAATCTAGCAATCCTTTGTTTTGATTTGGTGAACAAAGCTTGGAACCGGGTAAGAAATTGGCTATATAAGAACTCTTCCCTTCTCCTTCATTCATTTGCTGAGATTTTCATATTATTGGGAGAGTATGATAGCAGCATTATAAGGATCATTATAGCAGTAAACTCAATTTAAGCAATTACAGAGATATACTCCCATTCTTTGTTCAAAGTCTGTAAAATTCTAATTCTTTGATTCTTGAATTGAGCATGCTTTGATTGATTTGAGTATGCTTATTAGATGCTATGATAGTTTACTACCATGTTAGAAATGTATTGCATGGTGGCTGGGATAAATTTTGTTGGAAAATTTTGAGATGAGATGTGAGTCTGCCAAGCAGGAAGCAGCTCCTGGTCTGGCCGCCAGCCTGCGCAGCTGCGCCAGTATTGCACTGGCCAGCGGCGCAGCTGCGCCAGTACCAGTTGCTGGTTTTCTTCTTCTGATGCAAGCCTGTTGTATTCTATAATGCATTATCCCTTAGAGCAGGCATGTGAACAGACTTAATACACTTATAGGAGTATATACAAGTAATTGAATAGGCATAACAATGATGATACACATGGTTGACATATCACTTATGGTTTTGAAATAAAACTTAGATTTCATGAACGAATGTTAACATATATGAAGCATGTTAGTGTTATGACTTTGCAAGCATATTAGTATGATCTAAAAATGTATGAGAAGCATGCTAACTAGCGTATATAGGTTCCATAATGAAATGTGATCATATAAACCTTACTAATGCACGTTCCTAATAAAAAAAATGAAACACAAACCTTAATATGCTATGCCATGTTACTATTATGATTTTTGCAAGCATAATAGCATGGTTTATATTAACTTGAAATGTATGTTTAAAATGTTAAACACGTTAGCATACTTGATTGAAAGCTTCAAGAGGTTTTTCAAGCGAAACTTAAAGACTTTCAAAGTAAACTTAACCAAGACTTGTGTCTTTTAGATTGTGACCACTTAAATACATGTATGTAACTTATTGTATGCATTCTAATACATGTGAATCACGGTTACGAGATACTTTACATGTACCGTGTTGTCTTTTTGACTTGGTGTACCTTGTAATAGAAACTTAGAATGTGGAAGCTAACTAGCAATGATTACCATGTGAATGATATTATGATCATGCGAGCATGTGTATTAAAGTTCATTATACCTATAGACATAGTAACATGACCATCGTTTGTTTATATACGAATTTCACATATGCATGCCTAATCATAGAAAATGAACTATGTGACTAAAGTATATGTGTGTAGTATACTCCAGCATACATATTATATATTGTTTAGCCTTGTTCTATGAAAACATGACTTTAGTAATCAACTTTGAAGCATGAGCATATATTAGTTAAAGTATGTGAATTACCGGCATGAAAACATATGACTTCGAAATTGGATTAGGACGAGCATGCTAGTTTCTAATGGGAGATTATAAACTTGTTAAGCATGTGTATTGGTTTAGCGGCAATAGTTGCTTGATAGAGTTACGTCGGGACACTTTCAAACCCGAACAATTTGCTTAAGTTGGATTTTAACAGTTAACATATTATGATGCTATAAATGGTACATTTGATATTGAACGTGATCTTATGTGATAGAATTATATAATGACTAGAGTCTTGTATGTGTGAACTTATATTAGTTTATATATACTAATTGGAGAGGCCGACTTGTTAATGCTAGGTCGTTCCAACGCAGTTTTATTAAAGCTAGAATTTATTTGTAGCTGAGCAAACAGGCAAGTATTTTAGACCTTTGCACTATTTTATTTGATAAATCTTGTAAGCAAGTTCCTTGACTTACACTTATTATTTGTGCAAGCCTCCCTAACTTTACTCAATTTTATATTGAGCAGGGTATTTTTAGTTTTCCTGAACTACTCTTTTATTTGAGCAAGTTTTTCTTGACTTATACTTATTTATTGTACAAGTATCCGGACCCTATTGTGCAAGTATTCTAAATTCTTGCACTACTTTATTCAATGAGTCGTGTAAGCGAGTTTCTTAACTTCACTTGTTTTTGGTGAAAGTTTCCTACCCTTCTCATATTGTATTGAGCAGGTTAATATTGTATTGTGAAAGTTTCCCGAACTTCACACTTTGGTTATTGTGAAAGTTCTCCGAACTTCACATTTTGAGTATTGTGAAAGTTCTCCGAACTTCACATTTTGAGTATTGTGAAAGTTCCCTGAACTTCACACTTTGGTTATTTTGTAAATTCTCGAACTTCATTTCTTTATTATGCAAGTTCTCTAAACTTATACAAACTCGTAAATTGTGCAAGTATCTTATCTTTGTGTTTACTTTACTCAAAGAACGTTGTAAGCAAATGTCCTAACTTTTACTTTATGCAAGGGATCTATTATGGTGAAATTCCCCTAATTTCACTCTTTGATGTTGTAAGTGTCTAAGCCTATGCATTTATTTTATGCAAGGAATCTATTATCGTGCAAGTTCCCCGAACTTCACACGTTGAATATTTTGCAAGTTCCCCGAACTTCACACATTGAGTATTGTGCAAGTTCCCCGAACTTACACAAATTCCTATATTGTGCAAATTCTAAACTTCACTTTGTGCAAGTTCTCTATCCTTCTCATATTGTATTGAGTAGGTTATTGTTGAATCGAAAGTTGTTTACTTAATTGCTTGAACTTTATTTCCAAGCATGTTATTTAGTGGTTTAATTACTTATCAATTATTCCACATCGATATTATTGATGTCCGCACCTAGTGCATTTGAGCTCGTACAGTCTTGGACTTGACATTATTCAAGGTTCTAAATTTCTTGAACCATGTCAGTAAGAGTCTGAACCTTTGCTCGGTCAGACTAGTGTATGAAGTTTTCTTTGAAGCTATCCAAACCAATTGATGGTAAGGATTCTTAGACGGAACAGAACACCCCTCATATGTAGGAGTGTGCCCAGGTATCTAATATATATGATACGAGTAAGCACATTTTAGTGTTATGCATATTCACGTTGTGCCCGAGGCTGATCTCCTCGAGGTACTAAGTTTTTGTAGCCAGAAGCCAGTAATTCTAAAAAGGGTCAATTAGTTATTGAACCCATTGGAAAGTTATAGTTCAGAGTCTACTCGACTATCACTCATTCTAAAGGCAATTATTATCTTTGCTTTTAATGTTCATATTGTTAAATTGTTCAGATGTTCATAGTGTTGAATCATTCAGGTTGTTGAACCTTACAAATATTCATATTATTGAATCATTCTATTATTCGTACTGATTCGTTCAGATATTCATATTGTTGAATCGTTCAGATATTCATATTATTGAATCGTTCTAATATTCATATTGTTGAATCTATAAGATATTCATTTTGTTGAAATCGTTGTCAGATATTTTTCCATTCATCATGATATATCCTTTATTATTGTATCTAAACTTGCTGAGCAAACTTGTTGCTCATTCTTGCTATATCATGACTTATATTGCAGTTAAGCCCGAGCCCTCAGGGAAGGACAAGGGTAAAGGAAAGATTTAGGATGGTTTGCAAGGAGCAGACTTTATCTTTATGTCTAGTTTAATTACTGTTAATGTAATATGAACCCTAATGTTTATTCTAGGGTATGTTTGTATTGATGTATTAAGGTTATTGAATCTTGGGACTAGTAACACCTTTTGAATGAACGACGTACGCTTATTATATTCCGCATTTTTAGTTATCGTATGTTGTTAGAGGTGGATGTTAGTATTGTATCGTGGCGACCGGACCAGGGTCAGAGGACCCGAATTCGGGGGTGTGACATTCGTCATATGAAAGAGGTAGAGTTTATTAAACTGGAACAGAACAACTTGACTGTGTCCCAGTACGAGGCTAAGTTCGCGAAGTTATCCCTGTTTGCGTCTCATTTGGTGGAGAATGAGGAACATATGACGCTGATGTTTCTGAGAGGTTTGTAACCCGAAATACGTCAATACCTCATTTCTCACAAATTTTCTTTATATTCAGATGTTGTGAACAGGGCTCAACTATTAGAACGAGATAATGAGTCTGTTCAACCAAGGGAGAACAACCATAGTCGTACCGATGACAATAGTCATTGGAACAATGATAACCAACGGGGAGGAAAGTATCATGACAGAAGCGGTAACCACTCCGGTGGTAATCGTGAACATGATAATAGAAGAAGTGAGTCGGGGGGAGATTTCAAGAAGAGAAGGTACAACAACGAGTACGTGAAGACGCCGACAGCCGCACCAGCATCAACTGTTTCTAGGGAAGGAGAACGACCACCGGTCGTATGTTATAAATTCGAAAAAGAGGGACACTTCAGTCTAAACTGCCCACAACAATCTAATGTGTGCTATGACTATGGAAAGGAAGGTCATATAGCTCGAGAGTGTCCTGTAGCGAAACCAAGTCTAGCGGGGGTGGTGACTCTAAAGGCTGTCCCGGACAAGTCAAAGTCGGTGGTTCCTGGAAGAGGGTTTGTCATGACTGTCCAAAACGTGAGGAACCCGAACCAATTTATCACGGGTTAGTTAATCGTACACTTTTGCTAAGTCTATACCTTATTAAATATTGGTGCTACCCATTCTTTTACTTCATTTACTTGTGCTCAACGTTTGAACTTGACTTCTGAGAAATTAGACTTTGACTTATCTGTTGAAACTCTATTAGGAGAAACTTTTGTTACATCTACAGTTTACAAATCTTGCTTGATTCAGATTGGTACCCTCACCCTACCTATTGATTTTATATCTTTGAAAATACTTGCATTTGATGTGATTTTAGGAATCGATTGGTTAACCAATCATCATGCCAAAATTGATATATTTTTGTAAGGTTGTTATTTTCATATTCCTAAACAACCTGTTGTGCGAATTAAAATCAATCATTGTTATTTCAAGTCATAAAGCTATTCATTTATTGAAAAATGAATGTCAAGCTTTCCTAGCCCATGTTACTGATCTAAACCAGAATACGTCAGGTTTGAATGATATTTCTGTTGTTAATGAGTTTCCTAATGTATTTTCTGAGGAAATTCCTGGTCTACCCCCAGAGCGTGAAGTTGAATTTTTTATTGACCTTGAACCTGGTACAAAACCCATTTCTAAAACCCCATATCGAATGGCTCCAATTGAACTTCAGGAGTTAAAGGTCCAACTACAGGAGTTGTTAGACATTGGTTTTATTCGTCCTAGTACGTCTCCTTGGGGTGCTCCTGTTTTATTCGTAAAGAAGAAAGACGGTAGTATGCGACGTTGTATTGACTATCGGGAGTTGAACCATGTCACCATTAAGAATAGGTATCCATTACCTCGTATTGATGACCGGTTCGATTAGTTGCAAGGTGCGCAATTTTTCTCAAAGATCGATCACCATTCTGGATATCATCAGTTAGAGATTAAAACTGATGACACTCCAAAGACTGCCTTTAGAACTCGATACGCGCATTATGAATTTCTAGTCATATCTTTTGGATTGACCAATGTCCATGTTGCGTTCATGGGCATGATGAACCGAATATTTAAGAAATATTTGGATCATTTTGTGGTTGTCATTATTGATGACTTCCTAATATACTCCAAAAGCCTCAAATATTTCTTTACATAGAACGAACTCAACATGCGACAATGACATTGGCTCGAACTGTTGAAAGATTATGAAAATACCATTCAATACCATCTTGGAAAAGCGAACGTGGTAGCTGACACATTGAGTAGAAGATCACATGCGGGAACGAGTGCGATGCTGTCAACACAAAGGCCTATTTTGTGTGACTTACAAGGATGAAGATAGAGTTTAAGACTCTGGGGACCCACGTGATGATGTCAAATATATGCGTAGAACCAGTTTTAATTGATAAAGTTAAAGCTGCTCAAACTACAGACCCGGAACTGATGAAGATGAAGAAGAAGGTGCTATTTCAGAGGCGAGAATTGATGAAGAAGGAATACTTCAAGTCAACTCCAGACTTTATTTTCCTAACGATGATGATTTGAAGTATAAAATCATGATGGAAGCACACAACACACCGTTCGCAATAGTAATAAAATTTATCGTGATCTTTGACATATATTTTGGTGGAGCAATATGAAGAGCGAGATCGCGAAGTTTATCTCGAGGTGTTTAACGTGTAAACGTGTCAAAGCGAGGCATCAAGTGCCGAAGGGTAAGCTTGTAGAAAGCTATGGGCACCGATTTACGATTCAGTGGTCCATTTGAGATCCTTGATCGAGTAGGAACTGTGGCCTATAGACTCACCTTACCTCCAAGCATGTCTCGTGTTCATAATGTTTTTCATATATCCGTGCTACGTAAATATGTGAAAGATATGTGAAAGACCCAAACCACATTATTGAGTTAGAACCAGACGTGATAGCCTAAAATTTAACGTATAAGGAGGTACCTATCAAAATCTTGGATAGGAAGGAGCATGTCCTACGCTCAAAGGTTATACCACAAGTCAAAGTTTTGTGGAGGAACCATGCTATTGAGGAAATGACCTAGGAGTTAGAATTGGAAATGAAAGTGAGATATCATCACCCTTTCGAAACACCAGGTATGTATGTAAATTTCGGGGACGAAATTTCATAAGGAGGGGAGATTGTAAGACCTCGAATTTTATAAAATAAAAGTATTCAATTTTTCTATTTGATAAATGGTTAAATTGATAAAAGTTTAAAGTAAAGGGTGATATATGTAAATTTTTCAAAGTAAGCAAGTGGTTATACAATATTCTTGTTGTCGGAGAATATTCGTTTGGTCGTGAAATATTCTTGTTGTCGGGGAATATTCATATGACGGTGCAATCATTTGTGGGCCCAATAACGGAAAACTGTCGGATGAAGATAACGACAAGAATAAGTTTTCTATAAATAACGGCGTAATGGTTACCGTTAACACTGTTGGAATACTCGGTGGGTAAAGTAAAGTAATACGCGTTGTTGCACAGTAGCTCACGGTATTGCACAATATTTTTATATTATTGTTAATTCAATATTTGTCACTGCATAGTATTTTTCATTATCAGATCAATAATTCATATTATTTGAATAATATTATTAGATAGCATTATTAGCAATGTCTAAGGAAGTTCTGTCTAGGAAAGGGGTTGCTTAATTGCACGCAAGTAGGGAGAAATTTGTTGGGTTTGTATGTAACGCAATCATGCAATCAAATCACATAAATAGGGCGGAAGCGTAAAAACTAGATTTTCAAAATTTATACAAACCCATAACCATGATCATGCTTTGTGCTTGTTATCAATAACAGAAAAGAGAGAACATGGAATTATACCTTTGAAGATCTAAGCTTCCTCAGGTACAAGTTCTACTCCTTTGATTCCTTTGATTCCTCTGATAGTGGCTCCTTCCCTTGAATAATGTCAGCCACCCAAATGTTTGGCCTCTAACGGTGATCCACCAAGGAAGATGAAGAACTCAAGAAGATGGGTTATTAGCTTAACCCTTGTTTCTATCTCTATAGAATATGTGTACTCCCAACTCTTGGAAAATTTCACATCTATCCCTTATTTCTAATATAAGACTCTCTTATATAGATATTAGGTTAACCCTCCTAATCCAATTAGAATAGGGTTTTATTTAATTAATTAATTAATTACTTTTAATTAATTTATATCCTAATCTTTATTAGGATTGAGAGAGAGTACTGATATTATATTAATTCCTAAACTCCTTTAGAATTAAAATAATAATAATAATAATATTATTATTAAGACTCCTCTTATTAATTTATATTTAATATTTCTAAAATATTAAATAATAAACATTAAGCTATTTAATTTATTCTATCATCATAGATTAAATTAATTATACTTAATGCATTATTACTATCATGCCATTTTCTTCTTAAATAATTCGTCTTCCTTTTATGGTGTGACCCTTTAGGTTCTCCATATTAAACCGGTTGTGAATAAATCAATTAGAACAATTCTAATCTTATTTAAATAAATAAATTAAACTAATAATCTATTTAAATAAATAACATTTATTCTACAATAGGGATAAGCCTCCCTAGCGATCAACGACTTTCCAGATAATATAGATTTCAACATTAATCATAAAAGAACCTGTGAGTTAATAGTTACTGTACAATTCAATCCTTCCACCATACAATGTCCCAATTAAATATAAGACATGGATTTACTGTCAAGTCTTAATTTATTTAATCATATGTATTTCGATTAGAAAATGCACAACTCCAAATAATGCAAATTAGAAACCTCTTTCTAATTTCATTCTACCTTAGCCAAGGATTCCTGGGTTGTCATTTAACGAATCACATAGGACATATCTCCTCTTTTACTAGAGGTGGTAGATTTTTTATTGATCATTCATTATCTCCATATGTAACTCATTACACCCAAGCATACCCTATATATGCCTTAAAAGGCCTTAAGGAATTAGTCAAAGTATAATTTGTTACATACAAGATACTATGATGATCTCAAGTCCAAGGATCACATGTACTACTATCACATTAGGAATTCCTATTGACAGGGGAGTAAAACTCCATTAGGTATTCCATAGCGAGTCACGTTCAGTGAACTTATTCTCCAATAAGCACCTACATACTTGCTTTAGTGTCTCCACACAAATGACCATGAGATCAGTCATCCTCATCCAATGAGCAAGCAACATATGTACCAATCTATCCGGATTTACTAATCCCCTTTTTAGTAATCCCACGATTGGGAACTATTTTAGTTTTAAAGCTTTCTAAGAATTTAGATCTCATTAGCATGATCAACATCATGATTCTAAAAGCATTGCTTAAAACTATGGGTTATTTACATATTATAAAAACAGCACCATGTAGATAATTAAATGCCTTTAATAAAAAAATATTTTATTAATAAATAAATAAGATTGTTTACAAAGTATGTGCTTTATCATCATACATGATTGGCTTGTATGCACACTACTATCAATCTCCCACTTGCACTAAAGCCAATCGCCAGGGTATCTCATACCCATCTTCTCTAAGTGACGATCAAACTGCTGTTGTGTTAAAGCTTTAGTAAATGGATCTGCAATGTTGTCTTGAGAGTCTACACGCTCCAAGGTGACGTCTCCTCTTTCAATGATCTCCCTGATCAAGTGAAATCGGCGCAACACGTGTTTAGATTTCTGATGAGACCTAGGTTCCTTAGCCTGTGCAACCGCTCCGGTGTTGTCACAGTATACGGGAACTGCTTCTCCAATGCTAGGAACCACACCAAGTTCAGTTATGAACTTCTTCATCCAAACAGCTTCCTTTGCAGCTTCACTTGCAGCTATATACTCTGCCTCTGTCACTGAATCAGCAACCGTTTGCTGCTTGGAACTCTTCCAACTCACTGCACCTCCGTTCAAGGTAAACACATACCCTGAAATAGATTTACTGTCATCTTGGTCTGTTTGAAAACTTGAGTCCGTGAATCCCTCGAGTTTTAATTCAGACCCACCGTAGACAAGAAAAATATCTTTAGTCCTTCTCAAGTACTTTAGGATATTTTTCACTACCTTCCAGTGCTCTTCTCCTGGATTCGACTGGTATCTGCTTGTTACACTAAGAGCGTGAGCAACATCCGGTCTAGTACATATCATACCGTACATGATAGATCCTATTGCAGAAGCATAAGGGATCTTACTCATACGGTCTCTCTCCTCAGGTGTCTTTGGGGCCTGTTTCTTGGAGAGATTTATTCCATGGCTCATCGGCATGAGACCTCTTTTGGAATCTTCCATGCTAAACCTCTTTAGCATCGTATCAATGTACGTTCCTTGGGATAAGCCGAGCATCCTTTTAGATCTATCTCTATAGATTTTTATCCCCAAAATATAGGATGCTTCACCCAAGTCCTTCATGGAGAAGTTTTTAGATAACCAGATTTTAATGGATTGTAACATAGGAATGTCATTCCCTATCAGTAATATATCATCAACATATAATACAAGGAATGATACTGCGCTCCCACTAACCTTCTTGTATACACATGGTTCATCCTCGTTTTTGATAAAATCAAACTCTTTGATTGTCTCATCAAAACGAATGTTCCATCTACGAGAAGCTTGTTTCAACCCATAAATGGATCGTTGTAGCTTATAGACTTGATTTGTTCCAACTTTTGAAATAAATCCCTTTGGCTGTGTCATATACACATCCTCCTCAAGTTTTCCATTGAGGAAGGCCGTTTTCACGTCCATCTGCCAGATCTCATAGTCGTTATAAGCTGCAATCGCAAGCAAAATTCGAATGGACTTGAGCATAGCTACTGGTGAGAAGGTTTCATCATAGTCAACTCCTTGTCTTTGTTTGAAACCTTTTGCAACCAGTCGGGCCTTATAGGTCTCTACCTTGCCGTCCGCTCCAGTCTTTCTTTTAAAGACCCATTTACACCCAATAGGCTTAATGCCTTCAGGTGGTGAAATCAAAGTCCATACTTTGTTTTCATACATGGAGTCCATTTCGAATTTCATAGCTTCAAGCCATTTCCCTGAGTCTTTATTACTCATAGCCTGTTCGTAATTCAATGGATCATCATCATTCATGATGTGTACCTCATCGTCATCCTCTATAACGAATCTATATCTCTCAGGTATCTTCGGTACTCTTCCAGATTTACGAACAGGGTGTGGTATAGTAGGTTCTTCTACTTTGTCAGGTACCTGACTTTGATCCGTGGTAATTTGTGGGTCTTGAACTTCTTCAAGATATATCTTACTCCCACTGACCCCTTCATGGATAAAATCCTTTTCCAAGAAGGCAGTATGTTTCGCAACAAACACCTTTTGATCAGTTGGATGATAGAAATAATACCCTAAAGTTTCTTTAGGGTATCCCACAAATCTACACTTATCGGATTTAGTCTGTAGCTTATCGTTTTCAAACTTTTTTGACATAAGCTGGACAACCCCAGGTCTTAACATGCTTAAGATTTGGTTTCCTCCCCTTCCATATCTCATATGGAGTCTTTGGGGCGGATTTGGTAGGTACCTTGTTAAGTAGGTATACAGCCGTTTCTAGGGCATATCCCCATAAGGAAATTGGAAGGTCGGTAAAACTCATCATAGATCGAACCATGTCCAACAGTGTTCGATTTCTCCTTTCAGATACTCCATTTAACTGTGGTGTACCTAGAGGAGTCCATTGTGAGATTATACCATTTTCTTTGAGATAATTGAGAAACTCACCGCTTAAGTATTCTCCACCTCAATCTGATCGAAGTATCTTTATACTTTTGCCCGTTTGTTTCTCTACTTCACTTCTGAACTCTTTGAACTTTTCAAATGATTCTGACTTGTATTTCATTAAATACACATATCCAAATCTTGAGTGATCATCAGTGAAAGTAATAAAATAAGAATACCCACCCCGGGCACTTGTTGTATAGGTCCACAAACGTCTGTGTGAATCAATGCCAACAACTCTGTAACTCTTTCTTCTTTTCCACTAAAAGGAGATTTAGTCATTTTACCCATGAGACAAGATTCACAAGTTGGATATTATTCATAATCAGATAACTCAAAGAGCCCATCTTTATGCAACTTGGATAATCTTTTTTCATTGATATGACCGAGTCTACAGTGCCACATGTAGGTATAATTAATATCATCTCTTTTCCTTTTCTTAGTTTGTTCAATTTGAAAAATATTTTCTTGTAAGTCAAGTGTATAAAGTCCATTTCGCAAATTTCCAACACCATATAAAATATCGTCTTTATAAATAGAACAACTATTGTTCTTTATAACAACGTTAAATCCTTCCATATCCAATACAGAAATTGAAATAATATTTTTAATAATATTCGGAACATAATAACAATTATTAAGATAAATGGACTTGCCCAAAGGCATTGCTAAATAATAAGTTCCTACAGCTAATGCAGCAACCTTTGCTCCATTCCCCACTCGTAGGATCACCTCATCATTGTTCAGCTTTCTACTTCTGACCAGTCCCTTCACATTATTACATATGTGAGAACCACAGCCGGTATCCAATACCCAAGTAGAATTTTGACTTTCTGAAAAATTAATTTCAATCATGAACAAACCTTGATTGGAAGTCGAAGCTTCTCCAAGCTTCTTCTTTGCCAGAAACTTCTTGCAGTTCCTCTTCCAATGACCCAGCTCGTTGCAATGGAAGCACATTCCTTTGCTAGCTGGATCAGATTTCTTTTGTTCCTTTATGTTCACTTTGCCCTTGGTCATCCGAGATCGGAAGAGCTCCTTAGATATCTCATATCTAGCAGTCCTACTTTGTTCACCATACAACTCCTTGAGGTGAATCAACATAGTAGGAGCATCCATGTTTTCGTGCTGACGCTGAAGCTCGTTATTCATGGATGCGAGCATGATGCATTGAGCCACAGATGCATCATCTTGCCACTTTACAATGGTGGCAATCTCTTCCTCAAAGGCTGTTTCTGGAACAGTTCCAGGGACAGGTGAGTTTAGGACATAAGAAATCTTTTCAGCAGTGAGAACTATTCTCAGATTTCTTAGCCAGTCCGTATAATTCGGCCCGGTAAGCTTATTAGCATCAAGTATGCTTCGCAGTGAAATTAGTGATTTTGACATTTTTAAAATTTTGCATGTGAAAAACAACATTTTAGCAAACATTCATTTTATTAATTTTGCATACCAAAATAAATTTAGGTCTTTATTTTAAATTGGTATCTCCCACTATTTTTATCAAACTATATTACCCTCACTTATATAATTCGGCAACATCTAATTAAAGATTTGCTAGTGAGAATAAGGATCCCATTTCAAATGTATATAACCTTGTGGATAGCACAACAAGCGATATACAAATAAATAGGTAGACAACTCTTGTCAATTACATCACTATATAACTCCTTTTATTTTGCCTCTTAAATCATAATGGTCAAGTGTGTGCACATCCGAACTAAAACGATTTAAGTTAAGTCCAGCCTAGCACTTCTATAAATTCAAAAAAGAAAAATGTTCGTCCTTGTGGATAGCACAACAAGACTAGATCGTTCAATTTTCTTGATAAGCATCAAATGTGATTAATTAACATCTTAAATATGCAATACTCGCCTTGTGGATAGCACAAGAAGCTCATATTAAATATTTAATACTCTATTAATTTATCATGCTAGAAGGCGACGTTCGATATTCCAAATATCATTTGAACGCTTCGAACTTAATATTATTTCTTTGAGGGATTTGTTATTATTTGTCTCATCTTGTTTAGCGTGCATGCACATATATATATAAAATACGCGTCATTTTATTAAACATGAGAAGCATGTTTGCATAAAATATAATATATATAATATTTAGCATGCAATATAGAATACTATATTCTACCCAGATTGATTATGGACTTTTATTCTAGTTTGGTTCACTAGAGCAACCAAGTGAACCAAAAGGTCAAACCTAGGAGTGCAAGAATTTAAATTTAAATATAACTATTACATTTAAACCCGGGCTCCATACAAACGGGTCTTCACGCGTTCCTTGCTCCTTGGTCTCCAATTTTTCAAGATAATTCTAACCATTTCTATTACATTAAACTATTTAATTTAAATAGAAACCTTGATCAGCAGTCAAAGGGAAGTACATAGGAGGGAGATAGAATTTTACATCACGAAAAAAATTTTTTAGAGAAGACGAGGTACACAGACCCCATTTAATAAAACTCATTCATTCAAGCATTCAACTAAAATAAAATCCAATCACATTGGTCAAATAGTCCATAATCAATCCCCATTTATTATCATACATATCACCATATATATCAATAAATAAATATTCATCTCATGAATTAAAACATTCCATATATATATGAGTATCATTTAATGGACAATTTTAAATTGCATGAAATCCAATTTCAAGATTAAAATAAACTCTTTATTTTAATTATAAAATTATTTAGAATATAATATATAAATATATCATATATATATATATATATAATATAAATTCACTTTTATTTTTTTAAAAAGAAGTCACCTTCTTTTATTAAAAGAGTCCTGCAGGTTTATTAAAAGAGTCCTTTCCTGATGGGTCATCTTCTTTTTGGAGTAAGAAAGAGACAACACCTTTTCCTTGCAGAATTCAAAATTAGCACCCCAAAAAAAAATTGTGATTCGTCCCAAAAAAAAAAGGTCATTTTTTTTCTTAAAAAAAATAATTTTATACAATAAAATTATGCCCAATAAATTATTTTTAAATACATACCCATATGTATATGAAATCAAAAATAAATTAATAATTGCATAAAGGTTTGGCTCTGATGCCACTGTTGGGTTTGTACGAAATCGTGATGCAATCAAATTGCAAAAATTAGCGGAAGCATGGTATATCAGAGTTTAAAAAAATTTCTACAAAACCATTACCCGGATCATCCTTTATGCAAATTATTAATTTAAAACGATAAATAAGAAGTTATGGAATCATACCCTTGTAGAACGAAGCTTCCACAGGTACTAGTTCAACTCCTTGTTCTTCGTGATCTCCTTGAATTTCCGGATTAGATTCCTTCCTTTGATCAACGTTAGCCACTCAAGTGTTTGGCCTCTAGAGGTGATCCACCAAGGAAGATGAATTATCAAGAAGGAGGGTGGTTGACTTAGTTTTCTATCCTCTATAGAAAAGGAGTACTCTCCAACAATTGGAATTGCATCAAGTAATATCTATTATAAGAATCCTCTTATATAGATATTGGTCAACCCTTCTAATCCTATTAGACATGGGATTTCTTTTAATTAATTAAACTCCTTCAATTAATTTAGGCTTCCCACCACATGGGAAATAATTAATTAAATTCATTTAATTAATTTGTCTCCTAATCTTATTAGGAATAAATGAGAGTACTAATATTAAATTAATTACTAAACTCCTTTAGAAATTAAAATAATAATAATTATAATAATATTAATAAGACTCCTCTTATTAATTTATATTTAATATTTCCAAAATATTAAATAATAAATATTAAGCTATTTAATTTATTCTATCACCATAGATTAAATTAATTTCACTTAATGCATTATTACGATTATGTCATTACTTTCTTAAATAATTATTCTTCCTTTTATGGTGTGACCCTTTAGGTTCTCCATATTAAACCGGTTGTGAATAAATCAATTAGAACAATTCTAATCTTATTTAAATAAATAAATTAAACTAATAATCTATTTAAATAAATAATATTTATTCTACAATAGGGATAAGCCTCCCTAGCGATCAACGACTTTCCAGATAATATAGATTTCAACATTAATCATAAAAGAACCTGTGAGTAAATAGTTACCATACAACTCAATCCTTCCACCATACAATGTTCCAATTAAATATAAGACATGAATTTACTGTCAAGTCTTATTTTATTTAATTATATGTATTTCGATTAGAAAATGCACAACTCCAAATAATGTAAATTAGAAACTCCTTTCTAATTTCATTTTACCTTGGCCAAGGATTCCTGGGTTGTCATTTAACGAATCACATAGGACATATCTCCTCCTTTACTAGAGGTGGTAGATTCTTTATTGATCATTCATTGTCTCCATATGTAACTCGTTATACCCAAGCATACCCTTTTATATACCCTAAAGGGCTTTAAGGAATAAGTCAAAGTATAATTCATTACATACAAGATACTATGATGATCTCAAGTCCAAGGATCACTTGTACTACTATCACATTAGGAATTCCTATTGACAGGCGAGTAAAACTCCATTAGGTATTCCATAGCGAGTCACGTTCAGTGAACTTATTCTCCAATAAGCACCTACATACTTGCTTTAGTGTCTCCACACAAATGATTATGAGATCAATCATCCTCATCTAATGAGCAAGCAACATATGTACTAATCTATCCGGATTTACTAATCCCCTTTTTAGTAATCCCATGATTAGGAACTACTTTAGTTTTAGAGCTTTCTAAGAATTTAGATCTCATTGGCATGATCATCATCATGATTCTAAAAGCATTGCTTAAAACTATAGGTTACTTACATATTATAAAAACAGCACCATGTAGATAATTAAATGCCTTTAATAAATGAATATTTTTATTAATAAATAAATAAGATTGCCTCCAAAGTATATGCTTTATCATCATACATGATTGGCTTGTATGCATACTACTTTCACAAATGTGATTAATTAACATCTTAAATATTCAATACTCGCCTTGTGGATAGCACAACAAACTCATATTAAATATTTAATACTCTATTAACTAATCATGCTAGAAGGTGACGTTCGATATTCCAAATATCATTTGAACGCTTCAGACTTAATATTATTTCTTTGAGGGGTTTGTTATTATTTGTCTCATCTTTTTAAGCGCGCATGCACATATATATATAAAATACGCGTTATTTTATTAAACATGCGAAGCATGTTTGTATAAAATATAATATATATAATATTTAGCATGCAATATAGAATACTATATTCTACCCGGATTGATTATGGACTTTTATTCTAGTTTGGTTCACTAGAGCCACCAAGTGAACCAAAAGGTCAAACCTAGGAGTGCAAGAATTTAAATTTAAATATAACTATTACATTTAAACCCTGGCTCCATACAAATGAGTCTTCATGCGTTCCTTGCTCCTTGGTCTCCAATTTCTTCAAAATAATTCTAACTATCTCTATTACATTAACTATTTAAAATTAAATAGAAACCTTGATCAGCAGTCAAGGGGAAGTACATAGAAAGGAGATAGAATTTACATCGAGAATAAAACAAGAGAAGACGAGGTACGCAGACCCCATTTTATAAAACCCATACATTCAAGCATTCATCCAAAATAAAATCCAATCACATTGGTCATAGTCCATAATCAACCCCATTTATTATCATACACATCAACATATGCATCAATAAATATCCATTCATCTCATGAATAACAATGTTATTCCATATATGGATCGATGTTATTTAATGGACAAAAGTTTTGCTAAATTTTATTTTTGAAACAAAATAAACTCTTTTATTTTAATCAAAAATAAATCCAAATTAAACTCCTTTAATTTTAGCATTCTGAAATCATATTTCAGATAAAATAAAATTCTTTATTTTAAAACTTTATCAATTAAATAAACAGTTTACTTAATTAATTAAAATCATTTTTCAGGGTCTGTCCAGGTACCGGCGCAGCTGCGCCAGTAATGAACTGGGCAGCTGCGCAGCTGCGCCGTTCGCCGCAGAAACTTGTAGAAAACGATTTTTGTCCAGAAAAACGATCCAATTCTCACATCAATTCATACATGGAATTATAAAATTGATAATTAGCACAAAGTTAGGCTTTGATACCACTGTTGGGTTTGTATGTAACGCAATCATGCAATCAAATCACATAAATAGGGCGGAAGCGTAAAAACTAGGTTTTCAAAATTTATACAAACCCATAACCATGATCATGCTTTGTGCTTGTTATCAATAATAGAAAAGAGAGAACATGGAATTATACCTTTGAAGATCTAAGCTTCCTCAGGTACAAGTTCTACTCCTTTGATTCCTCTGATAGTGGCTCCTTCCCTTGAATAATGTCAGCCACCCAAATGTTTGGCCTCTAACGGTGATCCACCAAGGAAGATGAAGAACTCAAGAAGATGGGTTATTGGCTTAACCCTTGTTTCTATCTCTATAGAATATGTGTACTCCCAACTCTTGGAAAATTTCACATCTATCCCTTATTTCTGATATAAGACTCTCTTATATAGATATTAGGTTAACCCTCCTAATCCAATTAGAATAGGGTTTTATTTAATTAATTAATTAATTACTTTTAATTAATTTATATCCTAATCTTTATTAGGATTGAGAGAGAGTACTGATATTATATTAATTCCTAAACTCCTTTAGAATTAAAATAATAATAATAATAATAATATTAATAAGACTCCTCTTATTAATTTATATTTAATATTTCCAAAATATTAAATAATAAACATTAAGCTATTTAATTTATTCTATCATCATAGATTAAATTAATTATACTTAATGCATTATTACTATCATGCCATTTTCTTCTTAAATAATTCTTCTTCCTTTTATGGTGTGACCCTTTAGGTTCTCCATATTAAACCGGTTGTGAATAAATCAATTAGAACAATTCTAATCATATTTAAATAAATAAATTAAACTAATAATCTATTTAAATAAATAACATTTATTCTACAATAGGGATAAGCCTCCCTAGCGATCAACGACTTTCCAGATAATATAGATTTCAACATTAATCATAAAAGAACCTGTGAGTTAATAGTTACTGTACAATTCAATCCTTCCACCATACAATGTCCCAATTAAATATAAGACATGGATTTACTGTCAAGTCTTAATTTATTTAATCATATGTATTTCGATTAGAAAATGCACAACTCCAAATAATGCAAATTAGAAACCTCTTTCTAATTTCATTCTACCTTGGCCAAGGATTCCTGGGTTGTCATTTAACGAATCACATAGGACATATCTCCTCTTTTACTAGAGGTGGTAGATTCTTTTTTGATCATTCATTATCTCCATATGTAACTCATTACACCCAAGCATACCCTATATATGCCTTAAAAGGCCTTAAGGAATTAGTCAAAGTATAATTTGTTACATACAAGATACTATGATGATCTCAAGTCCAAGGATCACATGTACTACTATCACATTAGGAATTCCTATTGACAGGCGAGTAAAACTCCATTAGGTATTCCATAGTGAGTCACGTTCAGTGAACTTATTCTCCAATAAGCACCTACATACTTGCTTTAGTGTCTCCACACAAATGACCATGAGATCAGTCATCCTCATCCAATGAGCAAGCAACATATGTACCAATCTATTCGGATTTACTAATCCCCTTTTTAGTAATCCCACGATTGGGAACTATTTTAGTTTTAAAGCTTTCTAAGAATTTAGATCTCATTAGCATGATCAACATCATGATTCTAAAAGCATTGCTTAAAACTATGGGTTATTTACATATTATAAAAACAGCACCATGTAGATAATTAAATGCCTTTAATAAATAAATATTTTATTAATAAATAAATAAGATTGTTTACAAAGTATGTGCTTTATCATCATACATGATTGGCTTGTATGCACACTACTATCAAAATTCTTATCGGAAGGCCCCCTCTTTCTTGGGAACGACCTGGTTGTCAATATTGTAGTTCTGTAATATTATTTGTGAATAATTAACTATTGATTTATATAATAAAAAAATATTTTTTTGATGTGGATATAAATGGAGGAATTTTTAGCAAAAGAGATAATTATTGAGAATTGATATTTTATCTTTTATGATAAAATAATTCATTCATATTATTATATTATATTATAAGTGTATAATGTGATATTATAATAATATAATAATGGTGATATTTTACAATAAATTCACGATATGTGAATAAAATGAGAAGAAAGAGAGCAAATTGGGTTCAGAGTATTTTTGTTATAAAAAGCATGTTAAATATATTGGTGGGCCCCGTTATTGACTGAAGTTTGATTATAGCCTGCAAATTCATCCGTATGTAAATTTGGGTCATTTTTTGTTCGAAATTTAGAAAAACTTTCTTATACAAAGTTGTAGAGAATTAAATTTCCTAAGGAATGGACATAAAATTCATATTTTTATGATAAAATGGCTATTTATTATGAGTTATTAAAGTTCCGAAATATTGGATCTGAATTAATTTTTGGGGTTGTAAATATTTTTTTTAAGAAAAATATTTTTTGTGGGTGGGACCCACTTGTGGAGTGTTGAGATTGTGATGTGGTGTGCGTAAGAAATTTATTTTTAATAATATTTTATTAAATTTTTTGTTTTGGAGTTCTAAGCATTTTCCTATAAATAGGGTGCTTAAGTTAGAATTGAAAATCACACCAGAATCAGAAGTTTTCTCCCTCTATAATATCGAGCGTATTTTTGTGAGTATTTAGATACTTTGAGAGTTGATAAGCAGTGCAAGTTTTCTTCAGCATTATATCCGATATTCCAGTCAGAAGTACTTGTCTTTTGAGGTAAGGGATGTTATTTTATTTCGTAAATGATGTTATTGCTTTCAATATCATTTCATCAAAATATTAGTATAAATTTTATTATAAATTTTTTTCTATTTTCGTCGGAATTACTATTCACGTATACGTCACTATTCACGTATACGGCACTATTCACAAATATAGTACTATTCACGAAGTATGATTTTTCTTATGAAAATTTTTACATTTTCATGTCTGGTTTACTATTCACGTATACGGTACTATTCATGAATACGGTACTATTCATCGAAAAATTAAATGTTCTTTTCTTTGTCCAAGTTGGCTATTATGGGTCTTATCTTTGATTGGATCCAAGTTTTGAACTTTATTCTTGAATTTTGCTCCACAAATGATTATTATGGAGTATTTTTGAACTTGGATAAACTGATTTATGAATCCCTAATTTTTGCCCTTTATCTCGCTGGATTCGTTCTTTATAAATATTTTCATCATCTTCAATCTTAAATGGTGATACAAAAGAATATCTTTGGCCTGTAATGCAAAGATGGATGATTATTTGATGAATATCTTTGGCCTGTAATGCAAAGATGGATTATTATTTGATGAATATCTTTGGCCTATAGTGCAAAGATGAATGATTACCCGATGAATATCTTTGGCCTGTAGTGCAAAGATGACAGGTGTTGAGATGAACATGACCACTGGTGATACAAATGAATATCTTTTGGCCCGTAGTGCAAAGATGAATATTTGATTTGAGATATATATTGATTGATGTTACAATGATAAAATATTGATGATGGACTTTTAAATCATAGAAGATAGTAGACATCATTCTCTACTTAACTCTTCTGATATATTGTTATTTCCGCTGTAGTTATTGATCTAAAACTTGTTGTCCATCATATTTTATTTGATTTGTTGAAAACTAACGATAATTTATTTTCCATTATCTTAGTCATAATATTCTTTACTGAGCTAGTTGAGCTCACCCTGTTATTCTATTGTCCTCTTCAGGACAAGAGAATGTTGCAGGGACTAGTCGGGGAACCGAGTGATGGGAAGAGTTAGAGCAGTAGCGGTCCTCACTATTTTTGTATAATAGTGTGATAATAATTGTAACTATTGAGGACTGAATTTGTGTGTTTATATTTCGTATTATATACGATTTGTATTGACACTCATAGTTGTGTGGTCGTATTTTTCACGACCGTATGATATAAAAGATTGTGTTTGAATTCTGTACCATGTATTTGGCGACTCAGAATGGGTTGGGTGGATTAAACCTATTTTGGGGGCGTCACAAGATGTACTAGGACGTACGAATCCAGTGTCTAACAACTCCTGTAGTTGGACTTTTAACTTATATATGAAGTTCAATAGGAGCCATTCGATATGGGGGTTTGAAAATGAGTTTTATACCAGGTTCAAGGTCAATACAAAATTCGATTTCACGTTCTGGGAGTAGGCCAAGAAGTTCTTCGGGAAATACGTCAGGGAATTTATTAACAACAGAAATATCATTCAAATCTGATGTATTTTTGTCTAAATCGGTGACATGGGCTAAGAATGCTTGACAACTATTTTTCAATAAACGAATGGCTTTACGACTAGAGATAACAGTTATTGATTTCAACGGTTTGGTTGCTTGAATTCGCATAACAGGTTGATTAGGAGTATGTAAACTAACAACCTTACAAAAAAAATCAATTTTAGCATGATGAGTAATTACCAATCAATTCCTAAAATCACATTAAATTCAAGTATTTCCAATGAGATGAGATCAATGGGTAATGTGAGGGTGCTGATTTGAATCAAATAAGATTTATAAATAGTGGATGTAATGAAGCTTTCTCCTAATGAAGTTTCAAAAGATAAGTCTCTAATTTCTCAGGAGTCAAGTTCAATTGTTGAGCACAAGCAGGTGAAATAAAAGAGTGGTTAGAACTAGTATCTAATAAGGTATAGACTTCGTGAGAGTTTATAATTAGCATACCGGTTACGACTTAGTCTGTTTTCCACGCCTTTTGGGAGGTTACGATAAAAGTTCTTATAATACCCGTGATTTTTTTATTTTATAATATTAGTAATGGAAGTAAATATGTTTGAAAATTATTTGAGTACATTTATATATATTTGTCATGTAACTTAATAATTCAAATTGAATTGAATTAAGCATATGATGATTGAGAAGTATAGTGATGATAATGATAAGTTTGGTTATAATTAATTAAGCTTAAGTGATAAGCCATGTGTGGCCTAATTAATTTCTTAATTGGATTAATTGAGACATGATTTAATAATGTGTTAGGCTAAGTGATATACCCAAGCCCAATGTGAATAAATTTCAAGTGTTAGGAAATGTAGCCCAAGTATTAATGATGCTAGAATAATAAGTGAACCCAATGTGTATAAGTAATTGTACCTAGCCCAATTCAAATATTATTTGGAATAACCCAATGCACATGAATCATATGATTACATGTATTTGTACATATATAGGATAAGTATATATATGTGTGTGGGAGAATATATATACAAGACTATACGCACACACACACACACACACACACACACACACACATATATATATATATATATATGTGTGTGTGTGTGTGTGTGTGTGTGTGTACATAAGCTAGCAATTAGCAAGAGATGTAATAAAAAAATATAACATGTGGGTGATAGGGCACCATGACTGAAAATCCCACCTCATTGGAGTTAAAATGCTGATTTTTTTTGTTCATTTAGGATTGCGAGTTAAGCTGTGTGGGTTTAATGATGAAGAAGTACTAGGTAGGTGGGGGTCGGTAACCTTTTCTCTAACTAAACTTTTACCAATGGTTAATAACATATTGGGTGTATAAAATACAAGTATTGTACATGTATTTCGTACTTAAGTTTGGCCTATAAATAAGTTCTTCCAAGTTCATTTACAAAGGTTGCTTCATTTGTTAAAATTCTAAGTGTTAGTAAATATAAGAGAGTTAGAGAGAAAAGAAGAAGCATAGAGAAGTCCTTGCATTTTTGGTGAAGTCCAAGAAGAAGGAAGAAGGTGGAGAGCTACTTGAAGTTCATTGCTAAGAGGAGAAAAACATCAAAGAGGTAGGATCGCAACCTAATCCTAATTTTGTCAAGATAGGTTAGTATATGATTCTAGGTAGAGATGCATGCTTGATTATGGGAGTTTATGTATTGTGGGATCATGATGGATCCGAAGTTATAAGGATGGTTATTGGGAGGAGATTATATGGTATATATGCCTTGTATGTGATTTTAGAACCAAAGGAACAAGAGAAAATCATGCAAACATGAAATCTACGTTAAAATACTTATAAGAATGAGATTTGGTAATCTCTATATTTGATCTAAAAATATTGTGTTGAACATCTATGAAATACGAACATAACCCAAGTGGAACCATCGGATTCGGACACGAAACGAACTCGTAATGGAACTTTTGGTAAAATATGTCCAAGTAGAAACCTAGCTTGGAAATCAATAAAATGGGATTAACTAAATATTTTGGAAAGTGATTTGAGAAATCAAATATTGAAGATATGCAAGTTTATAAGATAATGGAAGTGGTTTGAACTCATTTGGATGTAAAATGAACAAGTTATGAAAGATTGAACAAAAAGATGTAGAAAATCAAAACATTGAAAAGCCTCATCAAAGAAATCTGCCAGATCGGCGCGGTCCGCGATGCCTGCAAGCTCGAACCGGTGAGCCCTGAGCCAACGAATCAGAAATTCTGCATGAACAGTGCGTCCCGCTCTGCCTTTGAGCTCAAACTGGCGTGCCCCGCGCCAGGCCCCTTTCATAGTTGACCGAATCCGGGTCAAACCGGGTCGGGTCATAATGAATCGGGTCGGGTCGGGTCAAATCGGGTCAAAAATGAACTTTTTCTAAATTAAAATAATAAATCATTAAAACGATATTTAGAGATTACCTTAATTAAAGATGATATTAACTATGATTGAATAATTAAAATAATAAAGACTTCTTTAAATTGTGAGTTTGTAAATTAAAATTTCCTAGTTGGGAATTAATATTAAAGATTATATTAAGGATCTCTGAAACTATGATTAAACAATTAAAACTAAAGAATGTTTTAATTGTGAAACTGCTAAACAATTAAGATAGTACTTACTTTAAGTACAAGTTAATAAAGCTTATACCATTGGAATAATAATGTGGTTTAATAAACAGTAAACAATTACAATAATAATAAAGACTATTTCTAATTATGGAATTAGTGAAGTATAAACAATTAAGATGATATTAAATAATATTTTAATTGTGGACAATTAAAGTAATGTTAAGAGTTAATAATTACTTTATTTAAGAAAGAATAATAACGAGTAATTAAATACTTTTGAAGATTATTTAGTTGTGGACAAATGAGACATAAATAATTAAGAATGATGTAAAGATATATCTCTAATTATAAATCAAAGTGATAACTAAATTATTGTGAACTAGTATAATATGAGTAGTAATTAAGGAAATTACTTAAAGAATAATTAAATGTTAATAAATAAAGTAAGGATACTTTATGGATACAATAAGGTGTGAACTCTTAAATGAACAATTAAAATAATAAAAGATTATCTTATGAAATAAATGCGAAGATTAATAGTTAGAATAAAGAGAGTGATAAGTAGAGAAAATAATTAATAAAATAAATTATTTTGTGAAGTCTTAGTTACCTAAGGCTAGTGTATTAGATCGATTAAGATTTATATTTATGGGTGATAGAGAGTAACCGTTATAATAAACATAGGCTATTCGAAGGATAAGAAGTTGAGGTTGGATATAATCAACGACTCAGACAAGTTCCTAACTTCATTTGATTTTCATATTGAATGCAAGTTTTCTAACTTACACAACATTGGATATTGTGCAAGTTTCTAGTTGTTGTTATATGAACCATATATATTGAGCAAATATATGGACTTGTACATTTATTGATCGTATAAGCAAATTATTTTATAGAAAAATTCTTGTGTTATATATCTAAATTCATGAAAATTATTATTCATATCCTGAAGCTTGATTTAAATCATACATACATCTTTGAAAATGATTCTTTGAATTTTTTTACGAATGTTGAACGTATTAAATGTTCCTAAGTGTGTTGAGAAGAGCATCTATACCATTTGATTCGGCTAGACCAATATATATGATTTGGAAAGCGATCCAAACTAATTACTTGGTGCGGAATTTTATAACCTGCTGAGATGAACAACCATCATAGAAGGGGAAACTATGGGAGACCGACATTCGCGCGAACAAAATGGGGATGTTATGCATAACACCAGGTACTTTAGGCTGATCACCTATTGTATTTATTTGGGTTTCCAGGAGTTTTCCTGGTGATTCTAGTAGAAATTGAGTTACCAGAAATATTTTTTGGTGATTCTTATAAAAGTTCATGGTCCACAGTGACTACTCAGTGTTCAATATTCATTAACTTGGAATTGCTGAAATATTTGGATTCTTCTAAAAATTCTTGATCCATAGTGACTACTCAGTGATAAATGTTCATTTACTTGAAATTATTAAAAAATTTGAATTTCTTTAATAACTTTTCGGTCCATAGTGAATCTTTATTAAATTCAAAGGATAGGTTTGAAACCATTGACATTTACTTTGCTCACAACATTTCTTATTTAAATTCTTGAGCTATCAATTGTCATTATAACCTTCGAGATTATGAACCTTATATATGGTCGTTTACATTTATTGTTATATTACTTGCTGAGCAAATTTGATGCTCATTCTTGCTTCCCTTAAACATTTCAGTTAGGACAGAGCAAGGTAGAACCTCAGGAAAGAACAATGGCAAAGGCAAGGCTACGGAGTTGCTTTGTTCTTCTATGCTAGGATGTTATCCTTATGTTGTATTAAGACTGAATTAATGTTATGTATTAATTTAGGTTTTGGATTAAGTTATGAAGTTTATTAGTAATAGTTTCGAGACTTGGGACGAGAATATTTATGTTATATCAATGTAAATAATTCTATTATTCCGTTGTATATGTTATTAGTATGTTGTATAAGTTAGATCGTGGAGCACCAGATTTGAGGTGCAGATATCTGAATTTGGGGGCGTCACAGCTCTCCCCTGCACCACAGACTTTGACTTGTCCATAATAGTATTTGGTGTCACCATTACTATTGGACTTGATTTTGCTATAGAACACAATCGAGCTATGTGACTCTCCTTTCCACAACTGTAACAAACCTTGGATTTCTGTGTACAGTTTGGATTGATGTGTCCTTCTTGTTCGCATTTGTAACATCTGACTGGTGGTTGTTCTCCTCCCTTTGAAACTAGTGCTGGTGCTGGTGTTGTTGTCGGTGTCTTTCCATAATCATTGTTGAATCTCCTCTTCTTAAAGTTATTTCCACTCGACTCACTTCTATTATCCGGGCCAAGATTACCACTGAAGTGGTTATCATTTCTGGCATGATGACTCCCTCCTTGATGGTTCTTGTTATTCCGATGGTTAGTGCCACTGTTACGATTATTATCATAGTTTCTTTGTCACTGTCGGTTGTTATCTCCTGGTTGCAATGTTTCTTTATCTCGTTCCACCAATTGAGCCATCTCCACGATATCTGAATATATAAACGAAGTTTATGAGAAATAAGATGTTTATGAATCTCAAATTTCAAACCTCGTAAGAATATTCAGGTAATGCATTCTTCATTATCCACTAAGTGGGGCGCAAAGCAGGATAGGTCTGCAAATTTGGCCTCATATTGCGAGAATGTCATATTATTCTATTCCAAATTAATAAATTCCACTTCCTTCATATGACGAATGTTCTCCAAAAAATACTTTTCATTAAATAGCTCTTGAAACTCTGCCCAAGGCATTTCAGGTGCTGAATGATGTGTACGTTTTACAGATTTCCACCAGTGGTCTGTCTCTCCTCGTAATATAAAGGTAGCAAAGGGAACCTTTTGATCATCAACGCGATGCAGTAAATCAAATATCTTTGTCATTTGTTTGAGCCACGTCACTGCCTTGAGTGGGTTCGTCTTTCAGAGAAATTCAGGTGGTTCTAACTACTTGAACTGCTTGGCAGTGACCATTCGTGAGTTACATGCGTTTCTAACGGTATTATAAGCAGTAGTTTCTTTTGCCTGGTTCTGCAAAAATTTCATGAAATTTCGAAAAAACTCATCATTCATCATGTTGTTAGCATCATGATTTTCTGAGTTTGCAACAGTATTATTTGTATCTTCCTGATTCTCAATCACAATTGTCTCATAGTTCATCTCTTGATTTTTAGATGTCATTCTGAAATGTGATCACAAAACAAAGATTAGTTTAAACAAACTAACACATCACTTTTTGTCCCCACATCCAAGCTGACTAATTAAATAACGAAAAAGCTTAGGTAGGACACACAAACGAAGGATTTTACTTGTATCTCCCCTCCTAGTTCTAATCTCATATCTCTACTAGAGATCATATTTTTAAGCTCTGACACAAATTGTGACACCCCAAACATAGGTCCACACAACCCATTTTGTGTCGCCAAAATACATAATACAGAATTCAAATACAAATTTTCCTATTTACAATTATTAAACTGTTGTGCAAAATACAACAACACATACTATGAGTTTTAATACAAATATTGTACCGTATCTATTAAAATAATATCCACACTCAACTAAAATTCTGAATACAATTATTTCCACACTATTTTAAAATGTATTGAGATACTTCTACAGTCTCGGACCATCACTCCATTCTCCGGCTAGTCCCAGCTGGACTCTCATTTCCTGAGAAGAACAATGGAACAAAAAAAAAGGGAGAGCTCAAATAGCCCAGTAAAGTATATTTTGACTAAGATAATAAAGAATAAATTATCTTTAGCATTCAACAATGATAAATCAGAGATTTAAAGATAATATATGTTTTCAACGATAATTGTAGCGGAACAAGTAATCCACTAACATAGTCAAGTAGAACATGATGTCTACTATCTTTTATGATTTAAAAGTCCATCATCAATAATTTATCCCTATAACACCAATCAATAATTATGAAAATCAACTGTTTATTTTTGCACTACGGGCCAAAGATTTTTATTTGTATCACCTGTGGTCATGATCATGTCAAACACTAGTCCACCTTTGCACTACGGGCCAAATAGAACTTTCACCACAAGCCTTTATCTGTAAGACCAAAGGTCATGATTATATCAATACACAATTTCTGGTCATAATCATACCAATCAACCATCCATCTTTGTAATACGGACCAAAGATAACTTTTCACCATAATTTAAGTTTGAGGATTATGAGAATGATATAAAGGATGAATAAAAATAATAAGAATAATAAGATCAAGAATAAACATTAGAGATTTATAATTTAATCTATTCAGAGTCCAAGAATGTCCAAATTGTCAACATGATGACCAATACGTGGATTCAATTCAAGAATAATTTTTAAGATTCATATTTCAAAGATAACGATTAAAATTCAGTAAAAACATTCAGGTAAATGAAATGATACTAGATGAAGCGCAAACCTCCAATGAATTTCTAATCATTTCAGGAATTATAGAAGCAATACTTACCATAGTAAGTTTAGATTTAGGAGTATGAAAGAAAGTGATATCCCTTATAATTATGAAAGAAATGATATCTCTTTTACGAATATGAAAAAAAATGAGATCCCTTACGAGTGTCGAAAGAAAATAATATCCTTTACCTTAGTATGAGACTAGATCTGACTGGAATAAATGAGATTATTTTGAAGAAATCTTGCATTATTAGCTGCACTCAAAGTATCCTTATACTCGAAAGAAATACTCACAATATTGTAGTAGAAGCACTTGTGTTTTTGGTGTCTCCAAGATCAAGGAGTTACCTCCCTTTTATAGTGCAATTCGGTGGAATGATAAAACAAACTTGCCTAATTTCCTACCTAATGTAAGCCTAATTTCCTGCCTAACTCACCTTTTCTTATGGGTGAGGGCCCACGAATTTGGAAAAATGATTTATAGGAGAAATTTTTCAGCCCACCACTTTGGAAAAGAAATGCACGAGAAGTTTTGAAAAACTTAACAATCTGACAAACTTAATATAATATTATAATATTATATCATTATAATATTATATTAAAAAAATGTTATAAAATTATAATATTATAATATTATATTAATACAATTGAATGAATATTAATGTCGAAGAAGATAATTGTGGTTACCATAATTAAACTTACAACAAACGCTTCATGACAAATCACTCTATTTATAAACAAAATTGAACAAATATCTACCACACATCACTTATCTTTAATCAACACGTTTTCAATCTTTCAACAATTTATTCACCATTAATATTATAGACTCACAATATTGACAACTAGATCGTTTCTAGGAAAGAGGGGGCATTTCGTATAAACGACGCATAATTAACTAATCATTTTTCTCGACAGAACTTTCTAGACATTGTCAATAATGTTAACTGGTTTAATAATATCATATCAAATAATATAAGTTATTGTGTCGTATTATTGATTTAATAATAGAAAACATTGTGCAGATGTTACTGTAACAATTATTGAATCAATAATATGAGATATTATGCAATAACTAATGTGATAATTATTGAATGAAATACTAAGTGACTTCTACTATAGCAATTCTTAAATTAATAATCAGTGATATTATGCAATACCGTGTACTACTGTGGAGTACCACGTGTTACTGTGGAATAATGCGTATTACTGTACTTTTATCACTGGGTACTTCAACAGTTAACGGTAAAAGTTCTACCGTCAATTTTTAAAAAGGTAATCTTTGTCGCTTTCCAAATCCAACAGTTATTCCGTTGTGGGCCTCACCAATGATTGGTTATTTCGACGTCGTCGTACGAATATTTTTCTACAAAAAGAATATTCTTTGACAAAACGTATATTTCCTGTCGGACTGTTTACTTTGTATAATTTGCACATATCACTCATAACTATACCATTTATTAAATCAATGCCTTACTATTTAGAATAATACTTCAAAGAAAATTAAATCTTATTCATAAAAAGTTGGGGTCATACACGATCTTGCAGGGATGCTTGATTTCCAACCTTAATTATATTTCCAAAGTTCTTTTCCTTTATATGAATCTCATTATCAAAAGTCCATGACAAGTAATTCTTACCAAAAATATCAAGGGCATCAAATTCAAATTTTATAAGATTTGACATCTATATAAATATTTAATTGCATAAGAAATTAAATAACTAAGTATAAATTTATCGGAAGACAATAAAAGTATTTAACCCTTCTCTAGTCACTTTCAAAGTGAGAGAATTGGGAGGTGGAGTGATTATTTGTTTATACTAATTAATACTACTATGTCACAAAAGTAGTGCATTTACGTAATTTGTACTATCAGAAGCTTCAGAGTTGTGTATTACCATTATTGTCTCACGCGCCTTTTGTTAAATAAAGTTTTTATATGTATATAAAATTTAATTGTAATAAAACAATACTTACAGTGAGTTGAGAGAACTTATTTTTCAAAATTAGGTAGAGAATCGTGCTGGTAACGTGTTGTAAAATAATCGAGAAACAAAGTAAAAATGATAGATAAAACAAAATGTATATTGAACAAAATATATATTGATAAACTTTTGTATTCAAGTGGTCATTCACAACACATTTTGATATCTCTCAAATCACTTGGATGGATATCTCACAAATCTCTTAGATACACATCTCTTTAATTATGATAAACATTACAAGTTAACCTCCTAATAGTAATGAAAGAATTTGAGGGCTTTTAATTTCCTTATGTGCCCCATCATTTGTTTGTTTGTAACCTTCCAAAATCCAACCTTTTCATTTTCCAAACTTTTCATCTTTCAATTACATTATTTCTTACACAATCTATGTATGTCAACATGAACAGTTTCTGATTTCATTCAAAATTTGCAAGGATGTAAATTAAATGAATTGAGCGGAATATTGATTTGTTTAGATTTGGTTCATAAAATTTATTGAGTATAAAGTAAGGTTTGATTGTGGCTCGTTTAGTTACTGAGTCAAGCACGATCTCAAATCGATCCCTAGTAGTTTGAACTTTTCGAATGAATATAATCCAAGTATTAATAGAAAATTGCAATTTGAGGATGTTATAGCAATTTGTTGAATTTTAAAATTTACTCATATTTGAATTATTTATATTTAGAATCGAGTTTGAATCGTACTTTTAATCGAACGAATCCAAATCGAGCTCGAACTATTTGCTCATTTTATCGCCTTAAAAAATTGTAAGGAATGATAAATATTTTTGAATTTGCAGGAACTCAGCAGTCCCTCATTAAAAATGCAATGATTTTATTTTGTGGTTAATAGTACTCGTTGGCATTCTAGTACAAATATATATGTACAAATTAAAACTGTTGATTTTTTTTTCTTGAGCAGTCCCTGATTAAAAAAAAAATTATTTTATGGTTAAATGTATAAATGAATCGAGTCGAGTCGAATATTAAGTTGTTCAGATTTAGTTTACAAAATTTATCAAGTATAAAATAAGGTTTGATTAGACTCGTTTTGCTATCGTGTAGAGTACGACCTCGAATCGAGCCCGAGCAGTTTGAATTTTTTAAACAAATATGATCCGAGTATCAATAGAAAATTGCGGTTTGAGGAGGTTCAAGTAATTTATCGAACTTTAAAATTTGCTCATATTTAAATCATTTATATTTCGAGTCGAGTTTGAATCAAACTTTTAATCGAACGAGTACGAATCGAGCTCGAACTGTTTGCTTTTTAGAGCCTTATTTACGATTAATAGTACTCATTTGCATTCTTGTACATATATATATATATATATGTACAAATTAAAAACTGTTGATTTTTTTTCTTAACTGTTGAGTCTCTTTTTTAAAAAAAAATTATTTTGAAAATAATATAATAAAAAAAATTTCTATATTAAAGTTTCACTAATAAAATATGAGCTCGTATATTAATGATAATCTTTTACACACGTGGAATTTATTTTATGATTTATTTTTTTAGGAATTTTTTTTGGACAACATGATCTAGAATATGTTGGAGTTTCTAGTAAAATTAAATTAAAGGAAGAAGTATGGAGCAAGAGAAGGAGAGGAATATATGAAAGAAAGCTTTTATTAGCTGATGAGAGAACAAAGCAATTTTCTTCAAACCAAAAACAGATTATTCCTTGGCCTATTTATAATAAGCAAAGACTCCTACTTTTATACCACTACTAACTGAATACTAATTGAATAGCTTAAGACTAGGACTTACTCTAACAAATTAAATCAAAACAATCTAATAAGTAGATAAGACTAAAGACTTGATCAACTAACTAACTAGCACCGAATCAGGATTACACATCAACATCTCCCCTTAATCCAGATTCGACATAGTAGTCATTCCCATCTTCTACTTTAGCTTGATGAAAGCATCAGACTTCAGTGGCTTGGTGAGGATGTCTGTCACTTGATCTTTATACTTGCAGTACTCCAATTCTATCTCCTCTTTGGAAACTTGATCTCTCAAAAAATGATAGCGAGTGCCAATATGCTTGCTTCTTTCATGTATGACAGGATTCTTGGCTAGACTAATTGCAGAAATATTATTAACAAAAATATTCATAGGCTTCCTCTGTGGAACATAAATCTGACTCATTAAATAACGCAGCCAGATTGCTTGACATGCACTTGATGCTGCTGCAACATACTCTGGTTCACGGGTTGAAAGTGCAACAATTGATTGCTTCTTAGAGGACCACGAACAAGCTGTATTTCTGAAATTAAAACAGTAGCCAGAGGTGCTTTTACGGTCATCTAAATACCCTCCCTAGTCACTGTCTGAGTATCCTACAAGAGCACACTGATTAGTTGAAGCATAAAACAAACCATGATCATAAGTGCCCTTCAGGTATCGCATGATTCTCTTGGCAACTTGTATATGAGCTTGTCGAGGAGATTCCATGAACCTGCTAATCAAACCAACTCCATAAGAAATATCAGGTCTTGTGCATGTTAAATATCGCAAGTTGCAAACAATTTGCTTAAAATAAGTTGAGTCAACAGGAGCCCCATCATCATTCTTTGATAATTTTATTCCAACTTCCAGAGCAGTTCTCACAGGATTGCATTCAAATATATGAAACTTCTTTAAGAGATCAACAAGATACTTCTTTTGGAAAATGAAAATCCCATCTTCTCTTTGAACTACGTCTATCCCAAGATAATATGACATTAAACCAAGGTCCGTCATTTCGAACAAATCCATCATAGATCTCTTAAACTCTGAAACCAGTCTGGAATTATTGCTTGTAATGATTAAATCATCAACATAAAGACACAACAATAATATATCACCAGAACTATTAACTTTGACATATAGAGAGTGCTCGGAGGGGCATTTTTCAAAACCTATTTTACTGATAAAGGAATCAATGCATTTGTTCCATGCTATCAGTGCTTGTTTCAGGCCATACAGAGCTTTCTTCAGTCTATAAAATTTATCTTCCTTTCCCTTCTTCACGAATCCTGGAGGTTGCTTGACAAAAACCTCTTCTTCCAAAGGACCATTTAAAAATGCCGACTTCACGTCCATTTGGTGAACCTTCCAATGGTTCTGCGCAGCCAAAGCAATAATCAATCTAATAGTTTCAATTTGAGCAACATGAGAGAATACCACTTGATAGTCATAATCAAGTTGTTGCTCATATCCCTTCGCAACCAATCTCTTCTTATGCTTCTCTACCTTTCCATCTGACTTTCTTTTTGTCTTGAAGACCCACTTCACATTAATGGCTTTGTGTCCTTGTGGAATATCAGTAAGCTCCCATGTGCCATTTCTTTCTATAGCAATTATTTCTTCAGTCATGTCATTCACCCACTTGGAATCTCGATTTGCTTCTTCAAAAGTCGTTGGTTCACAGTCTGCGAACATAGCATAATGCACGTAATTTCCATCATCATCAATAGCATTATCAGAAATTACCTCCAAATCACGTAACATAATCAGTGGTGGTCGTTGTCTCCTTGGTCTTTCTGTTTCCAAGGGAGTAGGTCTTTCTTGAGCAGAGATGGGTGAAGTCTCTTGATTTCTAATAAAAGTTGATGAAAGTAGTATGCACACAAGTCAATCATGTATAATGATAAAGTATATACTTTGTAACAATCTTATTCATTTATTAATAAAAGAATTATTTGTTTAAAGGCGTTTATATTATCTACATAATTCTGTTATATTTAAATGTGATAAACCCATAGTTTTAAGCAATACTTTTAGAATCATGATGATAATCATGTTAATGAGATCTAAATTCTTCTGATAGCTTAAAACTAGAATATTTCCCAGTCAATGGATTACTAAATAGGAGATTAGTGAAATCGGATAGATTGGTATATACGTTGCTTGCTCTGTGGAAGAGGATGATCGATCTCATGATCATTTGTGTGGAGACACTAAAGCAAGTATGTAGGTACTTATTGGAGAATAAGTACACTAAACATGGCTCGCTAAAGAATACCTAATGGAGTTTTACTCGCCTATCAATAGGAATTCCTTTAGTGATAGTAGTATAAGTAATCCTTAGACTTGAGATCATCATAGTATCTTATGTATGATGAGTTATACTTTGACATGTCCCTTAAGACCTTGAGGGTATATCAAAGGGTATTCTTGGGTATAATAAATTATACATGAAAATAATGAATGATCAATAAATGATCTACCACTTTTAGTAAAAGTAGTGAATGTCCTATGTGATTCGATAAATGACAACTCAGTAGCCCTTGACCAAGGCAGGATGAAATTAGAAAGTAGTTTCTAATTTGTATTATCAGAGTTTGTGCATTTAGGATCGGAATACATATAATTAAATAAAATAAGACTTGATAGTAAATCCATGTCTTATATTTAATTGGGACATTGTGTTAGTTCTTAGAGGCATAAAAGTTATCTAGAAGGGTGGTTGAATAGATATTTTAAAACTTTTTGCTTTTCAAAATACTTATCAGATTTGTTAATTAAATAAATTAATTAAACACAGCGGAATATATGATTTGTTTGTTCCCCTTAAGATGAAGCAAGCTTATAGTGTGATAAGCAGTTATAGCTGTTATAACAGATATAGAAGTTATGGCAGATATAGAAGACAATGATTTTAAGTGGTTCAGAGCACTCAAGACTTTTAATCCACTCTTCTACTCCACGAGTAGGAAATCCACTAAGGATATCTTTACAATCTTTGAATCACTGAGATTCCTTCAAGACCAACAATCTTGGAACTTCTTAGTTCACTAAGAACTCTTCAAGTCCAGCAGACTTGGGATGCACTTTTAATGAGAGTTGAGTTCTTGGTTATGTTACTTAGTTGCCATTTAGCATAAGTTCTAAAGAACTGAGTAGCGAAGCAAGCTTTTGTTCAAGATCGTAATGTTTGGCTTTGAGTGTTCTTTAACTTTGTTCTTTGTTGCTTGCTTAGTCTGAATCTTCAATCTGATATGCTTATGAAGGAGCCTTTAAATTCTTTCCGTTAAAGGCTTCCGTTGGAGCATTTAATGTTTCAGACATTTCTGAGCACATATGTTGACTTCCTGGGAATGTGGTGTTCTGCTGTCTGACTCGCCTTACACAGCAGACTGCTTTCTCACCTAACACCTGAAATGGTGCTTTCAGTAGACGGAAAATACTCCCCTTAGCTTTTTCCATACGTTTCTTCGATTCAAACTAAGGATGAGTGTTGGATTATTGGGACTCCCAAAATGTCAACGTCCATAAGCCATTCTTCATTTGTTAGACATCTTCTTTCATCAGATAGGAAAATCTTGATACTCTGATGCTAACTGAAGAAGCACCACGATTGTTGTCTTCGTACCACGATCGTTGTGTTGGTGCACTCGTACTTGATTCAGTCTTCGTAGAGAACACTACGATTCTGCTTAAGCTTTGATTGACTATGATCTCTACTTGCTCATATAGCAGACTCCACGTTTCTGAGAGCTGACTGCGATTCTTGACTTGGCTTGATAGACGCTTGGACTATCTCCACGATTCTTAATGTGTCTTTCTTGACAGACTACGAATCTGGGAGTGACTTTATCGACACTCCACGATTCTGCCTTGGCTTCTGAAAACTCTTGGCTGGCTTGACAGACTGCAAATCTGTTAAGGCTTGTCTATTACATTTAAAAAGATCAACCTAACAAGTTTGATCTTTCTTCTATACATTCAATTACAGAATGATAAACGTTTTAGCTCAGATCGACCTAACAATTTTGATCTGTCATCTAAGTCCTTGTACATGTGTTCTATTTAAGGACTTTACATATAAGCACTTTTATTCACTTTCAACATCAAATTTGAATATGCAATTCCCAACAATCTCCCCCTATTTGATGTTGACATAACCAAAGAGATTTGCATCATTTCATCAAATTCTAATGCATGATGCTAGAAAGTAAATATGACTTAGTGTTTCAGTGAGCAACTGAAATCTTTAGAGAATATGCATGAATTTATTGATGTTGTGAAATAGATATTATAATTTAGCACAGTTACATCAATAAGAAATAAATTTAAACTTATCTCTATCTCCTTTGCCTCTTGCTCCTCAGAGGATTAGCATACTCTTCAGCTCTCATTCTTCTGCTAGCTTCATCTCACCTTTCAATCTCTTTTAGCTCACTTGGACTGAGAATTTCTCCTTGATCATGTCTGTTCATGAATGCATGATTTCTAATGGGCATGCTCAAGCCAGTGTTAGATACTCTTTATGAGCTAAAGGATGGGCCTTGACTCCTTAGAAGGGTCGCTATGATGATTGGTTAGCGCTGCTGGTCTGATTATTGAGGCTGATGGCGAGGCTGTCTTGAAGGAGGCTGATTTCTAGGATAGCTCCTTGAAGACTATACAATTTATTTCCCTTTGCCTTTGCGTTTCTCCCCTTCCTCTTTATTCTCCCCCTTTATGTCAGTATCTAGGGTTCGAATGTCTTCAGGCAGACGATTTACTCCTTGTACCAACTTATGCATTTGAGAGCGCGTTTGGGTAATGTCATTACGATTCTCCTCAACCATGGCTTCAGTATTTGCTCTCTATTGATGCAGCATGGCCATGACAGTGTTTTTTTGACTCGCTTGAGTTAGGGAATACTCTTGAAACTTTCTCAGGTCAGCACTCAGTTTGTGGATCTGATCAGTAAGAGCATTATTATGAGATTCCTGAGTTTTCTGGAGGAGGAGAACTGCTTCCTTGTGCTTGTTAGAAGCCTGAAATTGGATTTCATCCCTTTTGCTTAGACTGTCGCTCATCTCCCTTATGATCTCCTTCAGTCTTTTTGAGAGCTCAGTTGCCAAGTTACCAGGCAAAGTTTTGACAGACTCGATCATATGATTGAAGCGTTGATGAATTGCCAAGGAGTGAGCTTCAAGGTTCTCTTCTGTCTCTTGGACCACCCTCTGTGTGACTTCAGACAGCTCCTCTTAGGTGGGGAGGACAGAAAGATGGTCTATGATTTTCTAAAAGTCAGGAGGTGAGGTCGTAGTGTGCACCCTTAACATGCTTGTGAGAGCAAGTGCCATATTAAAATATTCATTGTGTGAGGATGAAGGGATATCAGATTGTGTGAGTGGTGCTTGGGTTTGGTGTATGGGAGATGAGGCTGGTTTAGTGTATGGGATAGTTGGCTAGACGATTTGGTTTGGTGGCTTGATGGTCGTGGTGTAGTGTTGTTGTTCGACGATCATGAATCGTTGGTCGACGACCACGTAGTCACTGACAGAAGATGGTATTATGATAGAAAGTTGGTCATTTGGTTCATCAGTTATAGAGTTTTGGGACTCTTTAACTGGAAACTGGTTTAGTGGGTTAAGATCCACTTCCATCCACCTTGGCAGTTCATTAAATTGATAGAAGTTTGGTAGAGGACAATGATTAACCTTGAAAGAGATAGGAATAAAGTGTACCTCATGCTCAGTCTTTGAAGACGAGTGATTAGTGATCAGTTTTTGAGCAAAGTTGAGGTTGCTTGGGAATCCCTGGGCTAGCACAGAAATTGCTGGATAAGTTTTGTATGCCCAGAACATGTGATCCCAAGAGTTGAGAATCAGAGCTCTGTGAAAGGACATCATTGGCAGGTAAGAGAACAATTGATTGTAGTTGGCCCTCCTTTCTGCATTCCTGTACTCTGTAATAGTCTCAACTTCTTCCTTTTCTTCTCTTTCTTCATCACTTTCTTCAGCACCTTCATCAAGGATCTCCACCATATCAATCATACCAGCATCTTCCCTTTGTTCTTTAGAACTCTCCATCTCTACAGCTTTAATACCTTCTATTTCTACAGCTTTAGAGACTACAATTTCTTGAGGGGAAGAGGGAGCTTCATGACCAGCTTCTGATTGCTCCCCCTCAGTTAGAGCACTTTCTGGTTCAGGGGCTTAAAGAAACTCCCCCTTAACATGAGCTGTGCTCTCCTCAATATCTTCTGATAGCTCTTCCTCAGCATGAACAATAGCTTGATCAGATACAGTAGGGGTTACTGCACTATTGATGGTAGCTATCACTTCAGCAATGATCTTGGTCTCATCCAAGGATTCATTATGAGACCCAGAAGCTTGAGACTTGGCTCTCTGTTCAGCCTGCTCAGCTGCAATTCTTCTTTCATCCTCCTTTATCTTCATCATTACTTCCTCATTGGCAAGGACAAACTTCTTGACTAGCTTTCTCCTTGTTTTTTTGGGCTCAGCTGCATCAGTAGATTTTTCAGCTTCAGCCATGACAGTCTGTTCAGTCTGAGAAGCTGTTACAACACCTTTTTCTGAAATGAGGGTAAGTATGGACTCCACGATTGGTGAGATTGAGGACTCCACGATCGTGGTGAGTTTAGACTTCTTTGCTCGATGACTGCGTTTCTTTTTCTGAGGCTCAGAACTTCCTTCAGCCTTATCTTCACTATGCTTCTTCTTCTTCTTCTCCTTCAAGACTTCTTTTGGAGATACGGTCAATTCCATGGTGAGTTCTCTTTGTGTGGAGTGACCTAGAACCTAAGTGTCAGAGCCTTGGGGCACATCTGTCATTGAGCTTTGAGGTTCTCCTTTGGTCTGAGCAATCTCCTTTAATATCCTCTTCCCCTTACTCTTTTTGACCAGAGTGGAGGGTTCTTCTTGGTTTACTTCTTCCTATTCATAATCTTCCCTCATCACAGACAAGTTTCCCTGTAGGTCAGGCTTCCTCACATCACAGGTCCTTCCAATAGACTCAGACATCATCTTCACGTTCTCTGCAGGGTTCCTCTTCTAATTTTCAAAGAGTTGCTGGGTCATTCTTCTGTTGGCATTGATAGCCGCACCTTCCTTGTCTCCAATTTTGTCTCCCAGAGCAGATTGAAGAATGATGCTGATAAATTTCCCATAGAGCATCTTGCTTGTGCTCTTTGCCTTCTTCGAGCTAAGAATCCTCTTTCCAATCCATTCCATGAGTAAAGCCCCATAGTTGATTTGGGCTTTGAAGCAGATGGCTGTCATGCGCTTCAGTTGGTTCTCATTCACAGAGTCGTGGCCAGAGCTTTTGCAGCAGATGCACTTCCCAACAATGTGAGCCAGAAACTCGTACTTTTGGGGAAATTCTTTCTTCTTGTGTCCTTTGATGTCTTGATTCTTCTTGTGGTTCATCCTCTTCAGTCCTTCATGGAATTCGATGACGCTCAGAGATGCAAGACCCTTTGATTTAAATCCTAAGAACAGGTTTATATCTTCAGCTTCGAGCCGAATCTGCACATTCTTAACCTTCGTTGTGATGGCGTCATTCTCAAAGACTCCATTGCAGTAGAACTCTTTCACAAAATTTGGGTAAATCTTTGTGCTGGTGCTCAGAGCTTCTTCGAGACCTGTTCTCTTCAGAAGGGATAGAATCTTGTGAAACTGTGGGTTGGCAGTCTTGAACTCGTCGAAGCACAGTTGATAATCGGATACAACATTGGAAGCAGCTATTGATTTCTTTGATTTTCCTGAGATGAACAAGATTAGCTGAGTGTACTTGAATCTAGGGTTTCTTTGAGAGAGAAAGAGAGAGAGAGAGATAAAACTTTTGAAGTTCAAAGGTGAACTGACAAAAGGACATTTCAAATGTATTTGTAACTTCCCTCTTCACGTTCTGCAGAGTGGGACACGTGTCGTGTTCTGCAGGGCTCCACGATTTTAAATCATATGAAAAAGGCTGATTTGCCCTTAGCTCCCCCTGAGCTAGTGTATTCTTTCGGATGACTACGATTGTCAGGGCTACTCCACGATTGTTGATTTCATTGTTGAAACTGCTCCATGATCGTTGTCTCTACTCAAGCTTCTTCACGGGTCCTTATGATGCATTCCATATCAGCACTTCTTCTAGGTTAAGATTGCTCAGGAAGGGCCAACCTCTTAGTCTAAAACTAAGGGCAAGGTTTTTCCCTGAGGCGCTTATCAGAAGAACTGCTTAAAATTGGTAGTAATGCTGTCATCACAGTGGGCTTCTCTGCCATTTCGAGACTACTACACAATCGTAGTTTCTTTAGTCATCTTTACGATTTTGTCATAGCCTTTTTATCTGCGTGGTTAGCACCAACTAGAGCATAGACTTTATGGTTGTAAATTTAACATTCCTAACTCACTTATTAGTTTATTAAATCTGGATTCATCTAATGGTTTTGTAAAGACATCAACAAGTTGATTTTCAGTAGGGATATACTGTAAAGATATAGTTCCATTTTGAACATGATCCCTAATAAAATGATATCTTATTTCTATATGCTTAGTCTAGATTGTATGACATGATTATGTGTTATTGCTATGACACTTGTGTTATCACAGTGAACATGTATAGATTTGAAATCAAACCTATAATCTGCTAGCTGGTTTTTCATCCATAGGTTTTGAGCACAACAGCTGCCTACAGTAATGTATTTAGCTTCTGCTGTTGAAGTTGATACTGAGTTTTGCTTCTTGCTAAACCAGGACACCAGTCTATTTCCTAGCAGTTGACAAGTGCCACTGGTACTCTTTCTATCAATTTTGAAGCCTGCAAAATCAGTGTCTGAATATCCTATTAGTTCAAAGGACTCCTTGGGATACCAAAGTCCGAGGTGTATCTTTGAGATTCCTAAAAATTCTTTTTATAGCAGTTAAGTGTGATTCCTTAGGATTAACTTGAAATTTAGCACATATATATGTAGCAAACATAATATCTGGTCTACTGGCAGTTAAGTATAGAAGAGAGCTATCATACCTCTTTATTGAGTAATGTCAACGCATTTACCTTTCTCATCTTTGTCAAGCTTATTGGAGCAATTGGTGTTTTCATGGGAGAGGCTAATTCCATGCCATACTTCTTAAGTAAGTCTTTGATGTACTTGGCTTGGTTAATGAAGATACCTTCATTAGTCTGCTTCACTTGCAGTCCAAGAAAGAAATTCAGCTCACCCATCATGCTCATTTCGAACTTGCTCTGCATAAGCTTGGCATCTCTTGCACAGATTTTCATTAGTAGAACCAAAGATAATATCATCTACATATATTTGAACTAGTAAAACTTTATCTTTGTGCTTCCTATAGAATAATGTGATGCCTACTCTACCTCTAGTGAATCCTTTTTCAATAAAAAAGTTTGTTAGTGTTTCATACCATACTCTAGGTGCTTGTTTAAGTCCATATAAGGCTTTGCCTAATCAATAGACATAATTAGAGAGAGTTGGATTGATAAAATCTGGAGGTTGCTCCACATATACTTCTTCTTGAAGTTCTCCATTCAGAAATGCACTCTTAACATCCATCTGGAAGACTTTAACTTCATGTGGGCAGCAAAGGCAAGGAATATCTTGATAGCTTCTAGTCTGGCAACTGGTGCAAAGGTCTCGTCGTAGTCGATGCCTTCTTCTTGGAAATAACCTTTGGCCACTAGTCTTGCCTTGTTCCTTGTGATCACCCCATCTTCATCCATCTTGTCTCTGAAGACCCATTTGGTGCCAATAACTGGGTGATTCCTTAGTTTAGGAACTAATCTCCAGACTTTGCTTCTTTCAAACTGATTCAGCTCCTCTTGCATGGCTTCTATCCAACTCGAATCTTCCATGGCATCTTTTATCTTCTTGGGTTCCATTTGGGACAGAAAGCTCAGATAGAAACACTAATTCTGGGTAGCAGACCTTGTCTTGATTCTTGCATTTGGATCTCCAATAATCAAGCCTTGAGTGTGATCTCTTGCACATCTGTTCCCTATTGGAACATCTGTTCTGGTGCCTTCTTGTCTGAATTCTTCAAGATTAACTTCTGCTTCTTGTTGCAGAGGTTCGTCGTCTGGTGTAGCTCTTTCAACAATCTCTTATTCTGGCTCTACGATTCCATCTTTTGGGACTGCGATCGTGGTGTTGGGATCGACCACCTCATTTGTAGTGTCTGGATTGTCGATCGCAGTGTTGAGTGGTACAGACTTGTCTGAGTCTGTTTCATCAAAGATGATGTGAATCGAGACTTTAACACTTAGCATCTTCTTGTTGAACACTCTGTAGGCTTTTCTGTCTGTGGCATATCCAAGAAAGATCCCATCATCTGACTTCGGTTGGAACTTAGTCAGATATTATTTTCCATTGTTGAAAATGTAGCATACACAGCCGAACACATGGAAATAGCTGACGTTGGGCTTTCTTCCTTTCCATAGCTCGTAGGGAGTCTTCTTCAGTGTAGAGTGAACAAGAGACCTGTTCTGAGTATAGCAAGCAGTGTTGATGGCTTCTGCCTAGAAGTATTCTAGTAGATGAGCTGCTGCTAGTAGAGTCCTTCCTGCTTCGATCAGGGTTCTGTTCTTTCTTTTAGCTACTCCGTTTTGCTGTGGAGTTTGAGGGGCTGAGAAGTTGTGACTGATGCCGTTGTCTGCACAGAACTGATCCATCTCAGAGAAGTCAAACTTTCTTCCATGATCACTCCTTATAGCCTTGATCTTATCTCCTTTTTCGTTCATCGCCAACTTGAACATCTTGATAAGTTGGGAGCTTGTTTCATCCTTAGAATTTAGAAAGAATACCCATGTGAATCTGGTGTAGTCGTCCACTACGACCAGTGAGTATCTCTTCCCTCCAAGGCTTACAGTTAGAATTGGCCCAAAAAGATCCATGTGAAGAAACTGAAGGGGCTTATCAATTGAGTTGACTGCTTTGCCTTTGAATGAGCTCTTTGTTTGATTTCGAAGCTGACAGGAGTTGCATGGCCTTTCTTTGACAAAGCTGAGTTTGGGAAAGTCTGCTACTAGATCTTTGGAGGCCAGTTTTGACATACTCTTAAAATTGAGATGAGATAACCTTCTATGCCATAGCCAGCTCATTTCTTCAGAGGCTTTAGCAAGAAAGCATATTGTTTCATCAGAACTCAGTTGAGCAAGATTGACAATGTAGACGTTCCCTTCTCTGGTTCCAGTCAGCTTTATAGAAGAGGTCTTCAGATCTCTGACTTGACATTGATTATTGAGGAAGGTGACTTGAAGACCCTTGTCGCACAGTTGGCTAATGCTCAGGAGATTCTGCTTCAATCCTTCCACATAGACAACTTTGCTGAAGGAAACTGCACCATTTCCAGCTGAGCCATATCCTCTTGTCTTGCCAGAGCCGTTGTCTCCAAAGATGACTGTTGGACCCTCCTTCTCTATGAAGTTAGACAGAAGGGATTTATTTCCAGTCATATATCGTGAGCATCCACTATCCAGATACTAGGTTATGATCGTGGAGCTCTGTTCCTGCAGTAAGATTAACCTTTCATTTTGGTACCCAGACTTGCATGGGTCCTACTTTGTTAGTTCCCTTGGGGACCCAAATATGTTTGACTTTGGGTCTGTTATGTAGAGGGTTATGATAGCATACTGCAGACTTATGACCATACCTATCACATACAAATCATCTAGCATGATGTATGGTGGTGTGTGTGTGTGGATTCTTTCTCCATTTGGACGTGTGTGGATACTTGGTAGCTTTTCCCTTATATTGACTCTTCTTTTTCCATACAGCTTTATGATTCAGGGTTTGTGTAGAGTGAACCTCAACTCTACGATTCCTTCGTTGTTGGTTCGTAGAGCCGGTTTTACTTGACTCCACGATCCTTCGAGGTTGGAGAATAATGACTGAGTTACTCTTCTCTTTTTTGAATCCCAGGCCAGCATGGGATTCGTTATGTCTTAGGACATGACTTGGATCAGAAGAGCAAGGATGCATTGGCTCTTCACTTTGTGTGGATTTCACAAATGTAATGCTTCTATTAAAATTTGAAGCACTACTAATGTTAGTTTCCTTGGGCTTTTCCACACATGGTTCTGAGGTAGATTCCCCAAAACCTAAACCTGTTCTGTCAGATGCACTTCTCTGACTGGACATCAGGGATTCCATGGATGAAGAAGACATGTTCCACATTAGAATAGTCCTTTCTAGCTCCTCAATCTTAGAGGTTAGATCTAACACTCTTTGTGTACTGAGTTCATTGGTCTGTTTTAATATTTTCTTCTCAGCCTCAAGTTTAGAGAGAGAGGAAGTGCTGAGTAGAGATGTCTTCAGTTCTACTTGAACTTTCTCTTTCTCTTTTTGAAGAAGAGAATAACCTTTAGACATAACTCTGAACCACTTCATGTATTGATGCAGATCAGATGTTATGTCACGTAGTGCAGTTCTTAGATCATCAATGTCTACATCAGGAGAGTTAAAGTCAAATACCTCATCGATACTTACTTCGTGATGGTCAGTGCTCTTCTTGTCTTTTAAATCCTTGGCCATTAGACATAGGTTAGCCACTTGAGGTTCTTCATCATCTCCTGACTCAGAGTTTATGTCGTTGTTTGAGTCATTCCACAATCCTCCAGCTTTAAGACCTTTGTCTTTCTTCTAAAATTTCTTGTAGCCTTTGAACTCCTTCTTTGGATTTGTTCTCCTCTTCAGTTCCTCTTTAACAGGCTTGTTGCATTTTGCAATAAAGTGGCCAGGCTTCTTGCAGTTATAGCATAAGTCGTTAATCTGCTCTTGACTGCTGCTGTTGTTGAATCTCTTGGGTCTGTTGCTTCTACCTTTTGGCATGAACCTCTTGATTCTTTTGACTAGCATTGCAATGTCCTCATCATCCTCTTCCTCAGAGTCAGATTCATTTTTAGCACGAGCTTTAGAGGTGGGTTCTGTTGCCTTGAGGGAAACTCCTTTGACCTTCCTTCTTCCTTCCGATAAAGTTTCTTCTCGTTGAGTTAGTTCCAGCTCGTAGGTAAGAAGGTTGCCATAAAGCTGTTGCACTGTCATTTCATGGAGATTCTTTGATTCTATTATAGCAGTGGTTTTAGCATCCCACTTGCTTGGTAAGGACCTCATGAACTTGATGATAAGATCTTTATTTGGATAGATCTTTCCAAAACCTCGAATTGAGTTGAGCAGTACATTGAATCTCTCATAAGTGGAAGTGACGTTCTCCCATGGTATATGGGCGAACATTATATACTGTTGAGTCAGAAGAGATTGCTTGTTTTCTCTGACTTCTTCTGTTCCTTCGTGCATAATGAGCAATGCTTCCCAGACTTCCTTGGAATTTTTACTGTTGACCACATTTTCGAACAAATCATCCTCTAAAGACTGGAACAAAATGTTCTTGGCCTTTTTGTCTAGCGGGACAGCTTTTTTATCGTTGTCAATCCATTTTGATTTGATCTTGATCTGAACTTTGTTTGGATCTTCTGGAGTTGGTGCAAGCTTTGTTGGAATGTAGGGCTCAGTCATAACGGTTTCAAATATATCGCCATCTATTGAATCCATGTAGGCTTGCATACGAACTTTCCAGTTGGCAAATTTGTCTTTGTTGCACATTTGGGGCTTGCTACCTCCACCGATCTTGGACTCTCTTATCATGTGTGCAATCAGATCTACTCAAGCTTTGTAGGCTAGTTGAGAGAACTTGCTCTGAAACCAATTGTTAGTTCTCGGAGGCATAAAAGTTATCTAGACGGGGGGTTGAATAGATATTTTAAAACTTTTTATTTTTCAAAATACTTATCAGATTTGTTAATTAAATAAATTAATTAAACACAGCGGAATATATGATTTGTTTGTTCCCCTTAAGATAAAGCAAGCTTAGAGTGTGATAAGCAATTATGACAGATATATCAGTTATGGCAGATATAGAAGACACAGTGATTTTAAGTGGTTCAGAGAACTCAAGACTCCTAATCCACTCTTCTACTCCACGAGTAGGAAATCCACTAAGGATATCTTTTGGCTTGTTTCGGTGTTAAACAAAATAATCACATACACGCAAGTGCACGCGGTCCACAAGTAATATACGAAAAGTAAAGTATCGATCTCACGAAGAAAAATGAGTATTTCTAATCTAACATGCAATAATTTTGTAATTATTTCGGTCTACTTAAACAGATGATCAAATTGTAATTTATCTAACAATAATGATTATCAAATATCAACTAACTAACAAGCAAATAATTCAGATGAGGAAGATATGGTATTCTAACTTCACTTAATGCCTCATTCAAATTGTACACCTCATGTTAAGCCCAATTGATTACTTCGGATTGCTAGTTAAGAGCACGAAAGTAAAACATGACCATTTCTCTATGTACCATGCTCATATCACACAAAATCCACGAATAATAGAATGTATGTGAACAACCAAATTACACAAAACACTATATTTCTATGTGATTTAACAGTAATAAGAGTTTAAGCACAAGCTCTCTCAAATGACTACACGCGATAATTAGGTATATGTCTATCCAAATTACGAATTATGGATTCTAACAACATGTAGAATCATGAACACATGCTAATTCTAAACTCATAATTCATTTCTCAATTTCGTACAAGTTATTTTGGTAGTTGGTGATTAAGCAACTAAGCAAGCAAAACAAACCATATTAGACAATCCATACAAAATCAATTAGAGCTCAACATAGAAGCATACAAATCTGAATTAAGCAATAAGATCCAATAAAATCCCATAATAGAGATTAGTTCATAAATGAAGTAATAACCATTATCCAAATTTGTTCATACATTGAAAATCCAATATGAAAGTAAAAAGAAGCTAAGGAGTAAGAAAATACAAATTTGAGTTCTCTTCTTCATATATAAACCTTCAAATCTGAATCAAATCCTTCAAACAACCAAATTAAAACCTAATTTGTGCAAATATATCAAAATCTACTAAGAAGACAAGAGAGAAGTAAAAATGTAGAAAAAGGGGCTAAGAAATCTCTATCTTTCTCAAAAACCCTAAAAACAGTAATAATAACGTTCAATCCTCAGTTCTCAACTTCCAAATACACCTTTATAGGGAAAAACACGCAATACAGGAATTTTAAGTGAAAGTTAACTCTGGTCAATGCTGATCAGGCGCGGCCGCGCTGCCCCTCAGTACAACTTGGGCGCAGGCGCGTTGCCTGCTGGCTCGAAGTCTTCCTGGCGCGGGCGCGTTGCATCCAAGTACTAATACGGCGCGGCTGCGCTGCATGAATTTCCTGCAAATTTCTGCTGTTGAAATGCTGGGTTGCTTTCTGCTGCTGCTGCATACATCTTCTCATATCTTTTCCTGCCAACTCATTTGCATACCACCACATGCCTATCTCCTATGCGCTCCATCATATGCTATTTTCTCTCCATCAAGTCGGTTCCATGCTTATTCCATCCACGATGCCATCAAGAGAGTTCCCATTATGCAATATACAAAATAAAGATAAAATGCATGAAAAGTGACTAAAACACGTGAGAATAAGCTATGGTTATAGTAAGTTGATAGTCAATAAGTAGGTATAAAACCTACTTATCAAATACCCCCAAACTTAAACTATTGCTTGCCCTCAAGCAACAAACACAAATGCAAACTACGCTACCATGAAAATGAATCCCAAATTTAAGCCAAGAATGAATTCCAATAAGATGTGCCTCAAAGAAATCATAAGATATATGAACAAAGTATCCAACCAAGCCAATGTCATAGAAACATACAATCTGAAAATCAAAACCTGTTAACAATGATGTAGTGTGTGTGTGTGTGTGTGCTAAGATCCACTAAGCTTGATATAGGCAAAAATTCCACATGCTTGATAGTAGTGTGCATACAAGCCAATCATGTATGATGATAAAGCACGTACTTTGTAAACAATCTTATTTATTTATTAATAAAATATTCATTTATTAAAGGCATTTAATTATCTACATGTTGCTGTTTTTATAATATGTAAACAACCCATAGTTTTAAGCAATGCTTTTAGAATCATGATGATGATCATGCTAATGAGATCTAAATTCTTAGAAAATTTTAAAACTAAAATAGTTCCCAATCGTGGGATTACTAAAAAGGGGATTAGTAAATCCGGATAGATTGGTACATATGTTGCTTGCTCATTGGATGAGGATGATTGATCTCATGATCATTTGTGTGGAGACACTAAAGCAAGTATGTAAGTGCTTATTGGAGAATAAGTTCACTTAACGTGACTCGCTATGGAATACCTAATGGAGTTTTACTCACCTGTCAATAGGAATTCCTAATGTGATAGTTGTACAAGTGATCCTTGGACTTGAGATCATCATAGTATCTTGTATGTAACAAATTATACTTTGACTTATTCCTTAAGGCCTTTTAAGGCATATATAGGGTATGCTTGGGTATGATGAGTTACATATGGAGATAATGTATGATCAATAAAGAATCTACCACCTCTAGTAAAAGAGGAGATATGTCCTATGTGATTCGTTAAATGACAACCCAGGAATCCTTGGCCAAGGTGGAATGAAATTAGAAAGGAGTTTCTAATTTGCATTATTTGGAGTTGTGAATTTTTCAATCAAAATACATATAATTAAATAAAATAAGACTTGACAATAAATCCATGTCTTATATTTAATTGGGTCATTGTATGGTGGAAGGATTGAATTGTACGATAACTATTTACTCACAGGTTCTTTTATGATTAATGTTGAAATCTATATTATCTGGAAAGTCGTTGATCGCTAAGGAGGCTTATCCCTATTGTAGAATAAATATTATTTATTTAAATAGATTATTAGTTTAATTTATTTATTTAAATAAGATTAGAATTGTTCTAATTGATTTATTCACAACCGATTTAATATGGAGAACCTAAAGGGTCACACCATAAAAGGAAGAATAATTATTTAAGAAGGTAATGGCATAATCGTAATAATGCATTAAGTGAAATTAATTTAATCTATGGTGATAGAATAAATTAAATAGCTTAATGTTTATTATTTAATATTTTAGAAATATTAAATATAAATTAATAAGAGGAGTCTTATTAATATTATTACAATTATTATTATTTTAATTTTTAAAGGAGTTTAGTAATTAGTTTAATATTAGTACTCTCATTAATTCCTAATAAGATTAGGAGACAAATTAATTAAATGAATTTAATTAATTATTCCCAATGTGGTGGGAAGCCTAAATTATAAAAGGAGTTTAATTAATTAAAAGAAATCCCATGTCTAATAGGATTAGAAGGGTTGACCAATATCTATATAAGAGGAGTCTTATAATAGATATCAGTTGATGCAATTCCAATTGTTAGAGAGTACTCCTTTTCTATAGAAGATAGAAAGCTAAGCCAACAACCCTCCTTCTTGATAATTCATCTTCCTTGGTGGATCACCTCTAGAGGCCAAACACTTGGGTGGCTAACGTTAATCAAATGAAGGAATCTAACCCGAAAATTCAAGGAGATCACGAAGAACAAGGAGTTGAACTCGTACCTGTGGAAGTTTCGTTCTACAAAGGTATGATTCCATAACTTCTTATTTATCGTTTTAAATTAATAATTTGCATAAAGGATGATCCGGGTAATGATTTTGTAGAAATTTTTAAACTCTGATATACCATGCTTTCGCTAATTTTTTACAATTTGATTGCGTCACGATTTCGTACAAACCCAACAGTGGTATCAGAGCCAAACCTTTATGCAATTATTAATTATTTTGATTCCATATATATATATATATGGGTATGTATTTAGAATAATTTATTGGGCATAATTAATTTTACAAAATTAATTTTATAAAATAAAAAAAAATGAAAACTGAATTCGCAAAAAGTGGTTCGCTACATCCGTGTTTTTGCCGAAATCAAAAGGTGTTTCAATTAAAGGTTTCCCACATTTTTTTTATATATAGTCCTTGCCGAAAGTTGATTATATATATATAATCTAAGTGACCCATAAGTAATATGCTCCAGGATTTTTAAAAAGGGATTCTAAAAGGCATGATCATGTTATTAGATAATATATATATATAGTAACAATGTAACATGATTTCAAAAGGTGTCCAGGATTTTTATTCAAAAAGGACGGTTATTATATATATATATATATATATATATATATATATATATATATAATATTCTTAATAATTTTATAATTAAAATAAAGAGTTTATTTTAATCTTAAAATTGGATTTCATGCAAATTAAAATTTCCCATTAAATGATACTCATATATATATGGAATGTTTTAATTCATGAGACGAATATTTATTTATTGATATATATGGTGATATGTATGATAATAAATGAGGATTGATTATGGACTATTTGACCAATGTGATTGGATTTTATTTTAGTTGAATGCTTGAATTAATGGGTTTTATTAAACGGGGTCTGCGTACCTCGTCTTCTCTAATTTTTTTCTTGATGTAAAATCCTATCTCCCTTCTATGTACTTCCCCTTGACTGCTGATCAAGGTTTCTATTTAAATTAAATAGTTTAATGTAATAGAAATAGTTAGAATTATCTTGAAGAAATTGGAGACCAAGGAGCAAGGAGCGCGTGGAGACCCATTTGTATGGAGCTCGGGTTTAAATGTAATAGTTACGTTTAAATTTAAATTATTGCACTCCTAAGTTTGACCTTTTGGTTCACTTGGTGGCTCTAGTGAACCAAACTAGAATAAAAGTCCATAATCAATTCGGGTAGAATATAGTATTCTATATTGTATGCTAAATATTATATATATATATATATTATATTTTATGCAAACATGCTTCGCATGTTTAATAAAATGATGCGTATTTTATATATATATGTGCATGCGCGCTAAACAAGATGAGACAAATAATAACAAACCCCTCAAAGAAATAATATTAAGTCCAAAGCGTTCAAATGATATTTGGAATATCGAACGTCGCCTTCTAGCATGATAAATTAATAAAGTATTAAATATTTAATATGTGCTTGTTGTGCTATCCACAAGGCGAGTATTGCGTATTTAAGATGTTAATTAATCACATTTGATGTTTATCAAGAAAATTGAACGATCCAGTCTTGTTGTGCTATCCATAAGGACGAACATTTTTCTTTTTTGAATTTATGGAAGTGCTAGGCTGGACTTAACTTAAATTATTTTAGTTCGGATGTGCACACACTTGACCATTATGATTTAGGAGACAAAATAAAAGGAATTACATGGTGATGTAATTGACAAGAGTTGTGTACCTATTTATTTGTATATCGCTTGTTGTGCTATCCACAAGGTTATATACATTTGAAATGGGATCCTTATTCTCACTAGCAAATCTTTAATTAAATGTTGCCGAACTATATAAGTGAGGGTAATATAGTTTGATGAAAATAGTGGGAGATACCAATTTAAAATAAAGACCTAAATTTATTTTGGTATGCAAAGTTAATAAAATAAATGTTTTCTAAAATGTTGTTTTCTTTCACATGCAGAATTTTAAAAATGTCTAAATCACTAATCTCACTACGAAGCATACTTGATGCAAACAAGCTTACCGAGCAGAATTATGAGGACTGGCTAAGAAATCTGAGAATTGTTCTCACTACTGAAAAGATTTCTTATGTCCTAAATTCAACTGTCCCTGAATCTGTTTCGAAAACAGCCTCTGAGAAAGAGATTGCCACTTTCAATAAGTGGCAAGATGATGCATCTGTGGCTCAATGCATCATGCTCGCATCCATAAATAACGAGCTTCAGCATCAGCACGTAAACATGGATGCTCCTGCTATGCTGCTTCACCTCAAGGAGTTGTATGGTGAACAGAGTAGGACTGCTAGATATGAGATATCTAAGGAGCTCTTCCGATCTCGGATAATCGAGGATACTGCCGTCGAGACTCATGTCCTAAAGGTGATCAATTTGATTGAACGCCTTGGAAAGCTGGGGTTCGTCATGGATGGGGAGCTGAGTCAAGACTTGGTCTTGCAGTCACTCCCTGAGACCTTCTCGCAGTTTGTGGTTAATTTTCACATGAATAAGCTAGATGTCAGCTTGCCTGAGCTGCTTAACATGCTGAAAACTGCAGAAGGTCACTTCCCATCCAAGAAGAACCATATCTTGATGGTGGATTCTTCCAATAAAAGGAAGAGGCCCAAGGTATCTTCTGAAAAGAAGAAATCCAAGAAGGCTAAGGGAAAGGGGAAAGAAAAGGAACAAAAGAAACCTGAACCAGCTAAAGGAATGTGCTTTCATTGCAACAAGCCGGGACATTGGAAAAGGAACTGCAAGAAGTATCTAGCAGAGAAGAAGCTTGGAGAAGCTTCGACTTCCAATCAAGATTTGTTTATGATTGAAATTAATTTTTCTGAAAGTCATAATTCTACTTGGGTATTGGATACCGACTGTGGTTTTCACATATGTAATACTGTGCAGGGACTGGTAAAAAGTAGAAAGCTGAACAATGATGAGGTGATCCTACGAGTGGGGAATGGAGCAAAGGTTGCTGCATTAGCTATAGGAACTTATTATTTAGCAATGCCTTCGGGCAAGTCCATTTATCTTAATAATTGTTATTATGTTCCGAATATTATTAAAAATATTATTTCAATTTCTGTATTGGATATGGAAGGATTTAACGTTGTTATAGAGAACAATAGTTGTTCTATTTATAAAGACGATATTTTATATGGTATTGGAAATTTGCGAAATGGACTTTATACACTTGACTTACAAGAAAATATATTTCAAATTGAACAAACTAAGAAAAGAAAAAGACATGGTATTAATTATACCTACATGTGGCATTGTAGACTCGGTCATATTAATGAAACAAGATTATTCAAGTTGCATAAAGATGGGCTCCTCGAGTTATCCGATTATGAATCATATCCAACTTGTGAATCTTGTCTCATGGGTAAAATGACTAAATCTCCTTTTAGTGGAAAAGGAGAAAGAGTCACAGAGTTGTTGGCATTGATTCACACAGACGTTTGTGGACCTATGACAATAAGTGCACGGGGTGGGTATTCTTATTTTATTACTTTCACTGATGATCACTCAAGATTTGGATATGTGTATTTAATGAAATACAAGTCAGAATCATTTGAAAAGTTCAAAAGTGAAGTAGAGAAACAAACGGGCAAGAGTATAAAGATACTTCGATCAGATCGAGGTGAAGAATACTTAAGCGGTGAGTTTCTCAATTGTCTCAAAGAAAATGGTATAATCTCACAATGGACTCCTCTAGGTACACCACAGTTAAATGGAGTATCTGAAAGGAGAAATCGAACATTGTTGGATATGGTTCGATCCATGATGAGTTTTACCGACCTTCCAATTTCCTTCTGGGGATATGCCCTAGAAACGGCTGCATACCTACTTAACAAGGTACCTACCAAATCCGCCCCAAAGACTCCATATGAGATGTGGAAGGGGAGGAAACCAAATCTTAAGCATGTTAAGACTTGGGGTTGCCCATCTTATGTCAAAAAGTTTAAAAATGATAAGCTACAGACTAAATCCGATAAGTGTAGATTTGTGGGATACCCTAAAGAAACTTTAGGGTATTATTTCTATCATCCAACTGATCAAAAGGTGTTTGTTGCGAAACATGCTGCCTTCTTGGAAAAGGAGTTTATCCATGAAGGGGTCAGTGGGAGTAAGATATATCTTGAAGAAGTTCAAGAACCACAAATTATCACGGATCAAAGTCAGGTACCTGACCAAGTAGAAGAACCTACTATACCACACCCTGTTCGTAAATCTGGAAGAGTACCGAAGATACCTGAGAGGTATGGATTCGTTATAGAGGATGATGATGAGGTACACATCATGAATGATGATGATCCATTGAATTACGAATAGGCTATGAGTAATAAAGACTCAGGAAAATGGCTTGAAGCTATGAAATCCGAAATGGACTCCATGTATGAAAATAAAGTATGGACTTTGGTTTCACCACCTGAAGGCATTAAGCCTATTGGGTGTAAATGGGTCTTTAAAAGAAAGACTGGAGCGAACGGCAAGGTAGAGACCTATAAGGCCCGACTGGTTGCAAAAGGTTTCAAACAAAGACAATGAGTTGACTATGATGAAACCTTTTCACTAGTAGCTATGCTCAAGTCCATTTGGATTTTTCTTACAATTGCAGCTTATAACGACTATAAGATCTGCCAGATAGACGTGAAAACGGCCTTCCTCAATGGAAAACTTGAGGAGGATGTGTATATGACACAGTCAGAGGGATTTGTTTCAAAGGTTGGAACAAATCAAGTCTGTAAGCTGCAACGATCCATTTATGGATTGAAGCAAGCTTCTCGTAGATGGAACATTCGTTTTGATGAGACAATCAAAGAGTTTGATTTTATCAAAAACGACGATGAACCATGTGTGTACAAGAAGGTTAGTGGGAGCGCAGTTTCATTCCTTGTATTATATGTTGATGATATATTACTGATAGGGAATGACATTTCTATGCTACAATCGATTAAAATCTGGTTATCTAAACACTTCTCCATGAAGGACTTGGGAGAAGCATCCTATATTTTGGGGATAAAGATATATAGAGATAGATCTAAAAGGATGTTTGGTTTATCCCAAGGAACGTACATTGATACAATGCTAAAGAGATTTAGCATGGAAGATTCCAAAAGAGGTCTCATGCCGATGAGCCATGGAATACATCTCTCCAAGAAACAGGCCCCAAAGACACCTGAGGAGAGAGACCGTATGAGTAAGATCCCTTATGCTTCTGCAATAGGATCTATCATGTACGGTATGATATGTACTAGACCGGATGTTGCTCATGCACTTAGTGTAAGGAGCAGATACCAGTCGAATCCAGGAGAAGAGCACTGGAAGGCAGTGAAGAATATCCTAAAATACTTGAGAAGGACTAAGGATATTTTTCTTGTCTACGGTGGGTCTGAATTAAAACTCGAGGGCTTCACAGACTCAAGTTTTCAAACGGACCAAGATGACAGTAAATCTATTTTGGGGTATGTTTTTACCTTGAACGGAGGCGCAGTGAGTTGGAAGAGTTCCAAGCAGCAAACAGTTGCTGATTCAGTGACAGAGGCAGAGTATATAGCTGCAAAGGAAGCTGTTTGGATGAAGAAGTTCATAACTGAACTTGGTGTGGTTCCTAGCATTAGAGAAGCAGTTCCCGTTTACTGTGACAACACAGGAGCAGTTGCACAGGCTAAGGAACCGAGGTCTCATCAGAAATCTAAACACGTGTTGCGGCGATTTCACTTGATCAGGGAGATCATTGAAAGAGGAGACGTCACCTTGGAGCGTGTAGGCTCTCAAGACAACATTGCAGATCCATTTACTAAAGTTTTAACACAACAGCAGTTTGATCGTCACTTAGAGAAGATGGGTATGAGATACCATGGCGATTGGCTTTAGTGCAAGTGGGAGATTGATAGTAGTGTGCATACAAGCCAATCATGTATGATGATAAAGCACGTACTTTGTAAACAATCTTATTTATTTATTAATAAAATATTTATTTATTAAAGGCATTTAATTATCTACATGTTGCTGTTTTTATAATATGTAAATAACCCATAGTTTTAAGCAATGCTTTTAGAATCATGATAATGATCATGCTAATGAGATCTAAATTCTTAGAAAATTTTAAAACTAAAATAGTTTCCAATCGTGGGATTACTAAAAAGGGGATTAGTAAATCCGGATAGATTGGTACATATGTTGCTTGCTCATTGGATGAGGATGATTGATCTCATGATCATTTGTGTGGAGACACTAAAGCAAGTATGTAGGTGCTTATTGGACAATAAGTTCACTGAATGTGACTCGCTATGGAATACCTAATGGAGTTTTACTCACCTGTCAATAGTAATTCCTAATGTGATAGTAGTACAAGTGATCCTTGGACTTGAGATCATCATAGTATCTTGTATGTAACAAATTATACTTTGACTTATTCCTTAAGGCCTTTTAAGGCATATATAGGGTATACTTGGGTATAATGAGTTACATATAGAGATAATGTATGATCAATAAAGAATCTACCACCTCTAGTAAAAGAGGATATATGTCCTATGTGATTCGTTAAATGACAACCCAGGAATCCTTGGCCAAGGTGGAATGAAATTAGAAAGGAGTTTCTAATTTGCATTATTTGGAGTTGTGAATTTTTCAATCAAAATACATATAATTAAATAAAATTAGACTTGACAATAAATCCATGTCTTATATTTAATTGGGACATTGTATGGTGGAAGGATTGAATTGTACGATAACTATTTACTCACAGGTTCTTTTATGATTAATGTTGAAATCTATATTATCTGGAAAGTCGTTGATCGCTAGGGAGGCTTATCCCTATTGTAGAATAAATATTATTTATTTAAATAGATTATTAGTTTAATTTATTTATTTAAAAAAGATTAGAATTGTTCTAATTGATTTATTCACAACCGGTTTAATATGGAGAACCTAAAGGGTCACACCATAAAAGGAAGAATAATTATTTAAGAAGGTAATGGCATAATCGTAATAATGCATTAAGTGAAATTAATTTAATCTATGGTGATAGAATAAATTAAATAGCTTAATATTTATTATTTAATATTTTAGAAATATTAAATATAAATTAATAAGATGAGTCTTATTAATATTATTACAATTATTATTATTTTAATTTCTAAAAAAGTTTAGTAATTAATTTAATATTTGTACTCTCATTAATTCCTAATAAGATTAGGAGATAAATTAATTAAATGAATTTAATTAATTATTCCCAATGTGGTGGGAAGCCTAAATTATAAAAGGAGTTTAATTAATTAAAAGAAACCCATGTCTTATAGGATTAGAAGGGTTGACCAATATCTATATAAGAGGAGTCTTATAATAGATATCAGTTGATGCAATTCCAATTGTTAGAGAGTACTCCTTTTCTATAGAAGATAGAAAGCTAAGCCAACAACCCTCCTTCTTGATAATTCATCTTCCTTGGTGGATCACCTCTAGAGGCCAAACACTTGGGTGGCTAACGTTGATCAAAGGAAGGAATCTAACCCGGAAATTCAAGGAGATCACGAAGAACAAGGAGTTGAACTTGTACCTGTGGAAGTTTCGTTCTACAAAGGTATGATTCCATAACTTCTTATTTATCATTTTAAATTAATAATTTGCATAAAGGATGATCTGGGTAATGGTTTTGTAGAAAATTTTAAACCCTGATATACCATGCTTCCGCTAATTTTTTACAATTTGATTGCGTCACGATTTCGTACAATCCCAACAATGCTATGCTTCTAAGAGGGAAAAATAAGGCTTTAAATCAAGAAAACTGTGAACATATGAAGCATCAACCAAGCCTACACATCAATCCAAACTAGAAGTCAACAAAGGGTTTATTATGCTTTTATCCACTCACGAGGGTGATATTCGTGCATTCCCGTGGTTACACCCGACTGTGCAATGCCTAGCCCTGTTAGGCTTTTCAATGATACTCATGTAGCGAGCTTTCGACCAACGACTCCCAAACCATAAGGCTTTAGGGCGCTGGGTGTAAAGACAACCCCTAGGGCGTACTTGCCCTAATATCAAAGGCCACAAGACTCGACTAGCCAAGGTGTTTATTCACATTCTATTTTTTTGTATATATAGCATGTATACCCAATGTTTTCCCCCAAACTTGAATTTTTGTGTCATTATGGTCATTGCTCACTATCTACAAAACTCTATCATTAAAAAAAATTTCCCCTCAGAAGACAAGCATGTAGTAATCTAAACCAACAAGCAAATATAACAATACTGTGCTATCCGGTAACATCAAAATCAATAGGTAAAGATTACTTCATGTAATGAATCTATGACTAGGCTTAAACTATCAACAATGTTTAATAATCCATACAATTTCAAAATCATCATCGGCCTACTGGAATTCAAACAAACTAAACTATGGAATCATGCAAACTAAACACCTAAAAGCTAAATAAAAAAATAACTACTAAACATGCAAAACTAACTAATCAAATAAGAAAAATGCAAAATAAACATGCAAATACTACTATATGCAACTATAATGCAACTAAACCCAATACCCCCAAACTTGAAATAAGCATTGTCCTCAATGGAAGTAAAGGGTTAGGAAACTCCCCTAAGCATCATCATGGCCACCCGACTGCGGCTCGGGTGGTGAATCTAGTGGAGGATATGGCATGGCAGAAGCGAAGACAGGAAACTCAACTAACACTCCCTGCTAAGCAAAGGCCTGAGCTAGCGCACTGGACAGTCCATCTGCGTATGCTTGAAAATTAACGTGCATCGCATCCATCCTCGCCTGCAAATGTCGCATCTGGCGATCATGACTACTCACATAGGCTGGAGGAGGACCAGTCGGCTCACATGATTGCGATGGTGGTGGTGGTGGTGGAACTTCTTCTGCCCGAACTGGAGCGTGAGGTAAAATGAATCGACGACCTCGAGGATGACCCTTGCCACCGTCCCAATCAGAATACTTCTTGATGGTGGCATGATCGATGTCCTTCATTGGCATTTGCAGAGACTCATTCACCTAATCGACCCATGCCTGCACACACAGCTGTGTCATAACTGATGCATGTGGAATCCCACCGGTGGTACCGCCTCGCATGTATCTAAGCATGGACTGAGGAATCAAATGCCCCACGTCGATATACTTGCCAGTGATGATCCCATACAAAATTGTGGCCCTGTTTGTCGTGACATCGTTGTGACGAACGAGATTTTGTAATTAAATTTAAATATTTATTAAATTAAATAAATATTTTTTAATGATTTATTTATTGAGTCAAATAATTAATTGATAAAATTATGGTAGATTAATTTAATTATATGTGTTACATTGATTAAATTAATGTGGAGAATTTTATTATTCCAAGTATGAATTTAATTGAGCTTATTTGATTAAATAAATTATTTAATAAGCATAATGTTATTCTAATTAATTTAAAAATTAATTAGAGATTTAATGACTGGACATAATTAATAAATGAGAATTTTAATTATGTGACTATGTGATTTAAGGTGGAATTATTATATTTTATTTAATTAATTTAAATAAGATTATATGATTAATTCGGTGTGACATTATTTTACTATATGATAAGAATTAATTAAATTAATGGGAAGGAGTTATTAAGGAATAGCCTAACAAGGTCCTATGAGAAGTTGAGACAGTTAACCCATTATGGGTTAAATGACCATTACTACGTCAGTTTTTATATACACGTATATTATATATCTATATGTATATTATATTCATGTTAGTGTTATATTCTATCAGAGAAAAAAACTTAGAAAAGTTTGAGAGAAACTTAGAGAGAAATACACAGAGAGAATTAAGAGATTGAGAAGTAGAATCTATATCATCATCAAACAGAGTTAGCAAGGGTATATTCTTCATCCCAATTTCTATTTAACGTACTATGTTTTCTCTTTCAAGTTCTTTGTAAAAAGTCTATTTTTTGATTAAGCGATGGATTATAAATGATTATAACATGATTTCTACCATCTATGCATGTTGTAAAACAATCAAATCCATGTGAATATGTTTTAATTAAGTTTTTTAAAAGTTTTCAGAATTTTCCATTAATATATTTTAAAAGTTTTCTATGAAAAATGATTTTCATGATTTACTTAAGATATGATCACATGTATGCTATTATATGTTAATAACATGTTTTATATTATGTATACATGAATTACAGTGACCAACACCATGTAATTATGTTTCAATTGGGTTTTTTTTGAAGTTACAGAGTATAAAAGTTGTATATATGGCCTTATGGCTCTTACGAACAATTGTATGCCATGAATTGTTTGTTTAACTTAAATTTGACAGTAGATTATGATAATACATGTTAAAACAAAGAAAACAAACTTTGAACGGATGGATTCGGAGTTATAACGAATCCGTGACGTCAAATTTTATGTTTTTCTTCAAAACTTTCAAGAACACCAAGAACAGTAAAATTATGTGATTTGATTTGAGTAATTGCATGATTTAAGATTTTAAAAACATGTTAGTAACATTGTATGATATTTCTATGAAGTTTATACTTAATAGAAATCACGGTACTAGTTTAATTTGCATTTAATTGGAATTAATTTGGCCAACGAACTGTCAAAATCGTGAACCAGAAAATGCAGCAGCAGAGGGCCCTGCCCCAGCGGGTCTTCATTGGCTTAAAGCCCCACCCCAGCGGGGGTGGGTGCTTTCCGGGAAGTTGGCTTGGCTTCCGAGAAATTTTTAGGTAGCGCATGTTTAGCTAACTTGATGTAATGACTTGACAAGTGTATTAAACAATAAGATAGCATATTGTTGACATGTTTAAGATGAATTGAAGTCTCATATTAATATGTTATATGTGTACATATTGTATCATAGAGTATGACTTTGATAGTTTAAAGTGGTATACACGTGTGATATGCATGTGGTGAGTTTAAATTCACGTACGTGGTTAGTTCGCAAGTTAAGTTACAAACCACGTTGTTATGTTGAACTTAAGGAAAACGTTCAACGGTTAGAACGTAATGGTTATGAACTAATCGACATCGTATGCATAATATATTGTGTAGGACGTTGAGGAATTGAATTGTAACTAGATTTATAGCTTGCGCGCGAGGCAAGTTTCTAAACCTTACTTTTACATTGAGCAAGTATTCTATCCCTAGCTTATTATTGTTAAACAAGCTTCTTTAAATTCTAAATTATTCATTGATCAAGTCTTAGACTTGTATTCTATATCGAGTAAGTTCTTGTTCTTAATTATTCAAGTTCAAGATTTCATATGAGATATTATGATTCTTTTAAAGTCTTACTTCAGTTATACAAAACTTATTCAATTGTATACTCTTGAGATTTATTATTCGAGTTGATTATCGGTTTATTGTTGAACCTTGTAAGACTAGCGAACCCTTATTGATTCGACTAGTCCATAGTTGATGAACGTTCTAAATTCCAGAACTATTATTGAGCTTATCCAAACCAAACTTCCTTTGGTGGGGACTCTGATGTCAAACTGAGATGAACAACCCTGTATAGAGGATTATTTACGCTTAGCGTTGAGATATTGTGCACAGTATGGTACTAAGGGCTGATCCCCCTAAGTACGAGAAGTAAAGTCCATAGTCTTATGACTGTTAAAGGTTTCAAGTATAAATACTTGACAACCTAGGACATGGTTCAAGGTCTTATGACCCTCAGATGTTCTTTTGATTCTTGTTATTCATTCTTGAGTTAAAATTCGAGTTTTCTTATTTTAGAAGTCTTTATTCACTTGCATGTTATTATATTATTATTATATTATTATACTTGTGGGCAATCGTGCTCACTCTTGCGTAATAATAACATTGCAGTTAAGAACGAAAGGTCCGAAGAGCCTTCTACTAGCAAAGGCAAGGGAAAGGTCAACAAGTGATGAAGACTTGTTGTTTATTTAATATGTTTAAGATTTATGTTAAAGTTGTGTAACACTTATTATTTGTTTACGTTTTCGCTTTTGAGATTTAAGGTTAGTATGACCTGGGATTGTATTTATTATTCAGATGTTGTAACCCCATAAGGGAAGGATTTATTTCTATCTATTGCATGGTTTGTATTTATTATGGGTAGATAGATAGATGATATTTGTACAGTGAACACCAAATCCCGTGGAATTGAAGTACCCGAATTTGGGGGTGTCACAGGTTGGTATCAGAGTTGTAGGTTATGAACCTTAGGTGGGGGAAAACCTTAGGGTAGTAGCCTGTTAAGAGATCGATAACATAGTAATGATAACTCCTGTCGAGTTCAAAGAAAGATAATAAATTACCTTATGTGCTACGTGCTTATACGTATATACTCGTGCTATATCACTTAGCATCACTTAATAACTAAGACTTCAAATTTGATTTTTCAGGATAACGGATGCTGGAGAACCCGGTCAGCCTAGGGACGTTGTACCCCGAGAGGCTAGAGAGGAGGAGCCCCGAGACATTCACACAGTCTGGGAGCAGTTGATTCGATGAGAGCCATCTCCTTTGATCACCGTCGTTGGTCAGGAGCATGAGCCGGTATTTGACTCAGAGGAGGACTCTGAGGAGGTTGAGATTCAGTCTGAGGCAGCTAAAGAGGAGGAGGAAGACCCTAAAGAGTTCCCACCGAACTCTATCAGTGCTGAGATGTATGATGAACTGTATGACCGTAAGAGTTTCGAGATACTATTCAGGAGTTGAAGGATCAGACGGTTACGCAACAGTCTACCATCGAGCAGAAGGATGGTGAGATGGAGGCTCTTTACACGCGTCTTGGAGACGTAGAGTGGGAGTTGGTCCACGAGAAGGGCCAAGGTGAAGAAAAGTCAGAAGAAATAGAGAACCTAAAGAATGAATTGAAAGAGAAGTCAGCAAGGCTTGCCATAGCAGAGGGCGCTTGGGTGAAAGATTCACGACGTGCAGATCTTACAGAGGATAGTAATCGTGCAAAGAAAGCAAAGATTGAGGAGACGAGTTATACGTTATTAACAAGGTCTGCCCTGGTATATGCTAGATTGCAGGACGATGTTCCGCATCATGGAGGAAGAACGTAGTAACGATGTTCGATGCCTTAGTAGGCAATGAGAGGAACAGTTTGATTATTTGCAAACCTATCTGGTAGTTAATAATGTAAATTCTGATGTGCTTATAAGCAGAGGAAGATGATTTAAATCCTGTAGATTCTATATCTCGGGATAGTTCATGTAGATAGCAGTTATGCTATTGTATTATGTTAAAACTTTTGATTAATAAAATATCAGAGTTATTTGAGATGATTATGTGTTAAGTGATTATGTTTAATTGTTTAAGTTAAGTTTTAAATATGTAGAGATGAATAAAGATCTAATAAGCGTATATTTTAACATAAATATGCCGCCAAGAAGAAGACCTAACCGTCAATCGACCCAAGAAGGGTCAACGAACAACAACAATGACGCCAATGCGAACCCCGTTAGCAGTTGGTGAACTTATTGGCTAGAGCGATTAACAATCAACCTCAAGCTCCACCAAATACAACGTTCAAGGACTTCAAGGCGGTGGGACCGCCAGAGTTTAAAGGCTCCATGAAGCTGATAGAAGCTCAAACTTGGGTTATGGAGATGGAAAAAGTTTTTGACGTCGCCAGAGTCAGAGAGGACCAAAAAACCACCTACGCAACGTTTATGCTGAAATCAGAAGCCAGTTATTGGTGGCAAGCAAATAAGGTCCGTAGAGGAGAAGGTGTGATCACCTGGGAGAGGTTCAAGGAGATGTTCTTTGAGATGTATTTCCCGACAAGTTCGCAGAATCAAATGGAGGTCTAGTTTCTGGAGCTGAAGCAGGGGAATATGTCCGTACCAGACTATGCAGCAAAATTCAATGAGTTAGCTAGGTTTGCCACGTATCAAGTGCACACCGACGAGAGTAAGGCAAGGAGATTTGAGCAGGGACTGAAACCCTAGCTGTATAGCAAAGTGTCAATGTTTCAATTGAACACTTTTGTTGTAGTTTTGGAGAAGGCCATCCTTGCTGAAGGTGGAAGTGATGCGGTGACCATGTATAACCAGGATCAGAAGAAGAAGAAGAATAAAAGCAAAGGAAACACCAAGGCTAGTGGCTGCAACACGGGAGGAAATAACAATCAGAAGAGGAGGTGGACCGATAACTCGTCAACTAGAAATCAGCAAAGAGGTCAGAAGAGGAGAATTGAAGCATGTCTGACCTACGGAAAAGCTCACCTGGGCGTTTGTATGAAGGGAAAATGGGTGTGCTACAATTGTGGTCAGGAAGGCCACATAACACCTAACTGTCCTAACCCAAAGAAAGGCGCCTGCTTCACATGTGGGTCGAAGGACCATTTGGCTAGGGATTGTCCCAAGAAAGGATTTGGAGGGGCAGGATTAGGAGGGAACAGAGGAGGCAGTGGTGGAAACACTCTGACAATCATGGGACCAATCACAACTAACCGACCAACCGCCAGGACATTCAACATGACAGTGCAGGATGCTATGCAGTCTCGCGATGTGGTGTCAGGTATCATTCTGATCAATAAAGTTAATGCTTATGTATTATTTGATTCGGGTGCTACTTGTTCATTTATATCCGATGACTTTGCTAAGAACTTAGGATTGCATAAGGACGAGTTAGAATACCACATGAGTATAGAAATTGCGAATAGAGAAGTGATCCATGTTAAGTACGTACACAAGAACTGTAGGGTGGATATTAAGGGTAACATTATGAACGTAGATCTTATCCCGATTAGACTTGGAGAGTTTGACGTTATTCTGGGAATGGATTGGCTATTCAATTATGGGGCTGTAATTAATTGCCAGAAGAAGTGTATTAACCTTATGACTCCATCAAAGGTTGTGTTTTATGGCAATAAGTCGCCTAGACAAGCGAGTTATCTGACGATATTGCAGGCCAGGAAGTTGTTAAGACAAAGCTGTGTAGGATATTTAGCCTACATAGTCGATAGTCGTAAAGAGAACCCAAAGATAGAGGAGATACCAGTCGTGAGGGACTTCGCAGACGTATTTCCGGACGATCTACTAGAACTTCCGCCAGACAGAGAGATTGAGTTTGTGATCTATTTGGCGCCAGGAACAGCTCCATTATCGAAGGCACCGTACCAGATGGCTCCGGTAGAGATGAAAGAATTGATGGTACAACTGCAAGAATTACTGGACAAGAAGTACATATAACCGAGCGTATCGCCGTGGGGAGCACCGGTGTTATTTGTGAATAAGAAGGATGGGACGATGTGGCTCTGCATCGACTACAGAGAATTAAATAAGATCAACATTAAGAATAGATATCCATTACCGAGGGTCGACGACCTGTTTGACCAATTGAAGGGAGCGAGATACTTATCGAAGATAGACTTGAGGAGTGGTTATCATTAGCTGAAGGTGAGGCCAGAGGATGTTCCGAAGGCAGCATTTAGGACTTGACATGGTCAGTACGAATTTTTAGTGATGTCATTTGGTCTAACAAATGCTCCTGTAGCATTTATGGGCCTAATGAACGGAGTGTTCAAGATGTTTTTGGACAAATTCATGGTGGTGTTTATCGACAACATTTTGGTGTATTCAAAGACGAAGGAGGAACATGTAGAGCATTTGAAAGTAACATTAGAGGCGTTGAGAAGAGAGAAGTTGTACGCCAAATTTTTGAAATGTGAATTCTAGATTGAAAGGGTGCAATTTCTTGGACATGTGATCGATAAGGAAGGAATTTCGGTAGATCCTTCCAAAGTCAAAGCTGTGATGAACTGGGATCAGCCAAAAACACGGTCGAAAGTGAGAAGTTTTCTTGGATTGGCAGGCTATTACCGAAGATTCATTCAAAACTTTTCCAAGATAGCAACTCCGCTGACGAATTTGACTAGGAAATCGGTGAAATTCATTTGGACGGAGAAGTGTGAGGAAAGATTCTAAGATCTTAAGAAGAGGTTGAGTTCGGCACCTGTGTTATCTCTTTTGGATGACACAGGAAATTTTATGGTTTATAGTGATGCGTCGCATAAAGGACTTGGTTGTGTGCTTATGAAAAATGACAAGGTCATTGCGTATGCGTCACGACAATTGAAGGACTATGAGAAGGGATATCCGACCCACGATTTAGAATTGGCTGCAGTGGTATTTGCTTTGAAGATCTGGAGACACTATCTCTATGCGGAGAAGTGTGAAATATATACAGACCACAAGAGTCTGAAATATATTTTTACACAAAAGGACTTGAATATGCGCCAGAGAAGATGGTTGTAGTTAATTAAGGACTATGATTGCAAAATTTTATACCATCCGGGTAAAGTAACTGTGGTTGCCGATGCCTTAAGGAAAAAGGGTCGAGAGAAGTTGATGATGTTGACCGCTCAGAAGGAGCTAATTTCAGCGATGGAGAAGCTGGAATTGGAAGTAAAGTATCTGATGGAGATTGACGAGAAGTTGTTCCAGATGCAAGTTGGTATAACTTTGCTAGATAAAGTTAAGGAAGCTCAACTTCAGGACGAAGAATGTGAGAAGGTGAAGAAGAAGATATCTGAAGGAACCGAACCGAGATTCAAGATAGACAGTGAGGGACTGCTGAGATTTGAGAGCAGAGTTTGGGTACTGCCAGTGCTAGAGATTAAGGAAGACATTTTAAGCGAGGCTCATAACTCATGATATTCGATTCACCATGGTAGTACCAAGATCTTCGACAACATTTCTGATAGCCGAATTTGAAACGAGATGTTGCAGAGTGTGTTGCAAAGTGTCTGACATGTCAGAAAGTGAAAGCAGAACATCAGAGGCCGAGTGGGTTGCTACAACCTTTAGAGATCACAAAATGGAAATGAGAACATATTACGATGGATTTCGTGGTTGGCCTTCCGACAACTCAGAAAGGCTATGACGCAATATGGGTTATCGTTAATCGATTGACGAAATCTGCACACTTCCTTTCGATCAGAATCATATTTAACTTAGACTAGTTGGAAAGGTTATATGTGAAAGAGATTATTTTAAGGCACGGAGTTTCAGTGTCAATTATTTTTGATAGGGATCTACGCTTTACATCAAACTTCTGGAAGCGACTACAGGAATGCATGGGGACACAGTTGAGAATGAGTACGGCCTATCACCCTTAGACAGACGGGCAGAGTGAAAGAACGATCCAGACATTGGAAGATATGTTGAGAGCATACATCATGGATTTCAAAGGCAATTGGGATGATCACTTATCGCTTGTAGAATTTGGTTACAACAATAGTTACCACGCTAGTATTGGCATGCCGCCTTACGAAGCGTTGTACGGCAGAAAGTGCGGAACTCCACTTTACTGAGATGAAGTTGACGAGAGACAGTTATTAGGACCAGAACTGGTACAAAAAATAGTAGAGATAGTCAAGTAATCCGAACAAGACTGGTAGCAGCTCAGGATAGGCAGAAGAAATACGTCGATCCACACCGTAAGAATGTTGAGTTTGAATCGGGTAGCTTTATATTCTTGAAAGTCTCTCCCTGGAAAAGAAAGATCAGATTCGGTAAGAAGGAGAAATTGAGCCCTAGGTTCATTGGACCCTTTGAGGTGCTGCGAAGGATTGGAGAAGTTGCGCATGAGGTAGCCTTACCTCCGACGCTAGAGAATGTCCACAAAGTCTTCTATGTTTCAGTTTTACGACCTTACAAACACGATTACAAAACATGTGATTGAATATGAACCCCTACAATTTGAGAAAGACTTATCCTATGAAGAAATTCCTATTTAGATTGTTGACAGGAAAGAACAAGTTCTCATAAATAAAGTAATACCTTCTGTTAAGGTAATTTGGAGGAACCACAATGCTGAAGAAGCTACGTGAGAATTCGAAGAGCATATGATGAAGAATTACCCACATTTGTTTGCTTAATTTATGTGTAAGCGATTCTGGGGACAAAATCTTTGTAAGGGGGGAGAATGTAACGAGACGAAATTTTTAATTGAACCGTGATTCTGGGGACAGAATTCTTTTAAGGGGGAAATATGTGACAAACGAGATTTTATAATTTAATTTAAATATTTATTAAATTAAATAAATATTTTTTGATGATTTATTTATTGAGTTAGATAATTAATTGATGAAATTATGGTAGATTAATTTAATTATATGTGTTACATTGATTAAATTAATATTGAGAATTTTATTATTCCAAGTATGAATTTAATTGAGCTTATTTGATTAAATTAATTATTTAATAAGCATAATGTTATTCTAATTAATTTAATAATTAATTAGAGATTTAAAGATTGGACATAATTAATAAATGAGAATTTTAATTATGTGACTATGTGATTTAAGTGGAATTATTCTATTTTATTTAATTGATTTAAATAAGTTTATATGATTAATTGAGTGTGACATTATTTAACTATATAATAAGAATTAATTAAATTAATGGGAAGGAGTTATTAAGGAATAGCCAAACAAGGCCCTATGAGAAGTTGGGGCAGTTAACCCATTATGGGTTAACTGACCATTACTATGTCAGTTTTTATATACACGTATATTATATATCTATATGTATATTATATTCATGTTAGTGTTATATTCTATCAGAGAAAAAAACTTAGAAAAATTTGAGAGAAACTTAGAGAGAAATATACAGAGAGAATTAAGAGATTGAGAAGTAGAATCTATATCATCATCAAACAGAGTTAGCAAGGGTATATTCTTCATCCCAATTTCTATTTAACGTACTATGTTTTCTCTTTCAAGTTCTCTATAAAAAGTCTATTTTGTGATTAAGCCATGGATTGATGAAGTATGTGATTCTAAATGATTATAACATGATTTCTACCATCTATGCATGTTGTAAAACAATCAAATCCATGTGAATATGTTTTAATTAAGTTTTTCAAAAGTTTTCAGAATTTTCCATTAACATGTTTTAAAAGTTTCTATGAAGAACGATTTTCATGATTTACTTAAGATATGATCACATGTATGCTATTATATGTTAATAACATGTTTTATATTATGCATACATGAATTACAATGACCAACACCATGTAATTATGTTTCAATTGGGTTTTTTTTTGAAGTTACAGAGTATAAAAGTTGTATATATGGCCTTATGGCCCTTACAAACAATTGTATGCCATGAATTGTTTTTTAACTTAAATTTGATAGTAGATTATGATAATACATATTAAAACAAAGAAAACAAACTTTGAACGGACGGATTCGGAGTTATAACGAATCCTTGACGTCAAATTTTATGTTTTTCTTCAAAACTTTCAAGAACACCAAGAACATTGAAATTACGTGATTTGATTCAAGTAATTGCATGATTTAAGATGTTAAAAACATGTTAGTAGTATTGTATGATGTTTCTATGAAGTTTATACTTAACAGAAATCATGGTACTAGTTTAATTTGCATTTAATTAGAATTAATTGGGCCAACAAACTGTCAAAATTGCGAACCAGAAAATGCACCAGTAGAGGGCCCCGCCCCAGCGGGTCCTCATGGACTTAAAGCCCCGCCATGGCGGGGGTGCATGCTTTTCGGGAAGTTGGCTTGGCTTTCGAGAAATTTTTAGGGAGCGCATGTTTAGCTAACTTGATGTAATGACTTGATAAGTGTATTAAATAATAAGATAGCATATTGTTGACATGTTTAAGATGAATTGAAGTCTCATATTAATATGTTATATGTGTACATAGATATTGTATCATAGAGTATGACTTTAATAGTTTAAAGTGTTATACACGTGTGATATGGATGTGGTGAGTTTAAATTCACGTACGTGGTTAGTTAGCAAGTTAAGTTACAAACCACGTTGTTAAGTTGAACTTAAAGAAGAAGTTCAACGGTTAGAACGTAATGGTTATGAACTAATCGACATCGTATGCATAATGTAATGTGTAGGACGTTGAGGAATTGAATTGTAACTAGATTTGTAGCTTGCGCGCTAGGCAAGTTTCTAAACCTTACTTTTACATTAAGCAAGTATTCTATCCCTATCTTATTATTGTTAAACAAGCTTCTTTAAATTTTAAATTATTCATTGATCAAGCCTTAGACTTGTATTCTATATCGAGTAAGTTCTTGTTCTTAATTATTCAAGTTCAAGATTTCATATGAGATATTATAATTCTTTTAAAGTCTTACTTCAGTTATACAAAACTTATTCAATTGTATACTCTTGAGATTTATTATTTGAGTTGATTATCGGTTTATTGTTGAACCTTGTAAGACTAGCGAACCCTTATTGATTCGACTAGTCCATAGTTGATGAACGTTCTAAATTCTAGAACTATTATTGAGCTTATCCAAATCAAACTTCCTTTGGTGCGGACTCTGATGTCAAACTAAGATGAACAACCCTGTATAGAGGATTATTTATGCTTAGCGTTGAGATATTGTGCACAGTATGGTACTAAGGGTTGATCCCCTTAAGTACGAGAAGTAGAGTCCATAGTCTTATGACTGTTAAAGATTTCAAGTATAAACACTTGACAACCTAGGATATGGTTCAAGGTTTTATGACTCTCAGAAGTTCTTTTGATTCTTGTTATTCATTCTTGAGTCAAAAGTTGAGTTTTCTTATTTTAGAAGTCTTGATTCACTCGCATGTTATTATATTGTTGTTATATTATTATACTTGTGGGCAATCGTTCTCACTCTTGCGTAATAATAACATTGCAGTTAAGAACGAAAGGTCCGAAGAGCCTTCTACTAGCAAAGGCAAGGGCAAGGTCAACAAGTGATGAAGACTTGTTATTTATTTAATATGTTTATGTTTAAGATTTATGTTAAAGTTGTGTAAGACTTATTATTTGTTTACGTTTCCGCTTTTGAGATTTAAGGTTAGTATGACCTGGGATTGTATTTATTATTCAGATGTTGTAACCCCATAAGGGAAGGATTTATTTCTATCTATTGCATGGTTTGCATTTATTATGGGTAGATAGATAGATGATATTTGTACACTGAACACCAAATCCCATGGAATTGAAGTACCCGGATTTTGTGGTGTCACAGTCGTGCTGGTGGTGGGAAGGCATCAAATTCGCGCATATGAAATTATTCCACACTTTGGCATATCTATTCTGTCCTGCGTGTGGGAAGGTGGTCTTTGTATTCGTGCCTAGCTTGAGAGCCCATTTGGTGTCTGGCATGCAAAGATCCCTAACAAGCTTGTCCAAGTCGGTCTCATATCTCTCAGGCACTACCCAATTCACCATCTCTGCCGGAGGAGGACTCAAATGGAACACCTTGTTGATTGCCATCGAAAGATAATTCACTTGCTTTCCCCTCACGAACGAAATCCCATTCTACGTCTCCTTTGCATTCGCATAAAACTCCAGCACGATTGCCAAAGGTGCAGCCACGGGCGTTGCTACCACTCCAATTGATGAGTTGGTTTTATACCAACGAAGTGATATCCGTTATAGCTTGATGCTTGCTTACTTCAAGTTATTTTAGTGTCATTTTACTTGGTTTTGTGTTATTATGTGCAGGATATGGATTGATGAGAAACCAGGACAAAAAGGGAAAAATTACAGATTTTTAGAGAAAGTGGACTGCCGCCGGGGCGAGCCTCTTCAAGCCAAAACACCCGCCGGGGTGGGGTTGCAAAAATCAGGATTCAAAGTGGCTTGCCGCCGGGGCTGGCATTCCAAGTGTAAACTTGCCACCGGGGCGGGCCTACGGCAGAAATTCTAGTACGTTTCCTGCATTGACTAGGATTGTGGAGCAATAGAGATGTGATATGGATTGTGGCTGGGAGAGTATAAAAGATAACAAAAGAGGCCGTTATAAACACACGTAGACAGTTTTACAAGCCCTAATTCAAGGATTGATCTAGCAAGGAAGATTGAAGCATCAATTGACCACGAAGAACGCAAGATCGGAGTGGAAAGCGGTGATACAATTCTAGAGTTTATCTTCTCTCTTTCTTTTTATATTGTAATCAGAATGTTTTTTATGATGTGGATATTGGATGTTGATTCATCTATGATGAACTAATTTTCTATTTAAGCTTATGACGGATCTTTTTATGTAATGGATGATTAATTAGTCTTTAATTCAGTTTATGAATGTTATTTCCAGATTATTTTCTATGTGTTGTGCTTAATCTACATAATTGCCTGATCAACAATTATCTGTTATCCCATATAAATTCGAGAGGTGATATATAGGATTGGAACTAGCCATAGTGGCATATGTTTGTGATTTCTACGTAGTTGGAATTCATAATTCATGTATAGGATAGAGATATCTATGCATCATATGTAATCTGATAGGAACTTGATTTTAAACCTTATTCAATTGTAATTCACATAGAGATATATTGAATTAGTTATTTAGGGTGTCTTACTTAATTCTATCATCGGTGGATGCGAGTGAGTATGGGTGTAATGCATCGAGAGATGGTTATATCTACTTTAGTGTTCTTGATTAATAATCTGGAGTAATTTACATAAACTGGAGAAAAGGATATTATCTGAAGTGAAATAATAAGTGAAGTTGTAGGCTTAATTCTCTAAAACTTGGAAAAATCTTGAGTTAGTGTTGGAATTGGTTGAAGTAGTAATTTAGTTAGGAAATCATTTTTTAATTATTAGTTTGATAAAGCTGAAATAGTATAAAACTGGTACTTGTTTGATTAAATAGGAATTATTGTCTCTGTGGGTACGATATCTGAACTTATAAATATATTACTTGTTGATCACGTACACTTGCGTGTAGCGCGTATAAAAAAAATACCCAACAAGTTTTTGGCGCCGTTGCCGGGGACAGTAATTGCATTTATTACTTACAATATTAGTTTAATTAGATCAGTTTTAGTTAAACATATATATATTTTTATTCTTATTTTTGTTTGTTTGGTTATTTCAGGTATATTTGAGTAGTGCATGCAAACTAGATCAAAGAAGCCAGATTTGTTGCCTTTCGAGGAAGACATCGACAAACGGTTTCAGAAGTTAACTAAGTGGATTGCAAAGAATCGAGTAGAATTTGAAACTCCAAGAAAAAACATGGCTGAACAGGAAGACAAACCACTGAAGGATTATGCTACACCAAAGATCTCAAAAATTCACTCGAGTAGATCCAGGCCGGCGATCAATGCAAATAATTTTGAGATCAAGCCTGGGATAATACAGATGGTGCAGAATAATTGCCAGTTTGGGGGTCTTCCAAATGACGACACGAACGAACACATCTTCAGTTTCATAGAAATCTGCGACACCTTCAAGTGCAATAGGGTGTCAGACGATGCAATCAGGTTGCGATTATTTCCGTTCACACTTAGAGACAAGGCGAACAGTTGGCTCCATTCTCTACCACGGGGGTCAATCACCACATGGACTGATCTGGCGCATAAATTTTTGGCTAAGTTCTTCCTGCCATCGAAGACACATAAGATGAGAATGGAGATATCTTCATTTGCACAGCTACAAGGGGAGCCACTTTATAAAACTTGGGAAAGATACAAGGAGCTGTTGAGAAAGTGCCCACATCACGGATTCCCGAATTAGATGCAGCTTAATATCTTTTACAATGGGGTATGGATTCATATACGGACTAGCATCGATACAGCCTCAGGTCGAGCTTTTATGACGAAGAAATTTGAGGAGGCATGGGCATTGATAGACACAATGGCTTCAAATGGCTATCAGTGGCCGACTGAGAGATTGACTCAACCCACAGCAGCAGGAATTCTGGAAGTGGACTGTATGACAGCTATATCTGCACAACTAGAAGCGTTATTGAAGAAGATGCCATGTCTATGGGAAACGTGCAGCAGGTAGCATTCATATGTGAACTTTGTGCAGGTGAACATCCGATAGAACAGTGTGCAATCAACCCAGCTTCGGTTCAATATGTGGCTAACTACAACAGGCCACCTAATACATATCAGAATACATACAATCAGTGGAATAGGAACCACCCAAACTTTTCATGGAGCAACAACCAGAATCAGAACCAGCAGCAGGCTCCATGACAAGCATACTCTCCTAGTTTTCAGAATTAGCATCAACAGGCAGCTCCACATCAAGAGAAAAAAATGGATTTGGAGGAGATATTGGCAAAATACATAACAGGAAATAACGCAGCAATGAAAACTTAAGAAGCGGCGATGAAATCTCAAGCAACGGCTATTAAGAATCTAGAAAATCAGATTAGACAAATTGCGAGTGCACTGAATTATCGACCCCAAGGAACCTTGCTAAGTGACACAGAAAAGAATCCGAGGGGAGGACATGAGCAATGTCAATCTGTTACACTCTGGAGTGGGAAACAGTTAATGGAGCAGGATTCAAAGAAGCCGACAACTAAAGAGCAAGCTGAAACCAGTGTGGAACAGTCAGTGGAAGGGAAAGCAGGAGAAAAGGCTGCAGAAAAGGAACAAGTGGTTACACCGATAGTTTACCCTCCATCACCATTTCAACAACGGATCCGAAAGCAGAAATTACAGCAACAATTCACTAAATTTTTGTAAGTGTTCAAGAAGCTACACATAAACATTCCTTTTGCGCAGGCATTAGAGCAGATGCCCAGTTATGCCAAGTTTATGAAGGATATTTTATCGAAGAAAAAGAAATTAGAAGACTTCGAAACTGTGGCACTAACAGAGGAATGTAGTGTGATTCTGCAAAAGAAGCTTCCACCAAAGTTGAAGGATCCGAGTAATTTCACTATTCCATGCACGATAGGGAGTTTGGCCTTCAACAAATGCCTATGTGATTTAGGTGCCAGTATAAACCTCATGCCCTTGTCAGTTTATACTCAGTTAGGGTTACCAGCACCTAAACCGACCAACATCTCTCTACAGCTAGCAGACAGATTCGTAACTTATCCCCGAGGAATTATTGAGGACGTTTTGGTAAAAGTGGATAAATTCATCTTCCCAGCGGATTTCATCATTCTCGTCTATGAAGAAGATAAGGATATTCCAATAATCCTTGGGAGACCATTTTTGGCTACTGGCAGAACTCTCATTGATGTTCAAAAAGGAGAGTTGACCATGAGGGTGCAAGATCAAGAGGTCACCTTCAACGTGTTTAAGGCCATGAATTTCCCCAAGGAGGATGAGGAGTGTTACTAGGTGGATATTATTGACACAGTGGTGGGTGATGAGCAACTTCAGATACTTAATACCGACCCACTAGAATATGCATTGATGGGAGACTGTGATGAAGATGATTCAGAAATAAAAGAGTATCTGCAACTGTTAGAAGCCCACCCAAGAGTAAACAGGTTCAAGCTACTATTTGAGCCATTGGAAGCAGCCGGAACTTCATCAGCAAAGATGAAGCCATCTCTTGAGGAACCACCCAAGCTAGAACTTAAACCCTTACCTAATCACCTCAGTTATGCTTATTTGGGTAATTCAGCTACTTTACCTATTATTATTGCATTCGCACTTAACAAACTGCAGGAAAGTAAGCTGTTAAGAGTTTTGAGGGAATACAAGTCTGCTATTGGATGGACAATCGCCAACATCAAAGGAATCAGTCCATCATTCTGTATGCATAAGATTCAGATGGAGGGGTAAACCAAGCCAATGGTGGAACAACAAAGGAGGTTCAACCCAATTATAATAACCCGGGTCAAATCCCGAGTTCGGAACAAATCTCGGGTCAAATCCCAAGTCCGAATCGAATCAAATCCATCCAAAATAAGACCTTAAGCTACTGGCCCAATAGTATCTTCTTGGGTCATCTTAGCCCACCACAGGCTCACCCAAAAGTCATGACTGAAGGTACTATTGGTAGTAACTTAATTCCTTATACACAGATAAACTTTTTCCATATCTTTCGATGTGGGACTGGGGTGTTACAAACTCCCCCACTTAAATTTTTGACGTCCTCATCAGAACCGATCACACACACGACCCAAAGATCTTTGCCTCTCTAGCCATTGTGGGATAATACCGGCTGGCTTAGTGTCCCCACCTCTGGACCTCCTTCTCTCCATTGTGGGATAATACCACCAATCTTTGTGTCCCCACCTCCGACAACCCAATCGGATAACCTGACCCGAGCTTTCAAGAGTTGGCTCTGATACCATATATATATATATACCCGGGTCAAATCCCGAGTCCGAAACAAATCTCGGGTCAAATCCTAAGTCCGAATCGAATCAAATCCATCCAAAATAAGACCTTAAGCTACTGGCCCAATAGTATCTTCTTGGGTCATCTTAGCCCACCACAGGCTCACCCAAAAGTCATGACTGAAGGTACTATTGGTAGTAACTTAATTCCTTATACATAGACAAACGTTTCCCATATCTTTCGATGTGGGACTAGGGTGTTACACCAATAATGAAAGAGTTAGTAAAGAAGAAGATCCTGAAATGGCTGGATGTTGGAATTATCGACCCCATTTCAGACAGTGCATGGGTGAGCCGGGTCTAATGTGTCCCAAAGAAAGGTGGAATGACAGTAGTGAAGAACGAGAACAAAACTAATACCGACAAGTACAGTAACCGGCTGGAGGGTCTACATAGACTACAGAAGGCTGAACAAGGAAACCAAAAAGGATCATTTCCCCTTGCCTTTAATTGATCAGATGTTGGACAGACTAGCTGGACACGAGTACTACTGCCTGTTAGATGGATATTCCAGGTACACCAGATCGTCATTGCACCGGAGGATCAGGTGGAGACGACGTTCACATACCCCTATGGCACCTTTGCATTCAAAAGGATGTCATTCGGACTGTGTAACGCAGCGACAACTTTTTAGCATTGCATGATGGCAATCTTCTCGGACATGGTGGAGCGTAGTGTTGAGGTATTTATGGATGATTTCTCAGTATTTGGGGAGTCATTTTATAGGTGCCTCGAGAATTTAGTATTGGTATTGCAAAGGTGTGTGGAGACAAACCTAGTGCTCAACTGGGAGAAATGTCACTTTATGGTCGAAGAAGGTATTATACTTGGACATAAAGTTTCTAGAAAAGGTTTAGAAGTCGACCTGGCTAAGTTGGAAACAATTGAAAATCTGCCACCATCGACATCAGCCAAGGGGATTAGGAGTTTTCTCGGATACGCTGGATTCTACAGACGGTTTATCAAGGACTTCTCAAAAATCACAGAGCCACTCTGCAGTCTATTGGAAAAGGATGTCCCGTTCAAGTTTGATGAAGACTGTCTAGTGGCATTTGAGCAATTGAAGAAGAAGTTAACCACTGCCCCAGTGATCATAGCACCAGATTGGACAAAGCCGTTCGAGCTCATATGTGACGCCAGTGACTATGCAATAGGAGCAGTGCTTGGACAACGCCGGGAAAAGATCTTTCACGCCATATATTATGCTAGCAAGAGACTGACAGATGCACAGTTGGACTACACAACCACTGAAAAGGAATTACTTATAGTTGTGTAAGCATTTGACAAATTTCGGGTGTACTTGGTAGGAACAAAGGTGGTGGTTTACACAGATCACTCAGCCATCCAGTATCTAGTGGAGAAGAAGAACGCAAAGCCGAGACTTATTCGCTCGGTTCTTCTCCTGCAAGAATTTGACTTAGAGATTAAGGATAGAAAGGGGACAGAAAACCAGGTGGCTGACCATCTTTCACGGCTAGAGAATCCAAAGCTAGACGAGACAGACAAGGTTGCAATTAATGAGTCTTTTCCTGATGAGAAGTTATTCTTGATACACGACGAGTTCCATGGTACGTGGATTTTGCTAATTATTTGGTCAGCAACATCCTCCCACCAGACTTAACTCGCCACCAAAAGAGGAAATTTCTACATGATGTAAGGTGGTATATGTGGGACGAACCATATTTATTTTACCAGTGTGCTGACAGAATGATCCGATGATGTATACCGGAAAGTGAAGTTGAGAGCATCCTACAGGCATGTCATGCTTCAATATACGGGGGACACTATGGGAGTGAGAGAACAGCCGCAAAAGTCCTCGAAGCAGGTTTCTTCTGGCCCACTTTTTCAAGGACGTACATCAGTGCGTGAAAAACTGTGACAGATGTTAAAGAGTGGGGAATATTTCAAAATGGAATGAGATGCCCCTAAACATGATCCTGGAAGTTGAGATTTTTGATGTATGGGGAATCGACTTCATGGGTCCTTTTCTATCATCGTTCAGCAATTTATACATCTTATTAGCAGTTGACTATGTCTCGAAATGGGTGGAGGCAGATACACTACCAACGAATGATGCGAAGGCTGTACTGAAATTTTACAAAAGAATATCTTCACCCGTTTTGGCACCCCAAGGGCAATAATCAGTGATGAAGGGAGCCATTTCTATAATAAATACTTCACCGCTCTCTTAGCGAAGTATGGGGTAAACCATCGAATAGCCACAACTTATCACCGTCAGACGAGTGGCCAAGCCGAAGTATCTAACCGAGAGGTGAAGCGAATCCTGGAAAAGGTCGTCAATCCAAACAGCAAAGGCTGGTCATTGAAATTAGATGACGCTCTATGGGCATATCGGACCGCCTACAAGACTACGATAGGTATGCCCCTATATCAGTAGGTCTACGAGAAGGCGTGTCACCTTCTGGTGGAACTCTAGCATAAGGCGTATTGGTCTATCAAGAAACTTGTAACACCCCCTTTCCGAAATAGAAAGAGAGGTTACACAAAACACAACAAAACTGAACGAAAGCTCTATGCCACGAAAGACTAGTATTTAAAACCAATAAATATCAACAATGTCAAACCAGAATAAATGCCAAACTGGCCCAAATCATAATCTGAAATAATTATTACAACTCCAAAGAAATTAATAATTAATATGTCCAGCCTAAATAGAATATTCCTAAACCATTGGATTGAAAGGAGCTCTCATCACACTTGCCCTTGATCCCCCTGATTACCTGCCGGAAGAAAAACACAGCATGAGCCAAATGCCCAGTACGGATACAGAATACAAAAAAAATAAAGAACCGAAAAAAACTAACTCAATTAATGAACTGAACTGAAACGAACAAAACTAACACAATGAAATAATAGGCTGAATCAAACGGCTGGGGTTATTTCATACCGAGCTCAAAATAAAACAGAAATATACCTTGCCACACAGGCAAGGTCAAATAATGCCACACAGGCAAGTCACACACATTGGACCGCGAATCCAACGCATGCAAAATCGGAAGGCGTGTTTGGCACAAGCATCGCCACTCCGCAGAACAGAACAGAACAGAAAACTAGGGTCGACCCATACGCCTCCCACAACAAAACACCAAATGGCCAACTCCCACCGGAGCACAAAACGGAGACGCCGTGGACTGATCACACCGCCACGGAAAGTGTCATGCCTCTCGTGCCAAGACGACATGCCTGTGGTACCCCCACAGGTGGTTATAGCTCAGGTATACCCTACGGTATAATCTAATAATAATATCATATCACAACACATGCGACACAATATTAACACATGGGGTTCTAGTATGTACATGTAACAACGAAATAAATATAAATACAAAACTCCAAAGATACGTTAACATGTACATCTCTAAAAGATTAAAATAAACACTAAATATGTTAACCCAATTCAAGAGTACAAACATGAGTTCTAAGTATCAATACCAAGACGAAACTAATATATTAATTTCACAAGGAACAATTATGTGAAATAATAACGAAATTAGAAACGAGTAACAAAACGAACTAATTAAATTTAACAAGAGTATCGCTGAAAGAGTACGGAATCCGTACCTGGATTAAGCAATGTAATACTCAAAATTATATTCCAATTATAATTCGTTACACTCCTTCCGTCCGAACTAATCAAAAGAATAAATAAAAATTAACTTATAAACTTAATGATAATTATTAAATTCAAAAATTCTTATCTTTTATACTTCTGTTAGCATGTGTGTCAATTAACCAATTTTATTTTCCAAGTACTATACTTTATTTCTTTAAAATATACATGCGGGTCACTTATTGATGGACATGAACATTTGTCCAGTTCCATTCCATAAATCAAATCATTCAAAATTTGCCAACGCCATTAGCAAAGTCATACATACTTTATTAAAAACTTATTTTATTTTTCCATGGCCAACCACATCACAACATTGATCTGATCACTAACTAGTGTATATATACATATATACTACTATTACTACAATATACTAGATATAATACTACCTTCAATTCCTTCGGTTTATATCATATAAAATTATGAATATATACATATAGCTTACCTGTATCCGAAATTATGTATCAAGTTTCTTGCTCCTTTCCCCTTTTCTTTTTTTTTGCGGCTGCTATCTTGTTGTTGCTCCCCAATTCCTTTCTCAGTTACGCATAATGAAAATAAAGACTAGGTTTAGTTATTTATTTACTTATTAACAGATTTATTAACTCTCCTAATCCTAATAGAATATTAATATTATCCACACATAAATTAAACCCAATTAGTTTTAAAAGCCCAAATTAATATAATTCTTTACTTATTATAGTCCACATAAATTAAATACAATTTGACCCAAACACAAGAAAAGCCCAATTAAAATATTTAAAACAAAATTTTAACTGTTATATATTTATTTATTTATTTTTCGGGTATTACAAAACTAAACTTCGATTTATCAGCAGCAGGGGAGAAAAGGCTATTGCAAATCAACGAATTGGATGAATTCCGCCTGCAGGTATACGAGAATTCAAAGTTGTACAAGGAGAAGGTCAAGAGGTGGCACGATCAGAAAATACTAGATGGAAAGTTTGAACCCGGATATTCGGTATTTCTATTCAACTCACGGTTAAAACTTTTTCCCAAAAAATTAAAATCCAGGTGGTCAGGGCCATTTACCATAAAGACTGTATTTCCACATGGCGCCGTTGAGCTTTATGGACGGGATCCGACAGAACCATTTAAAGTGAACGGCCAACACCTCAAGCATTACTGGGGCGGAGACATCGATCGCTAGACGACCGCGATCGACCTGGCAAAACCAAACTAAAACAGGGAGTAGTCAGGCTGAAAGACTCAAAATCAAGCGCTCGATGGGAGGCAACCCATCTTTTACGTTCATTTGTATTATATCTATGAATGTTAGTTGTGACGCCCCCAAATTTGGACCGCCACTGGTCTCTAAAATTTGGTTCGTCACATTCTATAATCTAACACCATGATAATGATATTACGACTAAATGTTGCATCGCACAGCGGAATAATACACATCACTATTGCCGAATAGATTACATTTAATTAATATAATTTATTCACGTCCCAAGGTCTTGTAACTTAAACATTGATTACATAGCTTAGACATAACTTAAGCATACATAACCTTAACTAGTACATAATAGAATAAGTTCTTATTACAATCATAAGTTCTACATAAATAAGAGCTACTCTGTAGCCTTTCCCTTGCCCTTGTCGGCGCCCGAAGGTCCGCCCTACTCTGCCTTAACTGAAATATTTTTAGGGAAAGCAAGAATGAGCAACAAGTTTGCTCAGCAAGTAATATAACAACAAGGGTGAGCAATATAGTTTTCGAATCCAAAGACGGTATAGCAAGGTGTGATAGTTCAAGACAACAAGAAATATCAAAAGTTCCCAATAACAGTTGCTAAGGACAAAATAATGTCAATATAGTTCAACGCTAAATCAATTTAAGATTTCAAGATAATTGGATACTGAGCAGTCACTAAGGACTATGAACTTCTACTAAAATTAACAGAAATATACTGATAATCTAATGAAACAAGTACAACAGGTGATCAGCTTAAAGTACGTTATATTAGGCATAACATTCAATCGTACTCAAGTGCGCACGTCGGTCTCCCAACAAATATAACTTCCCTTCAAAGAAGGTTGCTCATCTCAGTCAATATAAGACTCCGCACCAATCAATTGGTTTGGATAGCTTTCTAATCATGATATAAGTCTAGCCAAATCGAATGGCATAGACCACTCTTTATAAGTTCAATACTCAAAATTTAAAGTTCGAAGAATATAAATCAACTTTATCTTTATCCACAAAGTATTTAAGTAATACAACATGAATCGCAATTCCAATAGCTTACTTGTACGACAATAATAGCGCAAGTTCAATAAATGCTCATTAAGAATAGAGTTCGAGTACTTGCTTATAATATCCGTTAAATAAAGTAATGCAAGGTTGGGATGCTTGCCTTATGTGTAGTTTACTCACGTAAAGCAAATCAACACTTTCGAATCCTATTATATTATATTTACATGTATAGGATACTCATTAGCTAAACACATTTGGTACATAAGCCTGATATGAAATTCAAGTATACACATATAATTTAGTCATATAATCCTATACGTATGTTACTACGTAGCCTTTCCCTTGGCCTTGTCGGCGCCTGAAGGTCCACCCTGCTCTGCCTTAACTAAAATGTTTTTAAGGAAAGCAAGAATGAGTAACAAGTTTGCTCAGCAGGTAATATAACAACAAGGATGAGTAATATAGTTCTCGAATCCAAAGAGGGTATAACAAGGTGTGATAGTTCAAGACAACAAAAAATATCAACAGTTCTTAATAACAGCTGATAAGGACAAAATAATGTTAATATAGTTCAACAATAAATCAATTTAAGATTTCAAGATAATTGGATACTGAGTAGTCACTAAGGACTACGAACTTCTACTAGAATTAACAGAAATATACTGATAATCCAATGAAACAAGTATAATAGGTGATCAGCCTAAAGTACCGTATATTATGCATAACATTCAATCGTACTCAAGTGAGCACGTTGGTCTCCTGACAAATATAACTTCCCTTCAAAGAAGGTTGTTCAACCCAGTCAATATAAGACTCCACACCAATCAATTAGTTTGGATAGCTTTCTAATCATGATATAAGTCTAGCCAAATCGAATGGCATAGACCACTCTTTATAAGTTCAATACTCAAAATTTAATGTTCGAAGAATATAAATCAACTTTATCTTTATCCACGAAGTATTTAAGTAATACAACATGAATCACAATTCCAATAGTTTACTTGTACAACAAGAATAGCGCAAGTTCAATAAATGCTCATTAAGAATAGAGTTCAAGTACTTACTTACAATATCTATTGAATAAAGTAATGCATGGTTGGGATACTTGCCTTATGCGTAGTTTACTTACGTAAAGCAAATCAACACTTTCGAATCCTATTATAATATATTTACACGTATAGGATACTCATTAGCTAAACACATTCGGTACATAAGCTTGATATGAAATTCAAGTATACACATATGATTTAGTCATATAATCCTATACGTATGTTACTACGTAGTTATTCATGTGTAGTATGAAATCAGATTATAGGTCACTATGATTTCAATTGACGTAGTTCGCAACCATCGTTAGACTTATCATTTATAAACACCTTGTCATTTTAATACGCATTGCACGCATAAGAAGGATCATGATAAATACACATGTTAGGAAACAGACAACTAGGTTTAATTCGTTATCCATTCTTATCTAATCAAAGCTTTAAGTATTCAAGTAACAACATTTCTTACTTTTAATTGCTACATATGCGATGAGGTCACTAAGTATCATATACACATGTTCAAGCTACTTCGTCATGCATTTTATGTTATATGTTTCACTTCCTTGAATCTTATTCTTAATCATGCTCAACTAGTTTATCATGTATAGGACTAGCTAGGCATACATGGCAATCATGTTTTGAGACAGATGATATCTTATCACAATGGCCATAAATTTTAGAATACTTGTAATGTATCTATCAACAAAACTAGTTTCCAAACTATTGAGGTTTCTTTTTGAAATCTTATGTTAAACCATTCTACATGCAATGTAGCTTCGCATATCTATGTCATGCTTTCATATGCATAATCAGATCACATAGGCATGCTTACAAGTTCATGACTTAAGTGTATATAATTTAAGCTTGTATGTGAAACTCTAAGTTTCCATTAGCATGTTATCAACATTATTTAGGCATGCACAACTACTTCACTTACTATACATCATGCTTGCATATATACATATCAAGAATACGTAAGCATGTTCACAAGTTCTTAACTCAAAAGCGTTTATAGTTTATCAAGTCCATAGTGGAAACTCTAAGCCTTTCCTTAAAGGGTCCTCAAAGCTACTCAAGCATGCAAAGTAAATCCATATGTCTTATATCATGCCTTATGTTATGCACGTACATATCTAGATTATTTACACATGCTCAGAAAATCAGAATATACATTACTCCAAGTTCAAAATTTTTAGTTTTCCAAATCTTGAAGTTTTCTTGAAAACTCAACTTAAATCAAGCTAACGTAACATACAATAAGTAAAGCAACCTATGCTAGCATGTCAGGAATATTTATAACTAGTATCAAGTTCAACTAGCATACCCAACTTAACAGAACCACAAAAATTGGTTTCCCAACAATGGCAGCCCGCGCGGCCGAGCGGGGTAGTGCTATAGAAGTGGCGCTGCCGCGCCACTTGGTGCAAAGGCAAAAATTCTGGCTCTGCTTCTGCCGAGCCTTAACACCAAATGACCAAACCTTCTTCTGTTACAACTCAGAATGCTTCTAGACATGCATACATACTTAAACAACACAATAGCATGCTAATTCATATCAATCGACAGAGAATTCAAGCAATTCATGAATTTGACAAAACTTAATTTCAAGAACAAAAGTCAGATTTTTATACCTCTTGGAGCTTCTATGAATTCCCTCAATGCACTAATTATACTCCCTCAATGCTCTAGCAACTCAGCAATTTAATTAAGCAACATAGAAAATGAAGAGGATGTCTCTATTTATAGAGAAATTGTTAACCATGCCAAGCCATTACCTTTAGGATTGAATCCAATAGAAGATGAGAGAATTCTTTGGACAAGGGTTAGTTGGTGATAAGCATCATGAAGGTCGCTCCCCATGAATGATGAGCTAGTGGTTGTTTGGGAGAAGAAGATGGAGTAGGCTCTTAGCCTTTTTTTGTTTACACGTGAGGAGAGAATGAGGGAAGACTCTCATTTTGTGACAATAATACTCAGCATTTGGAAAGAGTGAAATAACACATACCATATGCTTAATACATATAGACACACATTGGCTTAATATTCACTTAGGGGTATACATGGACTCTAATTGGGATAATGATATTACAAAATAACAAATTGGGGGGGTATATATCTATATATATCATATAATCCATGTACCTTTTGATAATACTTAGATACAACTTAATTGGGCATTATTACACCACATTATTACAACCTCTATTATTATTTCAATTATATTACTTATTAAAATCCATATTAATTATTCACATACTTTAATTTAATATTCCATATAGTATTCCTTATAGTACTATACCTATCACATGGTCACATAAGTTCATGTATGTAACTCATACAATTTTATTACTCTTACAATATAGTTTCCATATTGTGTAGTCTCACTAAAGTGTCACACTACACTTTATAATATAGTTTATATATTACATAGTCTCTTGTATTTCACAATGCACTTTTTATAATATAGTTTAGTTCTATATTGTATAATGTACATATAATATGTATTCTCATAAGTCCAACCATGTGACTCACTTCCTTTTATTATATAGTTTCTATCAAAATGTCACCTCATGCTTTATATTATATAGTTATAGTGATAACTTTACACTTTAACAAATACTTGAACAAACATTAACCTTTTAATATTAATCAAATATTTATTCATTATTATTCTATCACCCATCATTACCATTAATCAATATTATATTATTAATTAATCATCTACTTATTAATTCATTCTTTAATTAATTAAATCATCAATATTTCTCATTACTGTGCCACACAAGGCATTCATTGAGCTTATCCTAAATTCCACATTTTTCTCAATTATTATAAATTTAATTTGAATTAACCCATCTCAAAACACATAATCACTTACATTCAAATAAATATTCAATTCCATTAATATATTCATTAAAAATATATGAAAATTCTCGGGTATTACATCCTCCCCCCTTATAAAAATTTCCTCCTCGGAATTGCTACAAGGTTACACAAATAGATGGGGATAGTCCCTCATCATCCTATCTTCTAATTCCCACGTAGCCTCCTCGACATCGTGGTTACGCCAAAGTACTTTTAAAGATGAAATAACTTTATTCCTTAAGGTCTGCTCTTTCCTATCTAATATTTGGACAGGAATTTCTTCATACGCTAGGTTCTTCTCCACTTGAATGGGCTCATAAGAAATCACGTGCTTGTAGTCGGCCTTGTACGGACGCAACACGGATATGTGAAACACGTTGTGAATGTGCTCCAACTCGGGTGGTAATGCAACTTTATATGCCACCTCGCCCACTCGCTTGAGTATCTCGAACGGTCCTATGAATCTTGTACTCAATTTTCCTTTCTTGCCGAAATGAATTTTTCACTTCCATGGTGATACCTTCAAAAATACGAAACTGCCAACTTTAAAGTCCCGGTCTTGTCGATGCAAGTCTGCGTACTTTTTTTGGCGATCTTGAGCTGCTACTAGTCTGGCTCTTATCACTGTCACCACGTCTGTGGTTTGTTGTATTAACTCTGGTCCGAGTATTCGTCGCTCTCCGACTTCGTCCCAACATAACGGCATTCTGCATTTTCTTCCGTAAAGATCTTCATGCGGTGGCATGCCGATACTCGCATGATAACTATTGTTTACTCAAATTCAAATAAGGGTAGGTGGTCATCCCAATTTCCCTTGAAATCCATCACGCAAGTCCTAAGCATACTCTCCAGCATTTGTATAGTTCGCTCACTCTGTCCGTCTGTCTGAGGATGATAAGCGGTACTCAACCTCAACTGCGTTCCCATTCTCTCTTGCAAGCTTTTTCAGAAATTTGACGTGAAGCGCGGATCTCGATCAGAGACAATTGACACCGGCACTCCATGTTGTGAAATAATCTCCTTTACATAAAGATTCGCTAACTGATTCAAACTATATCGAATCTTGATCGGTAGAAAATGTACGATCTTTGTTAATCGATCCACGATAACCCAAATGGCATCATAACCTTTCTGTGTGATTGGAAGTCCTACCACGAAGTCCATCGTAATGTGCTCCCATTTCAACTCCGATATTTCCAACCGTTGTAGTAAACCACTCGGCCGCTGATGCTCTGCTTTGACGCGTTGGCAAGTCAGACATCTACTAACACACTCTGCGACTTCTCGTTTTAGATTGGGCCACCAAAAATGTTGCCTCAAATCTCGGTACATCTTCGTGCCTCCCGGATGAACGAAATACGTCGTATTGTGTGCCTTGTACAAAATCTCTTCTCTCAATTCGGTTACCGCTGGCACCCACACTCTCCCTTCAAATCTCAAGATACAGTCTTTATCCATTCTAAATCTTTCCTCTCCATTTTTTGCGATCCTCTTTCTAATTTTCTCGCACTCTTCATCTTTCTCTTGTGAGTCCTTCACTCTATCCAACAATGTCGGATGAGCTTCCATTACGAGCAACTTTACTTCAGACCTCTTCGGTCCTTTTACCTTTATCTCTAATTTTTTCATCTCTCTTATTAACTCGTCTTGAGTCGTCAAATGAAACAATTTCTCTCTTCCTTTTCTGCTCAGAGCGTCGGCAACTACGTTTACTTTACCTAGGTGATAAAGAATATCATAGTCATAATCCTTGATCAATTCTAACCACCTTCTCTGATGCATATTCAACTCTTTCTGTATGAAGATATATTTTAGACTTTTGTGGTCCAAGTATATCTCATATTTCTCTCTGTACAAATAATGCCTCCAAATCTTCAACGCAAAAACTACTGCCGCTAACTCTAGGTCGTGAGTAGGGTATCATTTTTTGTAGTCCTTTAATTGTCGTGATGCATACGCAATGATCTTACCGTGCTGCATAAGCACACAGCCAAGTCCCTTGTGCGATGCATCACTATACACCACAAAATTTCTCGCATCATCTGGTAATGACAACATAGGTGCCTCGCTTAATCTCTTCTTCAACTCTTGAAAACTTTCTTCGCATTTGTCTGTCCATACAAATTTCACCGTCTTCCTCGTCAGATTTGTCAACGGATTTGCTATCTTAGAAAAATTATGGATGAATCTTCGATAGTACTCAGCTAACCCTAAGAAACTTCTTACCTCCGTTAGTGTTCTCGGTTGCTCGCAATTACTTACTGCCTCAACCTTTGCAGGGTCTACTGAGATTCCATCCTTATCCACCACGTGACCTAAGAATTGAACCTTCTCCATCCAAAATTCACACTTAAAATTTTTTGCATACATCTTCTCTTTCCTTAGAGCCTCCAAAACAATCTTCAGATGTTCGGCATGTTCTTCCTCTGTTTTCGAGTAGATCAAGATGTCGTCGATAAAAACTACTATGAATTTATCCAAGTATGGCTTGAAAACTCGATTCATCAAGTCCAGGAATGCTGCCGGAGCATTAGTCAATCCGAATGACATTACCAAAAACTCGTAATGTCCATAACGGGTTCGAAACGCAGTCTTTAGTATATCCTCACCCTGTACCTTCAGTTGGTGATATCCTGTTCGTAGGTCTATCTTTGAAAAACACTTCGCTCCCTTCAGTTGATCAAATAAGTCGTCTATCCTTGGTAAAGGATATCTATTCTTGATTATTACTCTATTCAATTCTCGATAATCGATACAGAGCCTCATCGATCCATCTTTTTTCTTAACGAATAATACTGGTGCTCCCCAAGGAGACACACTCGGTCGTATGTAACCCTTATCTAATAACTCTTGTAATTGTATCATCAATTCCTTTATTTCTACCGGTTCCATATGGTATGGGACTTTCGAAATCGGTGCCGTTCCCGGTGCTAAGTCTATTACAAATTTGATTTCTCTGTCTAGCGGAAGACCATGTAGATCGTTCAAAAATATATCTTGAAATTCATTCACTACGGATATATCTTTAATTTCTATTCCCTTTTTTTGAGTATCTACAATGTAAGCTAAATAACTTACACATCCTTTCCTTAATAATTTCTTGGCCTGCATCATCGTAAGGCAACACGATTGCTTAAGTGATAAGCTACCATAAAATACTACCTTAGACTTACTCGGAGTCTGAAGGTTCACACATTTATTCTGACAGTCAATTATCGCAGCATGGTTATACAACCAATCCATTCCCAATATTACGTCAAATTCTCCCAATCTAATTGGAATCAAGTCTACGCTCAGTTCATGTTCTCTAATGTTTGCGTGATAATTTTGATAAACGAATTCTACAGGGATTACTTCCTTATTCGCAATCTCTATGTTCAAGGGATCTTTTAATCGTTCTCGGGGTGTGATAAGTCTACTAGCAAATTCTTCATATACAAAATAATATGTGGCACCCGAATCAAATAATACATATGTATTTATATCATTGATTGGGATTATATCTGACACCACGTCCTTTGCAGCTACTGCATCCTAGATGGTCATGTTAAAGGTTCTAGCAGTTGGGTGGTTGGATTGTGCCGGTCCGCTGATCATTAGCTTGTTTCCCCCTTACTGGCTGCTACCTTCGCCACTTCCCTTCTTTGGGAAGTCCTTAATCCGGTGCTCCGTCGAGCCACATGTAAAACTTCCTTGTATCTTTTTCGGTTTCGGGCAGTTAGGTGAAATGTTCCCCTCCTGGCCACAGTTGTAGCAAGTGTCGCGTCCCTTCCAGCACTCACCTTGGTGATTCTTCCCACATTTTAGGCATCCCTCTGCCCTCTTCTTAAATCCTCTACGGAAGTTTCCCGACTGATTGTTGTTTTTTTGTTGTTGTTTTTCCACTTCCTTTTACCCAAATTGCTTCCTCCACTGCTGCTACTTCCAGCATGATTTTTTCCTCTGGTATTTTTTCCTTTCTTCTCCTTGTTGTATAGACTTAAGGCCTCACTGCCACCTTCTGTAATGATCGCCTTCTCCAGCAATGTCGCAAAGGAATCAATTTGAAGAACTGATACCTTATTAAACAACCACGACTTTAGCTCTTGTTCAAAACGTCTCGCCTTTCTTTCTTCGTCTCCCACTTGGTGTTCTACAAATTGTGCTAGTTCATTAAACTTAGGCACGTACTGCACCACCGTCATATCACCTTGCTTCAGTTCTAAGAACTTAACCTCCATCCTATTCTTCATGATTTTCAGGATGTAGTTCTCAAAAAACAACGTCTTGAATCTTTCCCATGCGATTATCCCTTCCCCCGCTCTTTGTTGATTAGCCTCCCACCAGTAGTTGGCTTCGCCCCTCATCATGTACGTAGCAAATACAGTCTTCTGGTCTTCCCCCACTCGAGCGATGGTGAAAGCCTTCTCGATTTCCTTGATCCAGGTCTGTGCGATAATTGGGTCGGTAGTACCCTCGAACTCTGGGGGTCCTACACTCCTAAAGTCCTTAAAACTTGTCACTGGAACAGATTGAGGGTTGGGGCGAACAGGTTCGTTGTTCCTTCCCTTTAGAGCTTCTCCTAACAGATCGACTAGCTTCTGGATCAGGTCTACTTGTTCCCTCTCATTGTTAACTGATTCCTTAGGTGCAGTTAATCTACGTCTGGGTGGCATTTTCTGTATCATAAGATTTTTCATTTTATTATTACTCAATCATATCACTTAAGTATTTCTTTAATACCAAAAGAATAAAATTTATAACACATTTCTGAAATAAACTTCCTTTATATTCATATGCCAAATCGTTTCATTACATGATCATCCCTAGCATATTTCTATAAATGTTATCACATATATCCCCTAATATCACAAAAGACGGGGAATACTAACATACTACCATACTACCCCTCTAACAAAAGCTTACTCGGGGTTTACATAACTATCCCACACTTTACATAAGAAGTTGGGATTACAACATAGTATATATATCACATAAGGAAAATACTACTAATACTACGGCTAGACTGACTAAGGGTCTCATCCCATCATCCGGCGCTCCACAGCGCTCTTGTACTCGATCTGCGCTATGTACACCATCAACTCTCGGCTCAAGGTATGTGTCCCTGCTCCGCTGGGTAGTGGTATACACCATCGATCACCCTCTCTAAAGCTGAACGAAACACATACCCCATCTTGTTCATCTTCCTCTTCTTGCACCTGACCTCATCCTCTAGGTCGTCAGCCCTCTCATTTGCGGCTTCCCACTTCTCCTCGAAGTGGATCCTATCCATAACCTCCAACTCTAGCTGAGTACGGAGTGCTTCCTTCTCTGTCTTCTCACTCAGCTCCCTCTGTTCTACCTCTTCCAACTTTCCTTCCAGATCCATGTTCCTTGCCACCGACCTGTGAAAAAGGTCCCCATCTGGATCGCTGCCTCCCTGCGGTATGCGATCTCTACCTCTAGCTCCTGTATGGCCAGCTTCCTCTAATGGTCTTCGTCCCTCAGTTTTTAAAACTCAGACTCTCTCTCTTGGGCCTCAGCCTCCAGCTCTTATACTCGGCAGTCTAACTCTAGAATACGCTCCTCGTACTCTCCCAGCATCTGCTCCTCAAGATTAAACTCGTAGGAGTCCTCCATGGGCTCCTCCTCTGTAGGCTCGTCCTCCATCGGCTCCTCCTCTGGATCAAACTCTACCTCAATCTCGTTTTAGTCGTCAAACTTGGATGATGCAACAGCCTATACAGGCACAACCTCTAGAGGCACCTCGTATACTACGTGTATATCTTTGGGCTCCTCCTCGGCCACTCTACTAGGTACTCCTGTGTCTGCCATCCTACAATCACAAACACAAGAAAAACAAACAGCAACTCCATTAGAATGTTAATAAAAACATAATTTCATTGTATAGAATGAAGTTACATTTCATGACACACTAAGTCTCTCAAGGAAAACTCTACATGAGTTTTATCTCCTTTCTAACTTCTAAGTTCTCCTAAGTTATAATCTAAGGACACTCGCTCCTAAGGTTTATAACTATAGCTTTGATACCAACCTGTGACGCCCCAGAATTTGGACCGCCACTGGTCTCTTGAATTCGGTTCGTCACATTCTATAATCTATAACCATGATAATAATATTACGACTAAATGTTGAATCGCACAGCGGAATAATACACATCACTATTGCCGAATAGATTACATTTAATTAATATAATTTATTCACGTCCCAAGGTCTCGTAACTTAAACATTGATTACATAGCTTAGACATAACTTAAGCATACATAACCTTAACTAGTACATAATAGAATAAGTTCTTATTACAATCATAAGTTCTACATAAATAAGAGCTACTCTGTAGCCTTTCCCTTGCCCTTGTCGGCGCCCGAAGGTCCGCCCTGCTCTGCCTTAACTGAAATATTTTTAGGAAAAGCAAGAATGAGCAACAAGTTTGCTCAACAAGTAATATAACAACAAGGGTGAGCAATATAGTTTTCGAATCCAAAGACGGTATAGCAAGGTGTGATAGTTCAAGACAACAAGAAATATCAAAAGTTCTCAATAACAGTTGCTAAGGACAAAATAATGTCAATATAGTTCAACGCTAAATTAATTTAAGATTTCAAGATAATTGGATACTGAGCAGTCACTAAGGACTATGAACTTCTACTAGAATTAACAGAAATATACTGATAATCTAATGAAACAAGTACAACAGGTGATCAGCTTAAAGTACGCTATATTAGGCATAACATTCAATCATACTCAAGTGCGCACGTCGGTCTCCCAACAAATATAACTTCCCTTCAAAGAAGGTTGCTCATCTCAGTCAATATAAGACTCCGCACCAATCAACTAGTTTGGATAGCTTTCTAATCATGATATAAGTCTAGCCAAATCAAATGGCATAGACCACTCTTTATAAGTTCAATACTCAAAATTTAAAGTTCGAAGAATATAAATCAACTTTATCTTTATCCACAAAGTATTTAAGTAATACAACATGAATCGCAATTCCAATAGCTTACTTGTACGACAATAATAGCGCAAGTTCAATAAATGCTCATTAAGAATAGAGTTCGAGTACTTGCTTACAATATCCGTTAAATAAAGTAATGCAAGGTTGGGATGCTTGCCTTATGTGTAGTTTACTCACGTAAAGCAAATCAACACTTTCGAATCCTATTATAATATATTTACACGTATAGGATACTCATTAGCTAAACACATTTGGTACATAAGCTTGATATGAAATTCAAGTATACACATATGATTTAGTCATATAATCCTATACGTATGTTACTACGTAGTTATTCATGTGTAGCATGAAATCAGATTATAGGTCACTATGATTTCAATTAACGTAGTTCGCAACCATCGTTAGACTTATCATTTATAAACACCTTGTCAATTTAATACGCATTGCACGCACAAGAAGGATTATGATAAATACACATGTTAGGAAACTGACAACTAGGTTCAATTCGTTATCCATTCTTATCTAATCAAAGCTTTAAGTATTCAAGTAATAACATTTCTTACGTTTAATTGCTACACATATGCTATGATGTCACTAAGTATCATATACACATGTTCAAGTTACTTTAGTCATGCATTTTATGTTATATGTTTCACTTCCTTGAATCTTGTTCTTAATCATGTTCAACTAGTTTATCGTGCATAGGACTAGCTAGGCATACATGGCAATCATGTTTAGAAGCATATGATATCTTATCACAATGGCCATAATTTTTAGAATACTTGTAATGTATCTATCAACAAAACTAGTTTCCAAACTATTGAGGTTTCTTTTTGAAATCTTATATTAAACCATTCTACATGCAATGTAGCTTCGCATATCACATGTCATGCTTTCATATGCATAATCAGATCACATAGGCATGCTTACAAGTTCATGACTTAAGTGTATATAATTTAAGCTTGTATGTGAAACTCTAAGTTTCCATTAGCATGTTATCAACATTATTTAGGCATGCAAAACTACTTCACTTACTATACATCATGCTTGTATATATACATATCAAGAATACGTAAGCATGTTCACAAGTTCTTAACTCAAAAGCGTTTATGGTTTATCAAGTCCATATTGGAAACTCTAAGCCTTTCTTTAGAGGGCCTCAAAGCTACTCAAGCATGCAAAGTAATTCCACATGTCTTATATCATGCCTTATGTTATGCACGTACATATCTAGATTATTTACACATGCTCAGAAAATCAGAATATACATTACTCCAAGTTCAAAATTTTTAGTTTTCCAAATCTTGAAGTTTTCTTGAAAACTCAACTTAAATCAAGCTAACGTAACATACTATTAGTAAAGAAACCTATGCTAGCATGTCAGGAATATTTATAACTAGTATCAAGTTCAACTAGCATGCCCAACTTAACAGAACCACAAAACTTGGTTTTCCAACAATGGCAGCCCGCGCGGCCACGCGGGGTAGTGCTATAGAAGTGGCGCTGCCTGCGCCACTTCCTGCAAAGGCAAAAATTCTGGCTCTGCTTCTGTAGAGCCTTAACACCAAATGACCAAACCTTCTTCTGTTACAACTCGGAATGTTCTAGACATGCATACATAGTTAAACAACACAATGGCAGTGCTAATTCATATCAATCGACAGAGAATTCAAGCAATTCAAGAATTTGACAAAACTTAATTTCAAGAACAAAAGTCAGATTTTTATTACCTCTTGGAGCTTATATGAATTCCCTCAATGCACTAATTATACTCCCTCAATGCTCTCTCTAGCAACTCAGCAATTTAATTAAGCAACATAGAAAATGAAGAGGAGGTCTCTATTTATAGAGAAATTGTTAACCATGCCAAGCCATTACCTTAAGGATTGAATCCAATAGAAGATGAGAGAATTCTTTGGACAAGGGTTAGTTGGTGATAAGCATCATGAAGGCCACTCCCCATGAATGATGAGCTAGTGGTTGCTTGGGAGAAGAAGATGGAGTAGGCTCTTAGCCTTTTTTTGTTTACACGTGAGGAGAGAATGAGGGAAGACTTTCATTTTGGGACAACAATACTCAGCATTTGGAAGGAGTGAAATAACACATACCATATGCTTAATACATATAAATACACATTGGCTTAATATTCACTTAGGGGTATACATGGACTCTAATTGGGATAATGATATTACAAAATAGCAAATTAGGGGGGGTATATATCTATATATATCATATAATCCATGTACCTTTTGATAATACTTGGATACAACTTAATTGGGCATTATTACACTACATTATTACAACCTCTATTATTATTTCAATTATATTACTTATTGAAATCCATATTAATTATTCACATACTTTAATTTAATATTCCATATAGTATTCCTTATAGTACTATACCTATCACATGGTCACATAAGTTCATGTATGTAACTCATACAATTTTATTACTCTTACAATATAGTTTCCATATTGTATAGTCTCACTAAAGTGTCACACTACACTTTATAATATAGTTTATATATTACATAGTCTCTTGTATTTCACAATGCACTTTTTATAATATAGTTTGGTTCTATATTATATAATATACATATAATATGTATTCTCATAAGTCCAACCATGTGACTCACTTCCTTTTATTATATAGTTTCTATCAAAATGTCACCTCATGCTTTATATTATATAGTTGTAGTGATAACTTTACACTTTAACAACTACTTGAACAAACATTAACCTTTTAATATTAATCAAATATTTATTCATTATTATTCTATCACCCGTCATTACCATTAATCAATATTATATTATTAATTAATCATCTACTTATTAATTCCTTCTTTAATTAATTAAATCATCAATATTTCTCAATACTGTGTCACACAAGGCATTCATTGAGCTTATCTTAAATTTCACATTCTTCTCAATTATTATAAATTTAATTTGAATTAACCCATCTCAAAATACATAATCACTTATATTCAAATAAATTTTCAATTCCATTAATATATTCATTAAAAATATATGGAAATTCTCGGGTATTATATTAGTAGTGTCATTCATAGTTAGTATAGATTGAGTGATTAATAATGCATGGTCTAAACAGTTGGCGTAGTTTTCGTGCAGATATAGGCCAACGTTAAACACTACTCGAGCCAATCCTCAAGGAGGCAAGCATTAAAGAACTAAAGGGAGTACAAAAGGAACTCATCAGTAGCCATGCTAGCAGGAAAATGAAGGGGAAATTTTTAGTGCCACATGTCGGCCCCCGCGGGCATTGCAAGGCTAAAAGACCCTCCCCCGCGGGCTTTATAAGGCAATTCTCTGCATGGTACCCGCCGAGGCTGGCATTCACGACCAAATCATGCCGCCCCGACGGGTTTCCAAGAAGACAAAGTGTCACGCCCGCAGGCTGTCCAGACCGAATCACTGCCTAGTACCCGCCCCCGCGGGCTTCACAAGCACAATATCACCCGCCCCGATGGGCTATTGCCAGTTTTGTTTTTAAAAAAATCTCTTTTTAGCACTCGGTAAGCCAATTCCAACACAAATCTTAAATCCTTGGCTGCCAAAATGAACATTCCCACTCCATATCCATCATCTTCACAACCTCAAAGCCTCAACAAACCGGATTGAAACCAACAAGTGGTTTATACCTTGAAACATCAACAATCATTCACCACTCTCTCATCATCCAACCACAAAATCAAGGTATACTTCTTCCAATTAGTATAAATTTGGGGGGTTTCAATTGGAGTGATTGGTTTGGGAATTCTGAAACTACTATTGACGATTGGTGCTATACAAATATTGCTTGTCTGAGTTGGGTGTGGGAGAACAATTTGGGGGAAAGCCACAAAACCAACCATCACCAACCAAAACCTAGATTTTCCTTGCCCACCAGCTGTTTGACAGAAAACCTCAACCACCAAATCTTCAGAAACGGCTTGATTTCAAGCTAGCAAACATCATGCCTCCACGAGCTCCCAAGCGGTAAAAGGGTGAATCCTCTTCTGCAACACCTAGACCCTTTGATCGGACAAAATTCAGAAGTGAAATCGCATCGACCGTTTCGACTACTTGGCATCAAAGAAGCTCACCCCCGAGCATGGCCTCAGGCCCGATGCAACTGACGGGGAGATGGCACTCCAGATTGAAGAGCAGGGATGGGAAACTTTCACTGACCAGCCCAACGCGACAGTGGTGGCGGTCGTGAAAGAATTCTACGCGAACGTCGATGACATCTCTCCGTTCCAGGCGTTCGTCAGGTGCAAATTGGTGGACTTCATTCCCACAGCGATCAATGAGTACTACAATCTACAAAGGCCTAATATGTGTCAATACCAGAAGTTAATCGATAGGGGGCTGGATTATGATGCGATTCTAGCAGAGATTTGCAAATCTGGCACTGCTTGGTTCAGAGGCAAGAAAGGGGGAATATTGATCATGAGCTCCAGCCTAAACTAATATGGAAAAGTCTGGTATTCGTTCGTGTGTGCCAAACTCCTGCCCTTGACGCATACAAGTGAGATCACCAAAGAGAAAATTTCTCTCTTGTATGCTATCCTCAAGGACTACGACATCGACATAGGCCTAATCATTAGTTTCTCAATCTGCCGGTGTCTGAGAGGATTGATCTCGAGCGGACTACCACATCCGTCTTTGATCACGGAACTGTGCCGCCGTGTGGGCGTCAGGTGGATGGACAATGAGCTGACTCAGCAGCCTCTCCAGCTGCTTGATATGAGGATGGTTTTCCAGTTCGACAAATAGCCGGTAGCACCACCACATCCTAGCGGACTGGGCTTCATTTTTCCATTCGCTGCGGATCAAAGAGCAGCGGCCATGGCTAGGGCGGAGACGACTGAGGAGGCTGCAGAGGGAGAGCCAACAATGCCGAACTGCCAGACTCAAGCTCTGCAGCAGCAACTGGATGAGCATCGCCGATTGGCTGACAGGTTGGCAGCGCGGCAGAGCCATATGTTCGACACGCAGAACCAATTCAACGCCGCGCTTGCTGAGGCATTTGCGAGGCTGAATACTTCGGGTGATCCATTCAAATTTTTGACTCCACAGCCACTGCCTGCTTATCCACCACCATCCTATTCTAATCTGGAGGAGGACACTTGATGTCTCAGGGAAGTCCTCGAAGCTTTAATTGTTTTATATTTTAATCAATGAGGACATTGCTCTGCTTAAGTTTGGGGGTGTACATTATATTTTATAATATTTTTAAGACTTGCATTTAGTTATTTATTTTAGTATAGTATAGTTAGTATAGTTAAAGTTTTTATGCTTAAAAAAAATTTGAAAAAAAATTAATTAAAAATCAGAAAATATAAAAAAGAGTTATTCATTAGGATTTTATGAGTCAGTATGTCAGTGGTATGAAGTAACCTTAGCCAGTGATGAGACTGGGCTTACATAAGAACCTGAACAGTAATGATAACTAGGACATTGATATGTATGCAGACCTTTACATGAGTCATTGCTTGTTTGACACTTCTGCACCAGTTAACACGATAGACAACAAGTTAGTAAACTTAGTTCAAATAGTCACATAATTGTCGTCTTGAACAGAAATTGGATTTTAATGATGGAAATTCAGTGAACTAGTAGTAGTGACTAAGAGTAGACTGAAACCTAAGTTTGGGGGAAGATATGAGAGCAATCTGAAAGAAAAATGAAAAAAATTTAAAAAATATGAAAAAGAGAAAAGGAAAAAAAAATATAGAAACTTATGAATAAATACCGTGACTAGTTTAGTTTCGTGGCCTTTGATACTCGAGTAAGTACGCCCTAGGGGATGTCTTTACACCCAGCGCCCTAAAGCTATTCAGTTTGGGAGTCGTTGGTCGAAAGCTTGTTACATGGGTATCACTGAAAAGCCTAAGGGGACTAGACATTACACAGTCATGAGTAAAATAGAGATACGGGAAAACAAGCAAAATGCCCCCGTGAATAAATAAAGATAGAAAATCTCCCATATTGACTTCCGACTTGGTTGACGTTGAATTGAATTCACTTTACTTTGTTTACGCGATTTCTTGAGTAAAACTGTGATTTTGTTCTAAGACGTGTATTATGTGATATATTTGATCTATAGCCGAGTATATTGTTGTTGAGCACACACACACACAGTAGTGGTGTTGACAGGTGATTGGTTCATAGATGGGTTTGAATTACAGATATATTTCTGGGCAAATTTATTATTTATATCTGTTGTGAATTCTCTGAGGTAGTATTGGTTATCTTTATATTACCTGACAGTTGTATTGGCAGGAATTGTATGTATTTATATATGCATTATTTTGCTTAAGGACAAGCAAAGTCTCAAGTTTGGGAGTATTTGATGAGTTGGTTTTATACCAACGAAGTGATATCCATTATAGCTTGATGCTTGCTTACTTCGAGTTATTTTAGTGTCATTTTACCTGGTTTTGTGTTATTATGTGCATGATATGGATTGATGAGAAACCAAAACAAAAAGGGAAAAATTGTAGATTTTTAGAGAAAGTGGACTGCCGCCGGGGCGGGCATCTTCAAGCCAAAACACCCGCCGGGGTGGGGGTGTGAAAATCAGGGTTCAAAGTGGCTTGCCGCCGGGGCGGGCATTCCAAGTGTAAACTTGCCGCCGGGGCGGGCCTACGGCAAAAATTCTAGTACGTTTCCTGCATTGACTAGGATTGTGGAGCAATAGAGATGTGATATGGATTGTCGCTGGGAGAGTATAAAAGATAACAAAAGAGGCTGTTATAAACACACGTAGACAGTTTTGCAAGCCCTAATTCAAGGATTGATCTAGCAAGGAGGATTGAAGCATCGATTGAACACGAAGAACGCAAGATCAGAGTGGAGAGCGGTGATACAATTCTAGAGTTTATCTTCTCTCTTTCTTTTTATATTGTAATCAAAATGTTTTCTATGATGTGGATATTGGATGTTGATTCATCTATGATGAACTAATTTTCTATTTAAGCCTATGGCGGATCTTTTTATGTAATGGATGATTAATTAGTCTTTAATTCAGTTTAAGAATATTATTTCCAGATTATTTGCTATGTGTTGTGCTTAATCTACATAATTGCCTGATCAACAATTATCTGTTATCCCATATAAATTCGAGAGATGATATATGGGATTGGAACTAGCCATAGTGACATATGTTTGTGATTTCTACATAGTTGGAATTCATAATTCATGTATAGGATAGAGATATCTATGCATCATATGTAATCTGATAGGAACTTAATTTTAAACCTTATTCAATTATAATTCACATAGTGATATAGTGAATTAGTTATTTAGGGTGTCTTACTTAATTCTATCATCTGTGGATGCGAGTAAGTATGGGTGTAATGCATCGAGAGATGGTTATATCTGCTTTAGTGTTCTTGATTAATAATCTAGAGTAATTGACATAAACTGGAGAAAATGATATTATCTGAAGTGAAATAATAAGTGAAGTTGTAGGCTTAATTCTCTAAAACTTGGAAAAATCTTGAGTTAGTGTTGGAATTGGTTGAAGTAGTAATTTAGTTAGGAAACATTTTTTAATCATTAGTTTGATAAAGATGAAATAGTATAAAACTGGTACTTGTTTGATTAAATAAGAATTATTGTCTCTGTGAGTACGATATCTGAACTTATTATTATATTACTCGTTACTCACGTACACTTGCATGTAGCGCGTATAAAACAAATACCCAACACCAAACTAGCACCTGTCCCGAATCATACTCAATAATTTCCCATCATCTTTGGTAGATTTTGAGGCCCCTTTCCAAAACAAAGGATTTGGTGGCCAAGACCTTGGCATAGTGATTTTAGCCCGACAGATTGACGAACTTAGTTGTGTCTAGAATATCTCTGCTACTGCCCTCACCATAGCTCTCGCCTGAGGAAGAGGACGAAGATGATAAACGTACTGGTTTTGGTGCCATGATGCTCTGCAGAATAATTCAAAACCTAACTGACCAATTCAAAATCCCCAAATTCTGCCTCTGAAATCCTCTCTGCAAACCTTAACTCTGATGAAGTGGAGATGGTTTGATTATATGGTAGTGGCTAGGGTTAGGGTTTATATAGCAATTTAGGTTGAGAAGAAATGGAGAGGATTTTTCTTATGGTGTGGAGGTAGTGGTTTCGAATTAAGGCTTTGAGGGGGATCGTAGCGAAAGAGTGTATAGATGATGGAAGAAGTGGGATTTGATCGTGAATAGGCTAGGTTATGGTGAGATTTTGGAATAGAAGTCTAAGAATATGTGGTTTTGCTCTGATAAGAGGAGGCATCGATTAGATGAATATGAAATAAAATGGCTTGGGTTGACTGCAAGGTGTTTTAAAAACAAGAAATTTTCTGGGTATTGGCGCGGCCGCGCCGTGGCATAGGCTATCTGGAGCGCGGGCGCGCTAAGACTGAAAAGTTACTGAATCAAATTTTTATCGCACGGGCTCGCTGAGTTTAACTATGAAGAGGGCGCGGTCGCGCTGCCCTTGTGCTAGCCTTGAAGCTTTTGCAGGATATTAGAACTTAAAAGCTAACTTGCATGTGAGCCATTTCCTGCATAAAGGGGCATTAAAGATGAGACATAACCTTATTCGACAAACTCAAAATTGACTATGTAAACTAACTGTGTCTATTATCAAAAATGCAATATTTGAAATTTGCTATACTATATTCAAAATGTATTCAACCTCAAAATTTTCAAGAATTAAACATAAGGGGGGAAATAGATAAGTAACAAGAATTAAACAAGGGGAAGAATAGAGTGGATGGGGTGCCTCCCATCTAGCGCTTGTTTATAGTCAATTAGCCCGACTTTCTCAGACATGATTATGGAGTGGAAAGGGTCATAGAGGCCTTTTGTTAGTCAACCTCGCCTCCCCAATAATGCTTCAATCTCTACCCATTAACCTTGAATGGCTTGTTCGGATCTTGACCTACAATCTCAACTGCACCATGACGGTACATAGTTTTCACCGTGAATGGCCCCGTCCATCTTGACTTGAGCTTTCCCGGGAAGAGACGAAGACGTGAATTGAACAATAACACGACTTGCCCCGGCTCAAACTTCCTATCAATAATTTTTTGGTCGCGCCATTTCTTCACCTTCTCCTTGTACAGTTTAGAGTTCTCATAAGCCTGCAGTCAAAATTCATCGAGTTTATTCGATTGGAGAAGTCTTTTGTCCTGCGGCTTTGAGGTCAAAATTCAGCTTTTTGATTGCCCAGAATGCCTTGTGCTCTAGCTCCATAAGAAGATGACAGGCTTTCCCATATACCAACTGATAAGGTGACATCCCGAGCGGTGTTTTATATGCGGTTCTGTAGGCCCATAATGCATCATCAAGCTTGAGTGACCAATCTTTTCTAGTGGGGTTGACAATTTTATCCAGAATCCTCTTGACTTCTCGATTGGAGACTTTAGCTTGGCCATTAGTTTGGGGATGATAAGTCGTGGCGACACGATGATTTACCCCATACTTAGCCAATAAAGCAGTGAATTGTCTGTTGCAGAAGTGACTGCCTTCGTCACTAATGATTGCTCTAGGTGTCCCGAATCTTGTGAAAATGCTTTTCTGTAGAAACCTCAAGACCACCTTTGCGTCATTCATTGGCAAAGCCGCCACTTTGACCCACTTAGAAACATAGTCAACCACCAAAAGGATGTACAGATTACCACAAAACGAGATGATGGTCCCATGAAGTCAATACCCCAAACATCAAAGATCTCATCTTCTAAAATCATATTCAAGGGCATTTCATTCCTCTAAGAGATGTTTCCTACCCGCTGGCACCTATCACATTTCTGCACATATTGGTAAGCATCCTTGAAGAGAGTTGGCCAATAAAATCCCGCTTAAAGCACCTTAGCCACTGTCCTCTCTCCTCCATAATGTCCCCGGTACACTGATGCATGGAAACCATGTAATATGCTCTCTGTCTCACTTTGAGGGATACACCGCCTGATCATTCTGTCTGCACATTGCTTGAACAGATATGGCTCGTCCCACATGTACCATTTGACATCGTGCAAAAATTTCTTCTTTTGAGGCTTTGTCAACTCAGGAGGGAGGATGTTGCTAACCAAATAGTTTCCAAAGTCAGCAAACCATGGTACTTCACCTTGGACCAAAAATAGCTGCTCATCTGAGAAAGACTCATTAATCAAAACTCCATCATCTGTGTCATTTCCCGGATTCTCTAGTCGTGACAAGTGGTCTGCCACTTGGTTCTCGGTACCCTTCCTATCCTTGATCAGTCAAACTCTTGCAAGAGTAGAATCCATCAAATCAAACGGAGTTTGGCATCCTTTTTAGCAATCAAATACCGAATGGCAGCATGATCTGTAAACACCTCTACTTTTGTGCCAATCAAGTATGAACGGAACTTGTCGAAGGCATACACCACTACTAATAACTCCTTCTCAGTGGTCTTGTAATTGAGTTGTGCATCCGTCAATGTCTTACTAGCATAATAAATGACATAAAACATCTTTTCCTTACGTTTCCCCAAAACAACTCCCACTGCAAAGTCACTAGCATCACACATCAACTCAAAGGGTAATGACCAATCTAGAGCCGTGATGATAGGTGATGTCGTCAACTTTCTCTTCAAATGCTCAAAATCTACCAAACACTCCTCATCGAACTTAAAAGGAACATCCTTCTCCAATAAACTGCACAAAGGCTTTGTAATCTTGGAGAAGTCCTTTATAAATCGAGGGTAGAACCCCACATGTCCAAAAAAATTGAGGACCGCCTTTACTGAAGTCGGTGGCTGTAGGCTTTCTATTGTATCCAACTTTGCCTTGTCGACCTCCAACTCCTTGCCTGAAACCTTGTGCCCAAGAATGATTCCTTCTTGTACCATGAAATGGCACTTCTCCCAATTTAGCACCAAGTTTGTCTCAACACACCGTTTCAAAACCATGACCAAGTTCTCCAAGCATATATCAAATGAGTCTCCAAAATTTGAGAAGTCGTCCATAAAGACCTCCACATTATGTTCTACCATGTCGGAGAAGATAGCCATCATACACCTCTAAAATGTAGGCGGTGCATTGCATAACCCAAAAGACATCCTTCTGAAAGAAATTGTTCCATATGGACAAGTGAAGGTTGTCTTTTCTTAATCTTTAGGACCAATTGATAGTAGTGTGCATACAAGCCAATCATGTATGATGATAAAGCACGTACTTTGTAAACAATCTTATTTATTTATTAATAAAATATTCATTTATTAAAGGCATTTAATTATCTACATGTTGCTATTTTTATAATATGTAAATAACCCATAGTTTTAAGCAATGCTTTTAGAATCATGATGATGATCATGCTAATGAGATCTAAATTCTTAGAAAGTTTTAAAACTAAAATAGTTCCCAATCGTGGGATTACTAAAAAGGGGATTAGTAAATCCGGATAGATTGGTACATATGTTGCTTGCTCATTGGATGAGGATGATTGATCTCATGATCATTTGTGTGGAGACACTAAAGCAAGTATGTAGGTGCTTATTGGAGAATAAGTTCACTGAACGTGATTCGCTATGGAATACCTAATGGAGATTTACTCGCCTGTCAATAGGAATTCCTAATGTGATAGTAGTACAAGTAATCCTTGGACTTGAGATCATCATAGTATCTTGTATGTAACAAATTATACTTTGACTTATTCCTTAAGACCTTTTAAGGCATATATAGGGTATGCTTGGGTATAATGAGTTACATATGGAGATAATGAATGATCAATAAAGAATCTACCACCTCTAGTAAAAGAGGAGATATGTCCTATGTGATTCGTTAAATGACAACCCAGGAATCCTTGGCCAAGGTGAAATGAAATTAGAAAGGAGTTTCTAATTTGCATTATTTGGAGTTGTGCATTTTCTAATCGAAATACATATAATTAAATAAAATAAGACTTGACAGTAAATCCATGTCTTATATTTAATTGGGACATTGTATGGTGGAAGGATTGAATTGTACGGTAACTATTTACTCACAGGTTCTTTTTGATTAATGTTGAAATCTATATTATCTGGAAAGTCGTTGATCGCTAGGGAGGCTTATCCCTATTGTAGAATAAATATTATTTATTTAAATAAATTATTAGTTTAATTTATTTATTTAAATAAGATTAAAATTGTTTTAATTGATTTATTCACAACCGGTTTAATATGGAGAACCTAAAGGGTCACACCATAAAAGGAAGAATAATTATTTAAGAAGGTAATGGCATAATCGTAATAATGCATTAAGTATAATTAATTTAATCTATGGTGATAGAATAAATTAAATAGCTTAATGTTTATTATTTAATATTTTGGAAATATTAAATATAAATTAATAAGAGGAGTCTTATTAATATTATTACAATTATTATTATTTTAATTTCTAAAGGAGTTTAGTAATTAATTTAATATTTAGTACTCTCATTTATTCCTAATAAGATTAGGAGACAAATTAATTAAATGAATTTAATTAATTATTCCCATGTGGTGGGAAGCCTAAATTAATTAAAGGAGTTTAATTAATTAAAAGAAATCCCATGTCTAATAGGATTAGAAGGGTTGACCAATGTCTATATAAGAGAAGTCTTATAATAGATATTAGATTGATGTAATTCCAATTGTTGGAGAGTACTCCTTTTCTATAGAGGATAGAAAACTAAGGTTAAGCCAAACACCCTCCTTCTTGATAATTCATCTTCCTTGGTGGATCACCTCTAGAGGCCAAACACTTGGGTGGCTAACGTTGATCAAAGAAAGGAATCTAACCTGAAAATTCAAGGAGATCACGAAGAACAAGGAGTTGAACTAGTACCTGTGGAAGCTTCGTTCTACAAGGGTATGATTCCATAACTTCTTATTTATCGTTTTAAATTAATAATTTGCATAAAGGATGATCCGGGTAATGGTTTTGTAGAAATTTTTTTAAACTCTGATATACCATGCTTCCGCTAATTTTTGCAATTTGATTGCGTCACGATTTCGTACAAACCCAACAGTGGCATCAGAGCCAAATATTTATGCAATTATTAATTTATTTTTGATTTCATATACATATGGGTATGTATTTAAAATAATTTATTGGGCATAATTTTATTGTATAAAATTATATTTTTTAAGAAAAAAAAAGAAAAAAAAAAAGAAGACTTTTTTTGGGAAGAATCACAATTTTTTTTTGTGCTAATCTTGAATTCTGCAAAGAAAAGGTGTTGTCTCTTTCTTACTCCAAAAAGAAGGTGACCCATCAGGAAAGGACTTTTTTAATAAACCTGCAGGACTCTTTTAATAAAAGAAGGTGACTTTTTTAAAAAAAAAATAAATATGATATATTTATATATTATATTCTAAATAATTTTATAATTAAAATAAAGAGTTTATTTTAATCTTGAAATTGGATTTCATGCAATTTAAAATTGCCCATTAAATGATACTCATATATATATGGAATGTTTTAATTCATGAGATGAATATTTATTTATTGATATATATGGTGATATGTATGAAAATAAATGGGGATTGATTATGGACTATTTGACCAATGTGATTGGATTTTATTTTAGTTGAATGCTTGAATGAATGGGTTTTATTAAATGGGGTCTGCGTACCTCGTCTTCTCTAATTTTTTTTTTCTTGATGTAAAATTCTATCTCCCTCCTATGTACTTCCCCTTGACTGTTGATCAAGGTTTCTATTTAAATTAAATAGTTTAATGTAATAGAAATAGTTAGAATTATCTTTAAAAATTGGAGACCAATGAGCAAGGAGCGCGTGAAGACCCGTTTGTATGGAGCCCGAGTTTAAATGTAATAGTTATATTTAAATTTAAATTCTTGCACTCCTAGGTTTGACCTTTTGGTTCACTTGGTGGCTCTAGTGAACCAAACTAGAATAAAAGTCCATAATCAATCCGGGTAGAATATAATATTCTATATTGCATGCTAAATATTATATATATTATATTTTATGCAAACATGCTTCGCATGTTTAATAAAATGACGCGTATTTTATATATATATGTGCATGCGCGCTAAACAAGATGAGACAAATAATAACAAACCCCTCAAAGAAATAATATTAAGTCCGAAGCGTTCAAATGATATTTAGAATATCAAACGTCGCCTTCTAGCATGATAAATTAATAGAGTATTAAATATTTAATATGAGCTTGTTGTGCTATCCACAAGGCGAGTATTGCGTATTTAAGATGTTAATTAATCACATTTGATGCTTATCAAGAAAATTGAACGATCTAGTCTTGTTGTGCTATCCACAAGGACGAACATTTTTCTTTTTTGAATTTATGGAAGTGCTAGGCTGGACTTAACTTAAATCATTTTAGTTCGGATGTGCACACACTTGACCATTATGATTTAAGAGGCAAAATAAAAGGAGTTATATAGTGTTGTAATTGACAAGAGTTGTCTACCTATTTATTTGTATATCGCTTGTTGTGCTATCCACAAGGTTATATACATTTGAAATGGGATCCTTATTCTCACTAGCAAATCTTTAATTAGATGTTGCCGAACTATATAAGTGAGGGTAATATAGTTTGATGAAAATAGTGGGAGATACCAATTTAAAATAAAGACCTAAATTTATTTTGGTATGCAAAATTAATAAAATGAATGTTTGCTAAAATGTTATTTTTCACATGCAGAATTTTAAAAATGTCTAAATCACTAATCTCACTACGAAGCATACTTGATGCAAACAAGCTTACCGGGCCGAATTATGAGGACTGACTAAGAAATCTGAGAATTGTTCTCACTGCTGAAAAGATTTCTTATGTCCTAAATTCAACTGTCCCTGAATCTGTTTCAGAAACAGCCTCTGAGGAAGAGATTGTCACTTTCAATAAGTGGCAAGATGATGCATCTGTGGCTCAATGCATCATGCTCGCATCCATGAATAATGAGCTTCAGCGTCAGCACGAAAAAATGGATGCTCCTGCTATGCTGCTTCACCTCAAGGAGTTGTATGGTGAACAGAGTAGGACTGCTAGATATGAGATATCTAAGGAGCTCTTCCGATCTTGGATGACCGAGGGTACTGCCGTCGAGACTCATGTCCTGAAAGTGATCAATTTGATTGAACGCCTTGGACAGCTTGGGTTCGTCATGGATGGGGAGTTGAGTCAAGACTTGGTCTTGCAGTCACTCCCTGAGACCTTCTCGCAGTTTGTGGTTAATTTTCACATGAATAAGCTAGATGTCAGCTTGCCTGAGCTGCTTAACATGCTGAAAACTGCAGAAGGTCACTTCCCATCCAAGAAGAACCATATCTTGATGGTGGATTCTTCCAATAAAAGGAAGAGACCTAAGGTATCTTCTGAAAAGAAGAAATCCAAGAAGGCTAAGGGAAAGGGGAAAGAAAAGGAACAAAAGAAACCTGAACCAGCTAAAGGAATGTGCTTTCATTGCAACGAGCCGGGTCATTGGAAGAAAAACTGCAAGAAGTTTCTGGCAGACAAGAAGCTTGGAGAAGCTTCGACTTCCAATCAAGGTTTGTTCATGATTGAAATTAATTTTTCAGAAAGTTAAAATTCTACTTGGGTATTGGATACCGGCTGTGGTTCTCACATATGTAATAATGTGAAGGGACTGGTCAGAAGTAGAAGCTGAACAATGATGAGGTGATCCTACGAGTAGGGAATGGAGCAAAGGTTGCTGCATTAGCTGTAGGAACTTATTATTTAGCAATGCCTTCGGGCAAGTCCATTTATCTTAATAATTGTTATTATGTTCCGAATATTATTAAAAACATTATTTCAATTTCTGTATTGGATATGGAAGGATTTAACGTTGTTATAAAGAACAATAGTTGTTCTATTTATAAAGACGATGTTTTATATGGTATTGGAAATTTGCGAAATGGACTTTATACACTTGACTTACAAGAAAATATATTTCAAATTGAACAAACTAAGAAAAGGAAAAGAGATGATATTAATTATACCTACATGTGGCACTGTAGACTCGGTCATATCAATGAAACAAGATTATCCAAGTTGCATAAAGATGGGCTCCTCGAGCTATCCGATTATGAATCATATCCAACTTGTGAATCTTGTCTCATGGGTAAAATGACTAAATCTCCTTTTAGTGGAAGAGGAGAAAGAGTTACAGAGTTGTTGACATTGATTCACACAGACGTTTGTGGGCCTATGACAACAAGTGCACGGGGTGGGTATTCTTATTTTATTACTTTCACTGATGATCACTCAAGATTTGGATATGTGTATTTAATGAAATACAAGTCAGAATCATTTGAAAAGTTCAAAGAGTTCAGAAGTGAAGTAGAGAAACAAACGGGCAAGAGTATAAAGATACTTCGATCAGATCGAGGCAGAGAATACTTAAGCGATGAGTTTCTCAATTGTCTCAAAGAAAATGGTATAATCTCACAATGGACTCCTCCAGGTACACCACAATTAAATGGAGTATCTGAAAGGAGAAATCGAACACTGTTAGACATGGTTCGATCCATGATGAGTTTTACCGACCTTCCAATTTCCTTCTGGGGATATGCCCTAGAAACGGCTGCATACCTACTTAACAAGGTACCTACCAAATCCGCCCCAAAGACTCCATATGAGATGTGGAAAGGGAGGAAACCAAATCTTAAGCATGTTAAGACTTGGGGTTGTCCAGCTTATGTCAAAAAGTTTGAACATGATAAGCTACAGACTAAATCCGAAAAGTGTAGATTTGTGGGATACCCTAAAGAAACTGTAGGGTATTATTTCTATCATCCAACTGATCAAAAGGTGTTTGTTGCGAAACATGCTGCCTTCTTGGAAAAGGAGTTTATCCATGAAGGGGTCAGTGGGAGTAAGATATATCTTGAAGAAGCTCAAGAACCACAAATTACCACGGATCAAAGTCAGGTACCTGACCAAGTAGAAGAACCTACTATACCACACCCTGTTCGTAAATCTGGAAGAGTACCGAAGATACCTGAGAGGTATGGATTCGTTGTAGAGGATGACGATGAGGTACGCATCATGAATGATGATGATCCATTGAATTACGAATAGGCCATGAGTAATAAACACTCAGGGAAATGGCTTGAAGCCATGAAATCCGAAATGGACTCCATGTATGAAAACAAAGTATGGACTTTGGTTTCACCACCTGAAGGCATTAAGCCTATTGGGTGTAAATGGGTCTTTAAAATAAATACTGGAGCGGACGGCAAGGTGGAGACCTATAAGGCCCGACTGGTTGCAAAAGGTTTCAAACAAAGACAAGGAGTTGATTATGATGAAACCTTTTCACCAGTAGCTATGCTCAAGTCCATTCGGATTTTGCTTGCAATTGCAGCTTATAACGACTATGAGATCTGGCAGATGGACGTGAAAACGGCCTTCCTCAATGGAAAACTTGAGGAGGATGTGTATATGACACAGCCAGAGGGATTTGTTTCAAAGGTTGGAATAAATCAAGTCTGTAAGCTGCAACGATCCATTTATGGATTGAAGCAAGCTTCTCGTAGATGGAACATTCGTTTTGATGAGACAATCAAAGAGTTTGATTTTATCAAAAATGACGATGAACCATGTGTGTACAAGAAGGTTAGTGGGAGCGTAATTTCATTCCTTGTATTATATGTTGATGATATATTACTGATAGGGAATGACATTCCTATGCTACAATCAATTAAAATCTGGTTATCTAAACACTTCTCCATGAAGGACTTGGGAGAAGCATCCTATATTTTGGGGATAAAGATCTATAGAGATAGATCTAAAAGGATGCTTGGTTTATCCCAAGGAACGTACATTGATACGATGCTAAAGAGGTTTAGCATGGAAGATTCCAAAAGAGGTCTCATGCCGATGAGCCATGGAATACATCTCTCCAAGAAACAGGCCCCAAAGACACCTGAGGAGAGAGACCGTATGAGTAAGATCCCTTATGCTTCTGCAATAGGATCTATCATGTACGGTATGATATGTACTAGACCGGATGTTGCTCATGCACTTAGTGTAACGAGCAGATACCAGTCGAATCCTGGAGAAGAGCACTGGAAGGCAGTGAAAAATATCCTAAAGTACTTGAGAAGGACTAAAGATATTTTTCTTGTCTACGGTGGGTCTGAATTAAAACTCGAGGGCTTCACAGACTCAAGTTTTCAAACGGACCAAGATGACAGTAAATCTGTTTCGGGGTATGTTTTACCTTGAACGGAGGCGCAGTGAGTTGGGAGAGTTCCAAGCAGCATACAGTTGCTGATTCAGTGACAGAGGCAGAGTATATAGCTGCAAGTGAAGCTGCAAAGGAAGCTGTTTGGATTAAGAAGTTCATAACTGAACTTGGTGTGGTTCCTAGCATTGGAGAAGCAGTTCCCGTTTACTGTGACAACACAGGAGCAGTTGCACAGGCTAAGGAACCCAGGTCTCATCAGAAATCTAAACACGTGTTGCGGCGATTTCACTTGATCAGGGAGATCATTGAAAGAGGAGACGTCACCTTGGAGCGTGTAGACTCTCAAGATAACATTGCAGATCCATTTACTAAAGCTTTAACACAACAGCAGTTTGATCGTCACTTAGAGAAGATGGGTATGAGATACCATGGCGATTGGCTTTAGTGCAAGTGGGAGATTGATAGTAGTGTGCATACAAGCCAATCATGTATGATGATAAAGCACGTACTTTGTAAACAATCTTATTTATTTATTAATAAAATATTCATTTATTAAAGGCATTTAATTATCTACATGTTGCTGTTTTTATAATATGTAAATAACCCATAGTTTTAAGCAATGCTTTTAGAATCATGATGATGATCATGCTAATGAGATCTAAATTCTTAGAAAGTTTTAAAACTAAAATAGTTCCCAATCGTGGGATTACTAAAAAGGGGATTAGTAAATCCGGATAGATTGGTACATATGTTGCTTGCTCATTGGATGAGGATGATTGATCTCATGATCATTTGTGTGGAGACACTAAAGCAAGTATGTAGGTGCTTATTGGAGAATAAGTTCACTGAACGTGATTCGCTATGGAATACCTAATGGAGATTTACTCGCCTGTCAATAGGAATTCCTAATGTGATAGTAGTACAAGTAATCCTTGGACTTGAGATCATCATAGTATCTTGTATGTAACAAATTATACTTTGACTTATTCCTTAAGACCTTTTAAGGCATATATAGGGTATGCTTGGGTATAATGAGTTACATATGGAGATAATGAATGATCAATAAAGAATCTACCACCTCTAGTAAAAGAGGAGATATGTCCTATGTGATTCGTTAAATGACAACCCAGGAATCCTTGGCCAAGGTGAAATGAAATTAGAAATGAGTTTCTAATTTGCATTATTTGGAGTTGTGCATTTTCTAATCGAAATACATATAATTAAATAAAATAAGACTTGACAGTAAATCCATGTCTTATATTTAATTGGGACATTGTATGGTGGAAGGATTGAATTGTACGGTAACTATTTACTCACAGGTTCTTTTTGATTAATGTTGAAATCTATATTATCTGGAAAGTCGTTGATCGCTAGGGAGGCTTATCCCTATTGTAGAATAAATATTATTTATTTAAATAAATTATTAGTTTAATTTATTTATTTAAATAAGATTAAAATTGTTTTAATTGATTTATTCACAACCGGTTTAATATGGAGAACCTAAAGGGTCACACCATAAAAGGAAGAATAATTATTTAAGAAGGTAATGGCATAATCGTAATAATGCATTAAGTATAATTAATTTAATCTATGGTGATAGAATAAATTAAATAGCTTAATGTTTATTATTTAATATTTTGGAAATATTAAATATAAATTAATAAGAGGAGTCTTATTAATATTATTACAATTATTATTATTTTAATTTCTAAAGGAGTTTAGTAATTAATTTAATATTTAGTACTCTCATTTATTCCTAATAAGATTAGGAGACAAATTAATTAAATGAATTTAATTAATTATTCCCATGTGGTGGGAAGCCTAAATTAATTAAAGGAGTTTAATTAATTAAAAGAAATCCCATGTCTAATAGGATTAGAAGGGTTGACCAATGTCTATATAAGAGAAGTCTTATAATAGATATTAGATTGATGTAATTCCAATTGTTGGAGAGTACTCCTTTTCTATAGAGGATAGAAAACTAAGGTTAAGCCAAACACCCTCCTTCTTGATAATTCATCTTCCTTGGTGGATCACCTCTAGAGGCCAAACACTTGGGTGGCTAACGTTGATCAAAGAAAGGAATCTAACCTGAAAATTCAAGGAGATCACGAAGAACAAGGAGTTGAACTAGTACCTGTGGAAGCTTCGTTCTACAAGGGTATGATTCCATAACTTCTTATTTATCGTTTTAAATTAATAATTTGCATAAAGGATGATCCGGGTAATGGTTTTGTAGAAATTTTTTTAAACTCTGATATACCATGCTTCCGCTAATTTTTGCAATTTGATTGCGTCACGATTTCGTACAAACCCAACAGTGGCATCAGAGCCAAATCTTTATGCAATTATTAATTTATTTTTGATTTCATATACATATGGGTATGTATTTAAAATAATTTATTGGGCATAATTTTATTGTATAAAATTATATTTTTTAAGAAAAAAAAAAGAAAAAAAAAAAGAAGACTTTTTTTGGGAAGAATCACAATTTTTTTTTGTGCTAATCTTGAATTCTGCAAAGAAAAGGTGTTGTCTCTTTCTTACTCCAAAAAGAAGGTGACCCATCAGGAAAGGACTTTTTTAATAAACCTGCAGGACTCTTTTAATAAAAGAAGGTGACTTTTTAAAAAAAAAAATATGATATATTTATATATTATATTCTAAATAATTTTATAATTAAAATAAAGAGTTTATTTTAATCTTGAAATTGGATTTCATGCAATTTAAAATTGCCCATTAAATGATACTCATATATATATGGAATGTTTTAATTCATGAGATGAATATTTATTTATTGATATATATGGTGATATGTATGAAAATAAATGGGGATTGATTATGGACTATTTGACCAATGTGATTGGATTTTATTTTAGTTGAATGCTTGAATGAATGGGTTTTATTAAATGGGGTCTGCGTACCTCGTCTTCTCTAATTTTTTTTTCTTGATGTAAAATTCTATCTCCCTCCTATGTACTTCCCCTTGACTGTTGATCAAGGTTTCTATTTAAATTAAATAGTTTAATGTAATAGAAATAGTTAGAATTATCTTTAAAAATTGGAGACCAATGAGCAAGGAGCGCGTGAAGACCCGTTTGTATGGAGCCCGAGTTTAAATGTAATAGTTATATTTAAATTTAAATTCTTGCACTCCTAGGTTTGACCTTTTGGTTCACTTGGTGGCTCTAGTGAACCAAACTAGAATAAAAGTCCATAATCAATCCGGGTAGAATATAATATTCTATATTGCATGCTAAATATTATATATATTATATTTTATGCAAACATGCTTCGCATGTTTAATAAAATGACGCGTATTTTATATATATATGTGCATGCGCGCTAAACAAGATGAGACAAATAATAACAAACCCCTCAAAGAAATAATATTAAGTCCGAAGCGTTCAAATGATATTTAGAATATCAAACGTCGCCTTCTAGCATGATAAATTAATAGAGTATTAAATATTTAATATGAGCTTGTTGTGCTATCCACAAGGCGAGTATTGCGTATTTAAGATGTTAATTAATCACATTTGATGCTTATCAAGAAAATTGAACGATCTAGTCTTGTTGTGCTATCCACAAGGACGAACATTTTTCTTTTTTGAATTTATGGAAGTGCTAGGCTGGACTTAACTTAAATCATTTTAGTTCGGATGTGCACACACTTGACCATTATGATTTAAGAGGCAAAATAAAAGGAGTTATATAGTGTTGTAATTGACAAGAGTTGTCTACCTATTTATTTGTATATCGCTTGTTGTGCTATCCACAAGGTTATATACATTTGAAATGGGATCCTTATTCTCACTAGCAAATCTTTAATTAGATGTTGCCGAACTATATAAGTGAGGGTAATATAGTTTGATGAAAATAGTGGGAGATACCAATTTAAAATAAAGACCTAAATTTATTTTGGTATGCAAAATTAATAAAATGAATGTTTGCTAAAATGTTATTTTTCACATGCAGAATTTTAAAAATGTCTAAATCACTAATCTCACTACGAAGCATACTTGATGCAAACAAGCTTACCGGGCCGAATTATGAGGACTGGCTAAGAAATCTGAGAATTGTTCTCACTGCTGAAAAGATTTCTTATGTCCTAAATTCAACTGTCCCTGAATCTGTTTCAGAAACAGCCTCTGAGGAAGAGATTGTCACTTTCAATAAGTGGCAAGATGATGCATCTGTGGCTCAATGCATCATGCTCGCATCCATGAATAACGAGCTTCAGCGTCAGCACGAAAAAATGGATGCTCCTGCTATGCTGCTTCACCTCAAGGAGTTGTATGGTGAACAGAGTAGGACTGCTAGATATGAGATATCTAAGGAGCTCTTCCGATCTTGGATGACCGAGGGTACTGCCGTCGAGACTCATGTCCTGAAAGTGATCAATTTGATTGAATGCCTTGGACAGCTTGGGTTCGTCATGGATGGGGAGTTGAGTCAAGACTTGGTCTTGCAGTCACTCCCTGAGACCTTCTCGCAGTTTGTGGTTAATTTTCACATGAATAAGCTAGATGTCAGCTTGCCTGAGCTGCTTAACATGCTGAAAACTGCAGAAGGTCACTTCCCATCCAAGAAGAACCATATCTTGATGGTGGATTCTTCCAATAAAAGGAAGAGACCTAAGGTATCTTCTGAAAAGAAGAAATCCAAGAAGGCTAAGGGAAAGGGGAAAGAAAAGGAACAAAAGAAACCTGAACCAGCTAAAGGAATGTGCTTTCATTGCAACGAGCCGGGTCATTGGAAGAAAAACTGCAAGAAGTTTCTGGCAGACAAGAAGCTTGGAGAAGCTTCGACTTCCAATCAAGGTTTGTTCATGATTGAAATTAATTTTTCAGAAAGTTAAAATTCTACTTGGGTATTGGATACCGGCTGTGGTTCTCACATATGTAATAATGTGAAGGGACTGGTCAGAAGTAGAAGCTGAACAATGATGAGGTGATCCTACGAGTAGGGAATGGAGCAAAGGTTGCTGCATTAGCTGTAGGAACTTATTATTTAGCAATGCCTTCGGGCAAGTCCATTTATCTTAATAATTGTTATTATGTTCCGAATATTATTAAAAATATTATTTCAATTTCTGTATTGGATATGGAAGGATTTAACGTTGTTATAAAGAACAATAGTTGTTCTATTTATAAAGACGATGTTTTATATGGTATTGGAAATTTGCGAAATGGACTTTATACACTTGACTTACAAGAAAATATATTTCAAATTGAACAAACTAAGAAAAGGAAAAGAGATGATATTAATTATACCTACATGTGGCACTGTAGACTCGGTCATATCAATGAAACAAGATTATCCAAGTTGCATAAAGATGGGCTCCTCAAGCTATCCGATTATGAATCATATCCAACTTGTGAATCTTGTCTCATGGGTAAAATGACTAAATCTCCTTTTAGTGGAAGAGGAGAAAGAGTTACAGAGTTGTTGACATTGATTCACACAGACGTTTGTGGGCCTATGACAACAAGTGCACGGGGTGGGTATTCTTATTTTATTACTTTCACTGATGATCACTCAAGATTTGGATATGTGTATTTAATGAAATACAAGTCAGAATCATTTGAAAAGTTCAAAGAGTTCAGAAGTGAAGTAGAGAAACAAACGGGCAAGAGTATAAAGATACTTCGATCAGATCGAGGCAGAGAATACTTAAGCGATGAGTTTCTCAATTGTCTCAAAGAAAATGGTATAATCTCACAATGGACTCCTCCAGGTACACCACAATTAAATGGAGTATCTGAAAGGAGAAATCGAACACTGTTAGACATGGTTCGATCCATGATGAGTTTTACCGACCTTCCAATTTCCTTCTGGGGATATGCCCTAGAAACGGCTGCATACCTACTTAACAAGGTACCTACCAAATCCGCCCCAAAGACTCCATATGAGATGTGGAAAGGGAGGAAACCAAATCTTAAGCATGTTAAGACTTGGGGTTGTCCAGCTTATGTCAAAAAGTTTGAACATGATAAGCTACAGACTAAATCCGAAAAGTGTAGATTTGTGGGATACCCTAAAGAAACTGTAGGGTATTATTTCTATCATCCAACTGATCAAAAGGTGTTTGTTGCGAAACATGCTGCCTTCTTGGAAAAGGAGTTTATCCATGAAGGGGTCAGTGGGAGTAAGATATATCTTGAAGAAGCTCAAGAACCACAAATTACCACGGATCAAAGTCAGGTACCTGACCAAGTAGAAGAACCTACTATACCACACCCTGTTCGTAAATCTGGAAGAGTACCGAAGATACCTGAGAGGTATGGATTCGTTGTAGAGGATGACGATGAGGTACGCATCATGAATGATGATGATCCATTGAATTACGAATAGGCCATGAGTAATAAACACTCAGGGAAATGGCTTGAAGCCATGAAATCCAAAATGGACTCCATGTATGAAAACAAAGTATGGACTTTGGTTTCACCACCTGAAGGCATTAAGCCTATTGGGTGTAAATGGGTCTTTAAAATAAATACTGGAGCGGACGGCAAGGTGGAGACCTATAAGGCCCGACTGGTTGCAAAAGGTTTCAAACAAAGACAAGGAGTTGATTATGATGAAACCTTTTCACCAGTAGCTATGCTCAAGTCCATTCGGATTTTGCTTGCAATTGCAGCTTATAACGACTATGAGATCTGGCAGATGGACGTGAAAACGGCCTTCCTCAATGGAAAACTTGAGGAGGATGTGTATATGACACAGCCAGAGGGATTTGTTTCAAAGGTTGGAATAAATCAAGTCTGTAAGCTGCAACGATCCATTTATGGATTGAAGCAAGCTTCTCGTAGATGGAACATTCGTTTTGATGAGACAATCAAAGAGTTTGATTTTATCAAAAATGACGATGAACCATGTGTGTACAAGAAGGTTAGTGGGAGCGTAATTTCATTCCTTGTATTATATGTTGATGATATATTACTGATAGGGAATGACATTCCTATGCTACAATCAATTAAAATCTGGTTATCTAAACACTTCTCCATGAAGGACTTGGGAGAAGCATCCTATATTTTGGGGATAAAGATCTATAGAGATAGATCTAAAAGGATGCTTGGTTTATCCCAAGGAACGTACATTGATACGATGCTAAAGAGGTTTAGCATGGAAGATTCCAAAAGAGGTCTCATGCCGATGAGCCATGGAATACATCTCTCCAAGAAACAGGCCCCAAAGACACCTGAGGAGAGAGACCGTATGAGTAAGATCCCTTATGCTTCTGCAATAGGATCTATCATGTACGGTATGATATGTACTAGACCGGATGTTGCTCATGCACTTAGTGTAACGAGCAGATACCAGTCGAATCCTGGAGAAGAGCACTGGAAGGCAGTGAAAAATATCCTAAAGTACTTGAGAAGGACTAAAGATATTTTTCTTGTCTACGGTGGGTCTGAATTAAAACTCGAGGGCTTCACAGACTCAAGTTTTCAAACGGACCAAGATGACAGTAAATCTGTTTCGGGGTATGTTTTACCTTGAACGGAGGCGCAGTGAGTTGGGAGAGTTCCAAGCAGCATACAGTTGCTGATTCAGTGACAGAGGCAGAGTATATAGCTGCAAGTGAAGCTGCAAAGGAAGCTGTTTGGATTAAGAAGTTCATAACTGAACTTGGTGTGGTTCCTAGCATTGGAGAAGCAGTTCCCGTTTACTGTGACAACACAGGAGCAGTTGCACAGGCTAAGGAACCCAGGTCTCATCAGAAATCTAAACACGTGTTGCGGCGATTTCACTTGATCAGGGAGATCATTGAAAGAGGAGACGTCACCTTGGAGCGTGTAGACTCTCAAGATAACATTGCAGATCCATTTACTAAAGCTTTAACACAACAGCAGTTTGATCGTCACTTAGAGAAGATGGGTATGAGATACCATGGCGATTGGCTTTAGTGCAAGTGGGAGATTGATAGTAGTGTGCATACAAGCCAATCATGTATGATGATAAAGCACGTACTTTGTAAACAATCTTATTTATTTATTAATAAAATATTCATTTATTAAAGGCATTTAATTATCTACATGTTGCTGTTTTTATAATATGTAAATAACCCATAGTTTTAAGCAATGCTTTTAGAATCATGATGATGATCATGCTAATGAGATCTAAATTCTTAGAAAGTTTTAAAACTAAAATAGTTCCCAATCGTGGGATTACTAAAAAGGGGATTAGTAAATCCGGATAGATTGGTACATATGTTGCTTGCTCATTGGATGAGGATGATTGATCTCATGATCATTTGTGTGGAGACACTAAAGCAAGTATGTAGGTGCTTATTGGAGAATAAGTTCACTGAACGTGATTCGCTATGGAATACCTAATGGAGATTTACTCGCCTGTCAATAGGAATTCCTAATGTGATAGTAGTACAAGTAATCCTTGGACTTGAGATCATCATAGTATCTTGTATGTAACAAATTATACTTTGACTTATTCCTTAAGACCTTTTAAGGCATATATAGGGTATGCTTGGGTATAATGAGTTACATATGGAGATAATGAATGATCAATAAAGAATCTACCACCTCTAGTAAAAGAGGAGATATGTCCTATGTGATTCGTTAAATGACAACCCAGGAATCCTTGGCCAAGGTGAAATGAAATTAGAAATGAGTTTCTAATTTGCATTATTTGGAGTTGTGCATTTTCTAATCGAAATACATATAATTAAATAAAATAAGACTTGACAGTAAATCCATGTCTTATATTTAATTGGGACATTGTATGGTGGAAGGATTGAATTGTACGGTAACTATTTACTCACAGGTTCTTTTTGATTAATGTTGAAATCTATATTATCTGGAAAGTCGTTGATCGCTAGGGAGGCTTATCCCTATTGTAGAATAAATATTATTTATTTAAATAAATTATTAGTTTAATTTATTTATTTAAATAAGATTAAAATTGTTTTAATTGATTTATTCACAACCGGTTTAATATGGAGAACCTAAAGGGTCACACCATAAAAGGAAGAATAATTATTTAAGAAGGTAATGGCATAATCGTAATAATGCATTAAGTATAATTAATTTAATCTATGGTGATAGAATAAATTAAATAGCTTAATGTTTATTATTTAATATTTTGGAAATATTAAATATAAATTAATAAGAGGAGTCTTATTAATATTATTACAATTATTATTATTTTAATTTCTAAAGGAGTTTAGTAATTAATTTAATATTTAGTACTCTCATTTATTCCTAATAAGATTAGGAGACAAATTAATTAAATGAATTTAATTAATTATTCCCATGTGGTGGGAAGCCTAAATTAATTAAAGGAGTTTAATTAATTAAAAGAAATCCCATGTCTAATAGGATTAGAAGGGTTGACCAATGTCTATATAAGAGAAGTCTTATAATAGATATTAGATTGATGTAATTCCAATTGTTGGAGAGTACTCCTTTTCTATAGAGGATAGAAAACTAAGGTTAAGCCAAACACCCTCCTTCTTGATAATTCATCTTCCTTGGTGGATCACCTCTAGAGGCCAAACACTTGGGTGGCTAACGTTGATCAAAGAAAGGAATCTAACCTGAAAATTCAAGGAGATCACGAAGAACAAGGAGTTGAACTAGTACCTGTGGAAGCTTCGTTCTACAAGGGTATGATTCCATAACTTCTTATTTATCGTTTTAAATTAATAATTTGCATAAAGGATGATCCGGGTAATGGTTTTGTAGAAATTTTTTTAAACTCTGATATATCATGCTTCCGCTAATTTTTGCAATTTGATTGCGTCACGATTTCGTACAAACCCAACACCAATGACTATCTGATTATATCCCGAGTATCCATCTAGGAGGAAATAATACTCATGATATGCCAACCTATCCAGCATCTGATCAATGAATGGAAGAAGGAAGTGGTCTTTTCTAGTCGCCTTGTTGAGCTTTCAATAATCCATACACACTCTCCATCCAGTGACTTCTCTAGTGGGGATTAACTTATTGTTCTTATTGCACTACAAGAAATTACAAAAAAAATGACGCTAAAATTTGTCATATAAAATTTATTTTTCGTCACTAAAACAATTGGTGACGAGTGTTAATCGTCACAAAAACCGTCACCATATGAGCGTGATATTAGATTTATTTGACAATATTTGATGTCGTCACTAAATGTTTTAACTTATGGTGACGATCTATACTATTGTCACTATAATTAATTACTTGTAGTGACGTTAATAGTGTCACTATTTGAATGACACCTTCGTCATTTTATATTATGTTTCGTCATCAAAACGTAATACATTAAATGACGCCAAACTTTGTCATTAAATGATAATGTTTTAGTGACGAAAATATGTTACTCTATTTAAATCATCTAATTTTAATGACGACAATATTGTCATATTTATGATTATTCTTTCGTCATGTTATTATGTTTATCATCACCAAAAATAAAAAAATAAATGACTGACAGAATAATTCGTCACCTAATAATATATTTAACATGACAATTATGTCATTGTCATTTCATATTTTAAATAATATTACAAAATAATTTGTCACCAAAGTGTTACTTTCTGGACACATTTTTTGATGTCACTAATTGAATACTTATGATAACCAATAAATTTCAACCCTTTAAATAAAATCATCGTGTTATTACAACAACACTAGCAGAACTGAGCAACAAACTCAAGATCAATTTGAAGCCCAATGATGGTCGAGTTTATGATGAGTAAAATCAAGATCCCGAAAAAGTCATGATACCCTTGTTCTGCACAAAAATATACAAGGTTGGCTTACACAATATGAAATCATTTAAAAAAATTAAAACTTGCCTAAACTTATACAGGTAGCATGTAATTTTTAGCATAGTAACATAAAAGCATATAGATATACCCCTCCACGTGCAAGAGTTATGGCCATTATAGCTGCAGCTTCCATAACCCATGATAAAGGATTCCACATAAACCCCAAAAATTTCAATATTTTACTTTCCTTTTGAAGAAATAACCACAACAATCAAAATGATCAATGGGGAAAATTAATTTCACAAAAATAAGGAACTAGTTGAGAGCAAAATAATGTTATCTAAACATCGACATTTATTTTAAACTTTTTCTCTTCAAGTTTGTTATAACCAAACAAATCCAATCGCTGTTGAACTGCATCGGAGGTCAACCCTTCTCTCATGCATTTTAGATGCTCAAAAACGTCTTCTAGAGGTGCATTTTCCTGCATGAAGAAAATTCCATTTAAAAAAACTGATGAAAATGTCATCATATGCGATATTTACAACGAAAAAAAATGAGAAAATTCAGAAGGAAAACATAAGGTCAATAATATACTTGTAAGTAGAGAATTAAGATTGGAATCTTTTTTCTTTAAGCACATACCAAATCAACTACTTCTTTGATAACAGCATCAAGGGCAATCGACTTATCATTCATTTTCGATCTCCTTCAAATTCAGCTCTGCCACCAGAAAATTACATTTTTATACTTTTTTTCATTAACAATTTCCACAAGCTCATGATTTTTAATTACTCTTCCATCTTTGGGAATGATAATAATTTCCTAAAACGGATTACTTAATAAATTTATGCAGGACTATATATATTAATAGCAATACACATCAAGTATATATACCCAAATAAAAAGTTTCTGGAATCATGGTCAGTTACATATTATGAATAATCCTTATCTAAATATAACAGAAAACTGGCCTTTTCTTGTTCAAGAAATGAAAAGGCAGACAAAAGAAATGTTCCCTTCACATTTTTCCACTGATCCATTCGCCTCTAGGCTCTAACCATCAAGGAGATGTTCACTTTTAAGTTATATACCTGTCCCAAAATGATTGTTATGCTTTCAAAGGTCAAGAAAGATTTAGTTTAAAGGACCATACCATATTAATCCACTAATCTCCTGAACATAATTTTTTAAGAGAGAGAGAGAGAGAGTTTACAAACGTACCTGCAAAAAACCCCTTAAGAAATCAAAATGTTCAGCATGAAAAGAGAGTAGAAACCAAATGGGTAATCAGGTCAATGAACTCCCAAAGCAGAGCATTCTGAATCTTGGCCAAAGTTTAAAGATTTTGGCAATATTCAGAGGCAAATTTTTAGTGTTGAAACAATAAAACTATTGCAAGTATATATATAGCTAGCAATACCCACAAATAGAATTTTAAATTGGGCAGAAATTATGGGATAGATCAGAGAAAAGGGTACAGTTGGCATGGCCATGAAAAGGTCCATCACAAATTTTCACCACCCGTGACTCCCCCCCCCCCGCCCCCCCCCCCCCCCCCCCCACCCCCCACACACAAAAAAAACACAAAAAACTGAGTATTGAGGTGGTGAACTAGGTAAGTACTTGACCTCTGCATATTACAAGTAGTTGACCACATATTCAATTTGCAATCTATCACTTATCAGCCAAAAAGTTTACTTACTAGTTTCTAATGGTATAGAGCCTGCTATGGATAAAACTTAGTCAAGAAAACCATCTACTTGTACCAAAGAGGTCAAATTTTAGCTTCTTTTAATAGGAAAACAAAAAAATATAAACAAGTAATTCTCCATAAAGCATTTCAAAAACATTAAAATCACCTGGACCAAACTACATAACCCCTGAGCATGATATTTCATCGTTTTCATAGTTTGAGAACAGAAAAACTAGTATGCAGCTGGCAAATTGCAACATTCAAACACCAATAAGATGCCCACATCGAGCATCCTTTGTGTAACCTCATTGTTGGTTTACCTCATCAGATTTTTAATCATCCTTGTACAATCTATATATAACACATTGGGTTATAACATGTTTCATAATCTCATTTGAGACTTAGTACATAACTAACTTGATTTTTAAATCTTTAATTTGTATTATGTGTTGTAACCGAAAACCCACATAGCAATATTTACACTTCCATAATTCTAAGTCCTTAGGATTTCATCATGTTTTAGATTAGTTTACTAATCTTTAATCCACCTTCAAAGTGATTTCATCATCCTATATACACATAGGATATATATTATACAAGTTAGAAATCAAGTGAATCCATGCATATTATAAAAATTAGTAAACTGTATAGCCTATTATACCAATTATAGTAATATAGTATAACATGTGAATGCATGTCACATGTATTATACCCAGCTGCATTACATATCACGTGATATAAAATTATACATATTATGTGTATTCAGTATGGATAGGTATGTACAAACTTGACATAATAGCTAAGTGACATAATGGGTAGTTTATAAAAATATCACTTAGCTTATAACCTATCAGCTTATATATTTTTTTCTAAAATGTAACTTGACACGTTACAGCCCAGTTCAGCACTCACATCACCTTGGTACCTACTTTGGAATTTTGTAACTTGAAATCCATACATCCATTTGCTCTCAATTTTGAACACAACCAAGATGGTACTGCATATTATTTTATAAAAATATAATCCAATCAAAAAGAGCATTTTAAACTGTGCTTACAAAAGCTTGAAATTGCCCAGTCGCAATAATTTTTACCGAACCCATCTTGATGCAATTTTTATAAGTTTGTTCCTAAACCCACTCTAATTCATCAAATCAGTTCGATTTAGCTCGTATTACATGTACATATGATACCTTGCCCACAACATTGGCCAATTTCAATTTTTAAGTATCACAGCCTCTTACAGACATTTTATCAAACATGTCATATGCACTGTTTTTAAAACTAGATTCTATAAATGTTTACATGGAGTTTAGCCAAAAACTTATCCTTATTACTCCAATAAACATATAAAACACTCCCATCACATTAATTCATAACCTTAAATACAACAGTATAACAATAACAACAATTCCAAGTATTATGTTCTTCAATTCTTTTTTCATAAATTCCCTAAGTAGATGTTATCTTACCTCGTTTGCTTGATGCATTAGCTATATTTATGCTTCAATAGCTGATTTGAAACCCCCTTCAACAAAACCTTGCTCTAATTCGTCTTCATTTTCAATTTATGACCCAAATTCCTTAATAATTCGGGGGTCTTTAATAGAAATTGGGTGAATTTTGTGTTTGTAAATTGAGTTTAGAGAAGTTTAGATATAGACTTGGTATGGAACAAATGGAAGGGCTGGAATTCTTTTTCTTTGTTTTTGGGTCGAATGTCAATAGGAATGGAGAAGGAAGAGTTCTTATTAATTTGATAATCCTGAATTCCTTTTTAATTCTCAGATGTTAGTAACTATGCTTAGCGGATATTACTAATATGCACACATGCCACCTCCTACTACCTTCTTTATGACTCACCCTTTTCCATTTTTAAATTTCCAGCATGCACTCTTAGTAACTTAATTTAATTAAATAAATTACTACATAAATTTTTTTAAAATATTTTATTCTCTTAAAAATATATAATTTATATAACACATCTTTGATATATAAATTATATAAAACATAACATATCTTAACTATATATTTATTTTATAATTATAAAATAAATATTCTACATATAATTTTTCATGCAAATACAATTATTTACATACCCAAAATATTATAATATCCTTACCTCATTAATGTAAATTCAATTAAGAATTTATTTACTACATTAAGATATTATAAAAAATATAGTATCCTTGTTTTATTAAAATAACTAGATTTAAGAATTTATTTTAATACTCTTGGGTAAAGTATATATAATTATTATATACTTAAACCACCTTCTTCTCATTCCCTTAAGACAATTGTTCACAATAATTTTATTCCCTCGCGTAAGAAATACATATATATAATATATATTTATTACCTTACAAATATTCCATGTAATGCACATGTACACACATCACATATAGAAAATAAATAATAAATTTATTCTCTCACATTATAAATTATTTATGTCAATTTATTTACATATATAATTAAAATAATATTCTCTCTTTATTAAAATAATTCAATGCTAGAATTTATTTTAATATCATTTATTTAAAGTATACAATAATTCTTGTATACTTAAACTAATTATTTTCTTTTTTCCTTCTATAAATTGTTTTCAACAATTTAACTATAGCAAATATAATAATATATATTCACTATAATAAAAACATGCATACATTTCAACTAATAATGTAATACATAATTTCTTTAATAAAATAGTGGTTATACATTAAGTATATTTAATGCCACCAATTTATCACATTAAAATAATTTAATATTATGAATTATTTTAATTTTACCCATCTCATTTCCTTTAATAAGTTGTCCCTACAATTTAATTACATATAATAAATATATAATACCAATATATTTATTATGCACAACATCACGTATTTCTTAGCACATATTCACTTATGTGATACAATATCCTTCAACATATCATCTAATAAGAATTTTATTTATTTAATTCTTATTTTAATATTACCCAAAAATTTGGGTTGTCACAACAATGACATGAAATTATTTCAAAATCGCAGTTGTTCAATTAGAACAACTACTAATCAATTCAAATCAAAATCTAGAAACATAGTTAAAATGTCAAATAATTTTTGTCTTCAAATTGGGATTATTGAAAATTGATAATGGAGGTTATTGACTAAATGGAGGTTGCCAATGATGAAAGGAAGACCGGTGACGTAGTTTGGATAAAAGTTTGTTTGGAAAATATTTTGCCTCCATATAAAAATGTGACACCATTGCATACTTTGTCATTAAATATAAGAATTTATAATGAACCAGTGTTGTCACTTATCCACTCATCTAATTAGTGACGAACTATTATCCCGTCATATAAAATTGATATTTGTGACAATAAAAATTGTCATAAATTATTAATTTTTCTTCTTTACAAAATTTGCCTCCAAAATTTCTTAAATTTTTTTTGTCTCCAAATAAAATTGTGACGATATTACGTACTTTGTCACTAAATATAAGAATTTATGACGAATTATTTTTGTCACTTATCCACTCATATAATTAGCGACGAACTATTATCTCGTCATAAAATTAGTATTTATGAGAATACAAATTGTCATAAATTATTATTTTTTTCGTCTTTAAAAAATTTCCCTCCAAAAATTTTCAGAAAATTATTGCCTCCAAACAAAATTGTGATGAACTTGTATTTGGTGTCACTAAATGTGAACATTAGTGACGAAATCACATTGTCACTAAATTTTACAAATAATTAATGACAAACTATTATTTTGTCATCGAAAGAAAAATATTGTGTGACAATAAATACTGTCATCAATTATTACAAACATGTCACTAAAAGGTTTTCCTCCAAAATTTTGGTACTAAATTCTACCTCCAAAATAAATTGTGACGAAATTTTGTTAATCGTCATCAAATGTGTAAATTAATGACGACATAAATGATTAATAGTAACAAAATTAATGGTCGTCACAATAACAAAAGTTTTAGTGACGATTATGAATTTCGTAATTATTAATTAACAAATTGTGACAAAATTTTGTGCGTGGCAAAAAAATTCGTCATAAAATGTGTGATTTCTTGTAGTGTTGGCTACCACAGTCATTCCTCCTTTCTTAGGTACGCATTGCACTGGACTTACCTATGAGCTGTCTGAGATGGGGTATATAATGCCGGCATCCAACCACTTCAGAAGCTCTTTCTTAACCACTTCTTTCATGATGGGGTTGAGTCTTCTTTGTTGTTCAACTGTCGGCTTGCTATCATCTTTAAGAAGAATCTTATGCATGCAAAAGGAAGGGCTTATCCCCTTGATATCAGCAATGGTCCACCCAATTGTAGTTTTGAATTCATTTAGCACTCTCAATAGCTTACTTTCCTAAAATGATGTTAGTGCAGAAGAAATTATAACAGGAAAAATAGAAGAATCACCCAAAAATGCATACCTAAGGTGATTAGGTAGAGGTTTTAGATCAAGTGTAGGAGGCATCTCAAGAGACGATTTTAAACGCTCTGAAGACTCCCTTGTGTGCTCTAGAGGTTCAACCAGAATTTTTAACTTGTTCATCCTTGGCACTGTATCTAGAATCTGAACATATTCAACTACCTCAAGGTCATCAATACCAAAGTCCCCTATCAGTGCACTTTCCAAATGATCACTGTTCTTCCCTAGTGTGTGCTCTTCATTCATCACCCTATCAACCACATCCATTCGGAAGCATTCCTCTTCATCAGTAGGATATTTCATAGCCTTAAACACGTTGAAAGTGACTCCTTGAACTTGAACTCTCATAGTAAGCTCTCCTTTTTGCATATCAATAAGAGTTCTCCCAATGGCTAAGAAAGGTCTTCCCAAAATGATAAGAATGTCCTTGTCTTCTTCATAATCAAGGATAATGAAGTCGGCAGGAAATATGAACTTGTCCACCTTCACAAGAACGTCTTCCATAATACCCCTCGGATAAGTGATGGATCTATCGGCAAGCTGAAGAGAGTTATTTGTTGGTTTTGGAGCCGGCAAACCCAATTGTGTATACACCGATAGGGGCATGAGATTGATACTAGCTCCCAAATCACACAAATACTTGTTAAATGATAAGCCTCCAATAGAGCATGGGATAGTAAAATTGTCGGGATCCTTTAGTTTGGGAGGTAGCTTCCTTTGTAATACCGCACTACATTCTTCAGTCAAGGCCACTGTCTCATAGTTTTCCAATTTCTTCTTTCTAGACAGAATACCCTTCATGAACTTTGTGACGCCCCCAGAATAGGTCCATTCAACCCAACCCATTCTGAGTCGCCAAATACATGGTACAGAATTCAAATACAAACTTTATATCATACGGTCGTGCAAAATACAACCACACAACTGTGAGTGTCAATACAAATATGTAGAAAATATTAAGATTCAAACTAAGTCCTCATTACAATTATTATCACACTATTTATCAGAAATAGTGAGGACTACTACTGCTCTAACTCGGACCATCACTCTGTCCCCCGACTAGTTCCCGCAACATTCTCATTTCCTGAAGAGGACAACAGATGAAAAGGATGAGCTCAACTAGCTCAGTAAAGAATATTATGACTAAGATAATGGAAAATAAATTATCGTTAGCCTTCAATAAATCAGATAAAATATAATGGACAACCAATCTTAGATCAATATTCGCAGCGGAAATAACAATTCATTAGAAGAGTTAAGCAGAGAATCAAGTCTACTATCTTCTATGATTTAAAAGTCCATCATCAATATTTTATCCCTGTAACATCAATCAATATACATCTCGAATCAAATATTCATCTTTGCACTACAGGCCAAAGATATTCATTTGTATCATCAGTGGTCATATTCATCTCAACACCTGTCATCTTTGCACTACAGGCCAAAGATATTCATCAGGTAATCATTCATCTTTGCTCTACAGGCCAAAGATATTCATCAAGTAATCATTCATCTTTGCTCTACAGGCCAAAGATATTCAGTTACATCAACTTTTAGGACTGAGAACGATGAAAAATATTTAAAAAAACGAATCCTGTGAGATAAAAGACAAAGACTAAGGATTCGTATTTTAGTATATCCAATTCAAAAATATCTCGTAATAATCAATTATGGAGCAAAATTCAAGAATAGAGCTCAAAACTTGGATACAATCAAAGATAGTAACCTTAACAAGCAATTTGGACAAATAGAAGAAAATTTAATTTTTCCGTGAATAGTGCCGTATACGTGAATAGTGCCGTATACGTGAATAGTAACCCCGACGGAAAAAGTAAGAATTTCAACATAAAATCCATGACAATATTTCTGTATAATGATATTGAAAAGAATAACATCATTTACGAAAGAAAATAACATCCCTTACCTCAAAAAGATAGTACCTCTGACTGGAATATCGGATATAATACCGAAGGAAACTTGCACTGAATAGCAACACTCAAAGTATTGAAATACTCACAAAAATACGCTCGATATTATAGAGAGAGAAAACTTCTGATTCTGGTGTGATTTTCAATTCTAACCTAAGCACCCTATTTATAGGAAAAGCTTAGGATGCCAAAGGAGACTAAAATAATAAAATATTATTATTTTTAAAAAAAATTCCGCCGCCTGGCGGCTTCCCAAATTTTCAGATTTTCAACAAAAGTGGGGCCCACCCATTAAATAATAATTATTTTCCAAAACTTCAATAATTCATAATAAATAGCCCCTTCATCAGAAAAATACAAATTCTATGTCTTTCTATAGGAAATTTAATTCTCTATAACTTTGCAGAAGAAAGTTTTTCCAAATTCCAAACATAAATTATCCGAAATCCATAAACAGATGATTTCTCACACCAAAATATTGATAAAAATTCATCAGCGCCAATTCCTTCTTTAATATCCACAAAATCATATAAATCAATAATTAATTATTCACAAATAATATTATAGAACTACAATATTAACAACCAGGTCGTTCCCAGGAAAGAGGGTGCCTTCCGATAAGGACTTCTCCTTACTGGCGCGCAATTAAATAACCCCTCCTAGACAGAACTTCCTTAGACATTGTCAATAATGCTATCTAATAATATTATTCAAATAATATGAATTATTGAGTTGATAACGTGAAATACTGTGCAATGACAATTATTGAATCAATACTACAAAATATCAACTGTAGCCATTATTGAATCAATCATATAAAATGGAAACGTAGCAATTATTGAGTCAATAAAATATCAATGTAACAATTATTGAGTCAATAATATAAAATATCAACGTAGCAATTATTGAGTCAATAATATAAAATATTGAACAGTAATTACTGTAACAATAATTGAGTAATGGCTTCTCACGTAAGACTCAATAATTCAAATACTGTGCAATACCGTGTGCTACTATGCAACACCGTGTATCACTGTATTTTAACCACCGGGTATTTTAACAGTACTAACGGTAACAACCACGCCGTTATTTTGTAAAAAGTTATTTCTGTCGCTTTCTATATCCGACAGTTATTCCGTTGTGGGGGCCCACAAATAGCTGCGCCGTCGTACGAATATTCCCCGATAACAAGAATATTCCACGACCAAACGAATATTCCCCGACAACAAGAATATTTTATAACCACTTGCTCATTTTAAAAATGTTTGCACATTTCACCCATACCTTTCATATTTATCAAAACAACACCTTACTGTTTCGAAATAATATATAAAGAAAACTAAATCTTTATTCATAAAAGTTGGGGTCTTACAAACTTAGTATAGCTCGGCATTTGTTCTAAAGCCTCTGCGAATGGTATATTGATTTGCAGCTTTTTGAAAACCTCAAGGAACTTGGCAAATTGCTTGTCTAACTTTTGCTTTTGGAGTCTTTGTGGATAAGGAACAGGTGGGTACACTATTGGTGGTGGAGCACATGTTTGTTCTGCTATTTCCTTTTGTTGATCTTCAGAATCATGCTTGCCATCACTTTCCTTAGTAAAATCAGCATCAACTTTTTTACAGAAGGGCGCGGGTGCGGCGTGTCTCCTTGTATTTTGGGCGCGGCCGCGCCAGGCCCTGTACCTGCAGTTTGCTTTCCACTTCTGAGTGTGATGGCTTGACACTACTCTTTTCCCTCTCTTTTTGGATTAGTTTCCGTGTTGCTAGGTAGAGCTCCTTGTGGTCTATTAGTAAGCATGTTAGCCATTTGTCCCACTTGGTTCTCCAAATTCTTAATAGCCACAGCTTGGCTCTTTATTATCACCTCGGTGTTGGCCATATACTTCATCATTAACTCCTCTATTTCTGATTTCTTTTCTGGCTGAGGAGCGTGAGCTTGTGGATGTTGATGTTGTTGGTTCTGAAATCCTGGAGGGAATGAAGGTCTAGGAGCATGTTGTTGTTGTGGTGGTTGGTGTGACACCCCCAAATCCGGGTACTTCGTTTCTACATGATTTGGTGTTCACTTTCTAATATAACCTACATCTACCCAATGAATAATCCAAAATAAACTACAATTTAAATTAAAATAAATAAATCTCCCTTACAATAAGGGTTAAAACCTTTTTAAAATAATCCCGGGTTACTCTAACCCTGACATGAATATAATAAAGTGCGAAAATAAAAACATAACATTCAAGTCTTAGTATAATCATTCTCAGTTAAATAAAAACAAGTCTTCACTTGCTTTTCTTTCCCTTGCCCTTACTTGTAGAAGGAGTATCAGTGTTATCAACCTTAACTGAAATTGTTATTTAATGCAAAGGTGAGCAAACCATAGCAACCTAGAGTTTAACAATAATATATACATGAAAGGATATCTTTCAAAGAATCTGAATAATATGATTTGCTTCAACAATAAAGAATTGAATAATAATTCTTTCATCGCAATTACAATTCAAAAATAGAATTTATCTGAGTGTCATAAGACCTTTGAACTCTTGTCCTAGGTTATAAATATTTATATTTAAACCTTTAACAGCCAATAAGACTATGGACCTTAACTCGTACTTAGGGGAATCAGCCCTTTGTACCATGTATTGTGCACAAATATCTTAACGCTATGCGTAGTAACCTCCCCTAGTAAATAGGGTTGTTCAACTCAGCAATTTGAATTCAAGTCCGCACCAAAGAAATTTTGGTTTGGATAAGCTTACAATGGTAATTTAGAATTCACGTTCACCAACTAAGGATTAGTTGAATCGACTATTAATAATTCGTAAATAACAGAATTATGTACTACCATATGCTTTAGAATCAACTTAAAGCATTTAAAATAATAACTGGATCTTACTTGAACAATAAGTTAAGATCATTTCAATTAAATAAACAATTGTCCAATACAGAAATGGAAAGGACATTCTCAACAATGAATATATGAATTTAAGAATTTGTATATAATTAACCAGTTTAGGATTAGAAGACTTGCATAAAAATTAATACAAGATCAGGGTTTAGAAAACTTGCATAAAAATTAATACAAGATCAGGGTTTAGAAAACTTGCCTCAAGCGCAAGCCACTTAACTCAATTCATGTACTTTAATACTTCCTACACATATATATTTAATCACAATAACCTAAATTAGTTAATACATAACTAATTCACATAAGTGGTTAACCCTCATGGTTAACTCACTCTAATTAAATAAATAATAATAATCAACTATCACATAGTTAATTACATCACATACATATTCACATAATTAAATCAATTATGTATTTAGCTAAACAATTTTAATTCAACCATTTAATCAAATTATAATTACTTAAATTATAATTACCTTTTAAATTATAAACAATTTATAATTATAATTAATTAAACTATATCATGCATTATTATTACACAAATTATAATT